>CAOLHI010001444.1:0-521047 GCA_948474755.1 Ctenosaura bakeri | reverse complement strand
TTCTGGCTTCAGCTGACCAGGGTGCAGTGATGTGTAATTGATTGTGCTGTTTCAATATGCATTGCATGTTTTAAGTGTTTTAACTGTTTTAAATTTCAGTGTTTTAAAAATGGTTTTGATTGAATGTACTATTTAATGGGGGTATTAGAATTTAGAAATTAGAAATTAGGAAAAAACAATACTCATGGACATCTCACTGAAGATCAGGGGTGGGAATGACACAGCTTTCCAGATGTTGTTGGACAGGTTGCAGAGTTCCTCACCATTATCTATGTTGGCAAGGGCTGCTGGAACTTTCAGTCCAAAAGCTGGAGGTCCGCAAGATTCCCACCCCTGTTTTAGACTGTACAACTTCAGCCTTCTCCCAGGCATTCTAATTTTTCGCTGTACAAGAACAGCCCAGATGCAGATTGGACTGTTATTTCAGTATGCCTTCAGGTCAATACACACTTACAGGAGTCATGTCCTAGGCTTTTCTTGGCAAGAACCCCTAAGTGTGGCCTCTGGAGCCCTTCAGAAGCCCCTCAAAGTCCCCAGACCAGCCCCCCAAATTTAAATTTTTTTGGACAAATCTTGCCCCCAAATCTGCCAAAACTGCAGCAGTTTGTTTCCCCAGCCCTCTAAAACCCACCCACAACTAGCAAAAGTACAAAAGAAAGGATAAAACAGGCCCAAATGGCAGGCAGAAGTGACTTCATGTCTCTTTGGGTGTGCCAGAATGCACAGGTGTGGCTGCTGTGTTCCTTCTCAGTTGCCCACCCCAGTCTAACTGAATAAGGGCATTAATTTGTGCAATATTTGGACTGAATATGTGCTTTTGGGTGCGTTTCTCCTGCATCACAGCATATCTCTTTTTAAAGCATGTCTGCATTTGTCCTTCCTCTCCTTCCCTCTCTACAGATGGCAACCTCTATGCTGTTGGAGGCTATGACAGTTCTTCGCACTTGGCAACTGTGGAGAAATACGAGCCCCAGGTAAATGGGAAGTGGCAAAGTTTGGGCTTTATTGGTAGAAAGGGATCCCTATCCAGGAAGGTCTTAGCTGTCACACCAGTTGGAGCCAGCATCCAACATGGGATGTTTTTTAGTTAAGTGTGGGATGTACACGTTTAGGGAAGGAAGGAAGCAAGCAAGGAAGGAAGGAAACATTCCAGGAGATGAATGGCATGAAAGCTTATCAGAGCTTTCATGAGAAAAAGCCCTGTAAGAACATTTGTTCCCAGTTTGTGTCTCTTATAATGCCAGAAAGAGGAGAAAAAAAATATTGCTCACCCATTGCTGGCAGAGTCTGTCAATCCATGGTGGATCTTCCAAGTAATGATGGCATTAGCAGAGGTGGATAAATCTGCCAATTCAGCTTTCTCACACACAGACACTGTGTGCTGAAGTTTGCTGTGCTGTTTATGAAGAAAATGAGAACGTTGGTAAGTTCTTTGCCCTCCATCTCCAAAGGGAAACTGAAGATGAAGTTCTCATGAACCTAATCTGCACAAGACAGAATCACAAATCAATTTTTTTCCTAGTTAAGAATCACTGGCTTTTTTAAAAGCAGTAAGGCAGGATCCATGGTTCAGGTGATGCCTTAAGCTTTCAGTTCCTGATTAGTTTAACCACTCTCAGGCCATTTCCGCATGAGACTATTATAGTGCTATGATTCCACTTTCAACATCCTAGCCCCTCCCTAAACTGCAAACCCAGGATTCCATAGGATGTTGAAAGTGGAATCATAGCACTATAACAGGCTAGTGCAAAAATGGCCTGGGATCTCCTGTATGCAAAACATGTTTTCTACCACTGGCTTATTCCCCCTATGCCTTCTCTCTCTGGTTTGTTTCAAAGAAGCATAATTCCCAACCTTGGTTTGCAGTAACTGTATTTTAGAATACAAGTCATGATTCCAAACATATCAGACTTCCAATAAATCATGGCTTAAAGGTATTGACTTTGTTTCTTGTTTATTTGACATCTCTTTCTTTAGGTGCTTTCTGTCTGTAGGCAGAAAAACAGCTATAATTTATGGTTGGTCAGTTTGGGTATCACATCACTCTATAATTAGCACAAACTATAGTTTGCAGAGGCACTTTGTTTGGACCATGGCTTTTGATTCTGGCTTGCTAGCCAACTACAAACCATGATTTCAGTTCAGATATTACACTGAACCACAGTTAAACTTTCTTATCCTTGGTTTGTAGTAATGTCTGAATTGTGCCTGGATGTCTAGAAACACTAAGAGAGGGGGAAAGGAACCAAGAAATGGGGAAAGATGAAGTTGAAGTGTGTGATATGACCTTTTCCCCTCCTTTGCTTTTTCCCAACAGATCAACACGTGGACTCCAATTGCTAACATGCTCAGTCGCCGTAGCAGTGCTGGCGTAGCTGTGTTGGAAGGGATGCTGTATGTGGCTGGGGGCAATGATGGGACCAGCTGCCTTAATTCAGTGGAGCGCTACAATCCAAAAACTAACACTTGGGAAAGTGTGGCACCCATGAACATCCGGAGGTAGGGAACAGCTTCTTTAAAGGCAAGATTGGGGCTAAGTTATACCACTGGTGCTGGCATTCAAAATATCCTCCAGGTAGACCGCCACTGAATTTCAATCAATGAGGGAATTCAGAACAGGACTTCAAGTGTTGAACAAAGTGCTGAAGTGGGGCTATAAAAGAGGAAGGCAATCCCAGAACCCATGCCTCCAAACCATTTGGGGCTTTTTAAGTAAGAAACAGCAGAACTGTGGATGTAGCATACCTCGATTTCAGTAAGGCCTTCGACAAAGTTCCCCATGACATTCTTGCAAAGAAGCTAGTAAAATGCAGGCTGGACAGGGCTACTGTTAGTTGGATTTGTAATTGGTTGACCGACCGAACCCAAAGGGTGATCACGAATGGCTGCTTTTCATCCTGGAGAGAAGTGACTAGCGGGGTACCACAGGGTTCTGTCCTGGGCCCAGTGCTGTTGAACATTTTTATCAATGACTTGGATGAAGGAATAGAGGGCATGCTCATCAAATTTGCAGATGACACCAAATTGGGAGGGGTTGCTAATACGCCAGAGGACAGGATCAAAATTCAAAATGACCTGGATAGATTGGAGAGCTGGGCCGAGGCGAACAAAATGAAATTCAACAGAGAGAAGTGTAAGGTCCTACACTTAGGTAGAAAAAATTGAATACAGAAATATAGGATGGGGGACACGTGGCTGGATAGCAGTACGTGTGAAAGGGATCTAGGAGTCTTCATAGACCACAAGCTGAACATGAGTCAGCAGTGTGATGCGGCAGCCAAGAAAGCCAATGCAATTCTCGGCTGCATCAATAGGAGTATGGTGTCTAGATCGAGGGAGGTACTGGTACCACTCTACTCTGCTTTGGTTAGACCCCATCTTGAATACTGTGTCCAGTTCTGGGCACCCCAATTGAAGAAGGATATTGACAAGCTGGAGCAAGTCCAGAGGAGAGCGACCAAAATGTTGAGGGGCCTGGAAGCCATGCCCTATGAGGATAGACTTAGAGAGCTGGGTATGTTTAGTCTGCAGAAGAGAAGGTTAAGAGGGGACATGATAGCCATGTTTAAATATTTGAAGGGATGCCATGTAGAGGAAGGAGAGGGCTTGTTTTCTGCTGCTCCAGAGACCAGGACAAGGAGCAATGGATTCAAGCTGCAGGAAAGGAGATTCCACCTGAACCTGTGGAAGAACTTCCTGGCAGTCAGAGCTGTTCGGCAGTGGAATCTGCTGCCTCGGAGTGTAGTGGAGTCTCCTTCCTTGGAGGTTTTTAAGCAGAGGCTTGATGGCCATCTGTCGGGATTGCTTTGAGGGTGTTCCTGCATGGCAGGGGGTTGGACTGGATGGCCTGTGTGGTCTCTTCCAACTCTAGATTTCTATGATTCTAACTGAATTAAGCTGGAAACAAACAGGTAACCAGGTTTAGTATACACAGGATTAATATACTTCATGCACTCAGCCTCAGCTGGTAATCTGATGGTGGCATTTTGCACCAGTTGAATTTTTTGACTGGCCTTCTAGGGCATCCCCCATGTATGCCACACGGTAAGAATCATATCCCTTGTTAGCGTCATGGAAGGCTTAGAGAATACGTACATTAATAAAGAAGCTAGACAAGAATTGTACTGTCTCTTTTACAGGAGAGAACAGTAACAAGAAGTGTCTGACTCAAAAGAACATTAAAAATAGCCCTGGTAGATCAGAGAGGAGGCCTGCCTAGCCCAGCCTTTTGTTATCACAGTGGCCAATTAGTTGCCTAAAGCCCACTAGCAGAACATGAGTGCAACAGCTCCATCTTGTGTCCTCCAGCAGCTGACAGAGGCACAGCACCTCTAATATTGCAGGTAATATCCAGACGTCCTAATTAAGAGCCTTAACCACCATTAATTTGTTTATTCCCTTTCAAAGCCACTCAAGTCAATGGCTGCTAGTGAGGTCTTGTGATGGTGAGCACCACAGATACATGTAGTGTAGCATGCATGCTAACACATACATGTTACGTGTGGATGGGCTTCCTTTTATCAGTCCTGAAACTACCAACCATTCAGTTTCATCAAATGGTCCTTGGTTTTTAATATCAGTGGAGAAAGAGTAACCCCTCTCCTTATACACACCCTGAATAACATCTTCTACTTCTAACCACCCAAATTCAATTAAATCCTATGCCATCTGGTGGTTCACCTGCTGTCGTATAGAGGTTTTGGATAACCAAGAGTCCTTGCTGGTACGGCCAATGGTCAAGGATTATGTATGTGGTAATCCAAACCATCTAGATCTAGAAGATACCATGTTACCTATTCATGGAGTAAACCAGACATGGAGAACCTCAAGCCCTGCAGCTGAATCTGGTCGTCCAACATTCTTCAAGGGCTTTGTCTCTTTGGTGGTTTTCAAGCTTTTGAATGTTTTTCACCATTCTACCTGACATACTTCTTAGACTCAGTTATTAATAGTAAGAGATTCAAGCTAAAATATGCTATTTTTGGCATTACTCTTTTGCCTTTGAGCCCAGCCACCGCTGACATGCCACCTCCTGCCTCCCATTTATCTGAAATTGAATTAATCCTTGGGATGAAAGAGTTCCCCCACCCTTGATTCAAATCTTCAGGGGACGGCATAGACCACATCACTTAAAAAGGCAGGTGGCAGAGACACTGTAATTCATTCTAACTCTGATGTTCATAAGTGCTTTTTATGACCAGCCACAAACAAGGAGAGGAGGTATTAGAAAACCTGTAAAACCCCCAAAATTTGCAGGAAACAAAAAACAAAATGTCAAACAAATCTTTAGAAGGAAACATTCCCTTAAGGATAGAAGGGAAGTTGCAAAAACAGCCCAACAGAAACGGAGCTTCCTCACTGGCTGCTGAATGTTGATCTCCTTAACAGCCCTGTTTGGTAGTTTCCATGCTATTGTAAGGTTGTACAGTCTTTTTTCACCATTCTGAAAGGTTGAAATGCCTCCCCTACAACTTGTTAAGGGCAGTGAGACATTTAAACTCAAATGATGCTGATATTTTGGGATCCTGCCAGAATCTATTCTCTCCCCGCTCCCTGGGCTAGGAATTTCTCTGCAATTGAATTCAGCTTTCAAGCTGAAATGGGTTCCTTCTCTCTGGTGTAAACTATACCAATGCTTCTGCTTTGCTCATACCTCATTTGAATACTGTGTCCAGTTCTGGGCAGCTAATCAAGAAGGATATTGACAAGCTGGAACGTATCCAGTGGAGGGCAAATTGTGAAAGGTCTGGAAACCATGAAGCCCTATAAAAAGCGGGTTAGAGAGCTGAGCATGTTTAGTCTGCAGAAGAGAAGCTTAAAAGGGGACATGATTCCATATTTAAATATTTGAAAGGATCTCATATTGATGAGGGAACAGAGTTGTTTTCCACTGCTCCAGAAACTAGGACAAGGAGCAATGGATTCAAGCTGAAGGAAAGGAGATTCCACCTGAACCTCAGGAAGAATTTCCTGACAGTCAGGGCTGTCCGGCAGTGGAATCTGCTGCCTCGGAGTGTAGTGGAGTCTCCTTCCTTGGAGGTTTTTAAGCAGAGGCTTGATGGCCATCTGTCGGGAGTGCTTTGAGGGTGTTCCTGCATGGCAGGGGGTTGGACTGGATGGCCCGTGTGGTCTCTTCCAACTCTACATTTCTATGATTCTATGATTCTATAACCCTTTCATTTCATCTTTCCCAGGAGCACACATGACCTGGTGGCCATGGACGGATGGTTGTATGCCGTGGGAGGCAACGACGGCAGCTCCAGCCTCAACTCCATTGAGAAATACAACCCGCGCACAAACAAGTGGGTGGCAGCGTCATGCATGTTCACCCGCCGTAGCAGCGTGGGTGTGGCTGTGTTGGAACTCCTCAACTTCCCGCCCCCTTCCTCGCCCACCCTCTCGGTGTCCTCGACGAGTCTTTGACAAAGAGTCCGGTCACACCTCGCCTCGAGGGAACTGCAGCATCTGTCGTGGCGCCAAACCGGCCTGGCCTGACCCCTGTGGCCGCCACTCTCTGTGAGGAGACAGAGAGAGCCACAAGGAAGGTGTAGATGCTGCGTCGAGACATTTTTAGTAATAAGTTTTTCACAGGGGCCTGTTTCTGGCTCAGGTGGTGCAGCTGTGAGAGTGGACCTAGACCACACCTCCTTAAACAACAGCAACAAGAGCCCTCCTGGTTTTCCTCATCTGTTTCATCTCTACGCAGCTGATTCTGTCTGGTTCTCTCAGATTAGACTCAACTGTCTCCTGTTTTCAAGATGGGACACAACCTCTGGCTCCCGTGTTGGCGCAGCAGAGCCAACAGCAACAGTGGGATGTCACTAAAACAGGCAGGGGGTCACTGGCGCAGCTGCTGCACCAACAGCTGAATGTAAGCTGTGAATGTCACAATTAGCCAAAACTTCTTACCAAGCCTATATAGCGCACTGTTGAAGATGGTGAGGTGATGCCTCTCCTGCTGGTGTCTGTCGAAAGGGATGCCTTAAAAGATAATAGAACAAGCAAACAAACAAAAACAGGGCTGGGAAGAGGACAGCAACATCACAGGTCCTCTCACATTCTCTGTGGCCCTTTGTTATTCTCAACCTGGGTACGTGCCATCTCCTCTGACATTCCCCTGCGCTCTTGGAAGGCATGGGTTTGGGAACATCCCCCGGCCCGCTGGCTCTGTTAAGCTTTCCTCCTCCGCTTCTTCTCCTCCTCCCATTGGGAAGAAGCTAGTCTAAGGTATAGACTGCACCTTTCAGTGGCTGCTCTGGGATTGTATTTGGAGAGCAACACCCTGTTTGTTCACAGGGCAGACTATATGTGTGTTCATACGTTTGCCACATTTTCTTTGTGTGCTTGTATTTTAAAATTCTTTATTTTAATTTTTTTTTTATTTTCAAGCAACCTATTATTTATTTATTTATTTATTTATTTATTTATGTTTTAAGTGGAGAGGGGTTTCAGAAAGGGAGGAAGAGCCAGATGTGGCACTTCTCTTGAAAAACAACAATACACCCTAATCCATATAGCCAGCTCATTAGCAGGTGCAATCTACGGGGAGTGTGTGTATAAGTATATGGGGAGGGGGTGTTCGTACAGAATTTATTTTAGTATAATAATTCCACTGACATAGGGCCCCCCTTCCACTGAAATGATTAAGTGGCGTTTTGGCACAGGTTTCCTGAACAAGCCCCATTCAACTCCCACTGCTATTGCACTGTGCTATTATTGCACAAAGCCCTTGCATTTTAGAGCCGTGTTGTACAATTTCTGTTCATTTCAAGGTGCTGGAGCCCATTTGTTTCAGTGGCATTGTGAAATTCTCACTGTGTCCTGCGCATGTCAGGATGCTTTTGCACCACATCTCTTCATTTCAGTCCATGCTGTTGGACAGTTCCTGTTCAGATCCTGGTGACATTCAGTGCTGCTTCACATGCCCATTATTTTCACTTGTTCAGTTCAGAATGCTGTTGCATAATTCCTACTCATTTCTGCAGGAGTGCTGTGTTCTTGCATAACTTTAATTTTGCTTCAGTGTCGCTAATCCATCTTCCTTCTGGATTATGACTGATATAATCTGATTTGGAAGGATTCTCTTTGTGAAGACAAAGGCTGCATCAACACCTGTGTGACCAGAGAGAGAGCAAGCCAACAAATGCCATATGTGGATAAGAAGAACCTGCACTGAAAAAGCCAAGGTCACCACAATGATCCACCACTGGAACATTAACAAACACTTTGAGTTCAGTTTGTATTGCAAATCCCAAGAGTTTCAGTGTTGAAGACGCATCTGCACCATGAAGGGGGAAGAAGGTTGCTTAAAAAATGTTTCACATCATCCTCTATGGGATTTGTCTGTGAAAGAGAACTTGGGGGGGGGAGAGTGCAATTGGTGCCAGAAGACAACCCATCTTGAGTGCAGCTGCAATCTGTGGCAACTGATCACACTCTTGTACCTCAGTAGCCTCAGGACACTGTTCTGCAATTGTGGCCTAATTGATCTAGCTAAAGACTTTTTCTGATTTTATTTATTTATTCATTCACCTTATTTGATTTCTTGTTTTCCTTCCTTCCCTTCTCCACCTGCTCTCCTTCCGCTAATTCTCCTGCTCTTCTTTTCCTCCACCTGCTCATTCTTATTTTCCTAATTCTCCTTCTCCTCCATCCCTTTCTCCTCCACCTGCTCCTCCTCCTTCTCCTCTTTCTAATCTTTTTCCTCTTCTTACCTATGCCTTTTTCTAATTCTCCTCCCTTCTCTATCTTCTCCTCCAACTTCTAATTCTTCTCCTCTCTTCTTCCTTCTCTGTCTACTCTCCTGCTTCTACCTCTTCTGAATCTCTCCCTCCTTTCTCCACCATCACTTGCTCCTTCTCCTCCTTCTTCTAATTTTCTTTCTCCTCTTCTCCTCCTACATCTACACCTGTTCCTTCTAATTCTCCTGTTCCACCGCCCCACTTCCTTATTCTAATTCTCCTTCTGCTGCAACTTCTTCTATTTTTCCTCCTCCTACACCACCACCATGTCCTCCTCCTCCTCATTCTTCTCTTCCTCCTAATTCTCCTCCACCACCACCACATGCTCTTTCTCTTCCTTCAAATTCTCTCTCTTCTTTTCCTTCCTTCCTTTTTCCTTCTCTACTTGTTCCTTCTACTTCTAATTCTCCTCTCCTCCTCTTTCACCTCCATATAAATCTCCTTCAGATTTTCCTCTTCCTTCACCACCACCACCTGCTCCTTCTCTTCTTCCTTCTACTACTTCTTCACCACCATCACTACCACCAGTTCCTTGTCTAATTCTCCCTTTCTTCTTCACCTTCTTTTTCCTTCTCCACCTGCTCCTTTTACTTGTCCTCCTCTCCTGCATTCTTCCAATTTTCCTCCTACACTACCAACATCTCCTCCTCTACCACTACCACCACCACATGTTCTTCCTCCTTCTTCTAATTCTTTGTCTTCTTTTTCTTTTTTCCTTTTCCTTTCAACTGGTTCCTTCTAATTTTCCTCCTCTTCTTCTTTCACTACATGTTCTAACTCTCTTTCTCCTCCTAATTTTCCTCTTCTTTCACCACATTTCACCACACCAATTTTCCTCTTCTTTCACCTGCTCCTTTTCATCTTCCTCCTCCTCCACCACCACCACCACCATGTGTTTCTTGTCCATCCATCCAATGCTCTTCTTCTGCTTCTTCTTTCCCCCCTCCTTTTCCTCCTCCTCTTCTTTTCCTTCTCCTCCTGCTCCTTCTTCTAATTTCCTTCCTCCTTTACCACCATCAGCTGCTGCTGCTCCTCCTCCTCCTCGTCCTCTAGCACTCTTCTCATCACCACTGCTATTACCACATGCTCCTCCTCCCTTTTCTGATTCTTTTTCTTTTTAAATTCTTTTTCTAATTCTCATCTGATTCTTTTCTTTTCCTCCTCCTTCTCCACCAATACCTCCTCCTCCTCACCCTCTTCATTTCCTCTACCACCACCACCCTCACATGCTCTTCTTCTTCTTCTCCTGCTAATTCTTCTCCATCTCTTCCTTCTCCTCCACCACCATACACTTCTCCTCCTCTTTCTAGTTCTCGTTCTTCCCTTCCCTTTTCTTTTTCCTTCTTCTCCTCCACCTGTTCCTGCTTCCAGTTCTCCTTCTAATTCACATCCTCCTTTTCCTTCTCCTTCTCTTTTCCCTTATTCTGATGCTCTTCTTCCTGGCCTCTTTTTCCCTCTCCTTCCTCGGTCTGTTTCTACTATAGCAATAATAGGCATGTTTTTTGCAAAAACTTGGTGAGGGCTTGACCTGGTTTATACATGACAGACCTGTTCTTATATTTTGTGTGTATGCACTCAGAGATTAATCTTTGATAAAAATTTCCAACTCCATGTTTTGATTCTTGGCAAGCAAGGAGGACTTGGAACAGGTTGTTTTCTTTTCCTAATTTTGGGCATAAAATTGTATGGACTTCAAGCAGAGGGTGAAGTGTAGGCAATGCCAGAGAGCACCCACCTTGCCTTAATGGGTTTATGCCAGTTCCTTTATGTCCTTGGAAGGGACTTTGTCACAGTGCTAGAGTTTAGTGGAAGCACTGCACAGTTTCTAAATTGAAATGCTTCGGAAAGATTTTTCAGGTTTTATCCCATCTCCCTGAAGTTGCATCTGGTGCTTTTCAAACATGCCTAGCCCTTCATGCAGACACACCTGCAGTGCAGATTAGTAGAGCACTGTTTTGAGAGATGGGCTCTTAAAAAGTAGCTTTTTTAAAAAAAATCTGAGCATTCAAAATAACTGCTCTTCCAGTAGTAAGCTTTGCAATACACTTTTGGAGTATGCAGAACTGATTTTATTTTCTGTTGGTTTTTTTTTTACACAGTGCCTTCAGTTCCTTGTGGTTGTTTTGTGGCTGCAGCAAGGTCAATGCCACAACCATGGCCTCTTGGCAATCTTCTTACCATTTCTGTGTATATATTTTGTTTCCCTGTGATGGTATGGGATATGAAATGTTTGGGTTGTTCCTTGTGCTTCTCAGTCTTTGGTCTTCCAGAAGTTTGGGACTTCAGCTCCCAAAAGTCACAGCCGGGATGGACTATGGTCTGAGGTTCTCAGAGCTGAAAATATCAGAAGGGCCAAAGATTGAGAATCACTGTTCTGAACTGGTACAGCTAATTATCTAGCAGTGTGCTAGCTCCACTGTAAAGTTCAGGATGTCTCCAAATAATTTCTGTTTTAAAGATTCTTATGGGCTGTCCACACTATTGATGCTGACCAGCACAATGGCTACAGAGTTTGCTCACCACTGAGATGTCCTTAGCAAAGGGATACCTGTTTTTGTGCAGAAATGTTTTCCTGCATTCCTGGTTATCTGCCACAATGTAAAACAAAAAGAACAAGCAGCCACCAGCTAGATGACTTGTTATAGTCACAAAGTGGCTCTTATTGCAACTTTGCCCCATAAGCCAGGGGTATAGCTATGGGGAGATGGGGACGGCATTACCCCACAAAAGAATTCTGTCCCACCAAATGAAATTTCCTTTCAATCCCCATATTTCTAGCATTGTACAGAGTGAGACATTACAAATCGTTCTCACCCAGAACTCTTCTCTATGCTGTCTTCACATTTCCTTAGTAACTTTTCCCTTTTCTTTGGAGGCCTGAACTGTATTTCAGAATACTCGGCTGAAAAGTTAAGTTACGGCAAGGGTCTGGAAGCCATACCCTATGAGGAGCAGCTTATGGAGCTTGGGTATGTTTAGTCTGCAGAAGAGAAGGTTAAGAGGGGACATGATAGTCATGTTTAAATATTTGAAGGGATGCCACGTAGAGGAGGGAGAGGGCTTGTTTTCTGCTGCTCCAGAGACTAGGACAAGGAACAATGGATTCAAGCTGCAGGAAAGGAGATTCCACCTGAACCTCAGGAAGAACTTCCGGACAGTCAGGGCTGTCCGGCAGTGGAATCAGCTGCTTGGGAGTGTGGTGGAGTCTCCTTCTTTGGAGGTTTTTAAGCAGAGGCTGGATGGCCATCTGTTGGGAATGCTTGATGGGTGTTCCTGTATAAGCAGGGGCTTGGACTCAACGGTCCCTGTGGTCTCTTCCAACTCTATGATTTTATGGAATGCTAGAAATGTGGAGGCAGATGGAAAGTTTCATCCAAGGGACAGTATTGTTACTGGTAAGGCAGCAATTTCCTCATTTTGTCCACCCTGTAGCTACACTCCTGGTAGTGATGGCCATGGAAAAATGTGTTGTTGGAATGGATTATCTTTGCAACTCACTTGTGGAAGAGGTTGTTTGGAGATGTAGATGTGATCTGTCAGATCACCTGTGAGCAACTTTGAGGGATGGCCCATCTAAATAAATCTAATCTAAATAAAACATAGGGAAATTAATAAAAAAAAACACTCCATTAGTGAGGCTTGTTATGTTGAAATCAGACTGGTGGCAAGGAATGACATCCTGTAATTTTGTCCTTGGGGATAACAGGAACCGCCAACCATCAGAGTATCCAAATTCATTTGCCCTAAAAAACACCGTGAGAGAGTGGAAAAGGAGTTTGGCCATTGCAGTTCAAAACAGAGGAGAGTGGCAACGGACTTGAAAAAACAAAAGAGGGAACTGAAAGTACATAATATTGCCAATTCAGAGTGCACGATGTATGCCATCAATGGCCTCATGTGTGTGGGTGGGTGTGCATTTTTTTCTTTTCTCAATTCAGCCCACAACTGACTAACCCAGATATGATTTTGAAGTGCTTTTCATCTCAAATCTGTAACTGTTTAATGTAGGGCTGTTGCCTTTTGAGGATGTTTCATTATCCTGCATTTGAGCATGTATTGTCCAAAAACTGTAGCAAAGGAGTTGGGGAAAGGAGGAACAGGTAATTCTGCCACTCCTCCCCTCTGCAACCTCCCTTCTGGAAATACAAGCTCTGGCTTAGCCATAGTGTAGACCCCCAGCTCCACTCACCCAGTGTTAAAAGAGCCTCTATTTTGTTGTTTTAATTTATATGTAAATGTGTGCCAATTTATTTATGTGCATTTTAACTTTATTTTGTGTTTCTGAATTTTTGCACTATAACGGGATGGGGATACGAGCAATACAAGCCAGTCTGTAAAATAAAATTTAAAAAAATGTTTTTTTTCTTGAACACTAAAATCAAACTCTTTCTTTCCTTCTTTTCAAAGAGCTAGCCATGATAGCCTATTTCATTATAAAAAGGGGAAGATGAAGTAGTCTTGGGGTACCTTACGTCCTAATCTTGGAGAGAAGTGACTAATGGGGTGCCATGGGATTCTGTCTTTATCAGTGACTTGGATGAGGGAATAGAGGGCATTCTTATCGAATTTGCAGATGGCACCAAATTAGGAGGGGTAGCTAACATCCCAGAGGAGAGGATCAGAATTCAAAACGACATTAACAAGTTAGAGAGCTGGGCAAAAACTAACAAATTAATTTGAATGGGGAGAAATGTAAGTACTACAGTTGGCCAGGAAAAATGAAATGCACAGGTATAAGACAGGTAACACCTGGCTTGACCACAGTATATGTGAAAGAGATCTAGGAGTCTTAGTAGACCACAAGCTGAACATGAGTCATCAGTCTGGTGCAGCAGCTAAAAAAGCTAATGTGATTCTGGGCTGCATCCATAGGCATATAGTGTCTAGGTCAAGGGAAGTAATAATACCACTCGATTCTGCTTTGGTCAGATCCCTCCAGGAAAACTGTGTCCAGTTCTGGGCACCACAGTTCAAGAAGGATATTGACAAGCTGGAGCATGTCCAAGGGAGGTCAACAAAAATGGTAGAAGGCCTGGAAACCATGACCTATGAGGAACAGCTTAGTGAGCTGGGTATGTTTAGCCTGGAGAAGAGAAGGTTAAAAGGGGACACATTAGCTATGTTTAAATATTTGAAGGGATCATATGGAAGATGGAGCAAGTTTGTTTTCTGCTGCTAGGACACTGAGCAATAGCTTCAAACCTCAGGAAAAGAGGTTCCATCTAAATATCAGGAAAAAATTCCTGATGGTAAGAGCAGTTTGACAGTGGAATCCTCCATCCTCGGAGTGGGATGGAGTCTCCTTCTTTGGAGGTTTTTAACCTAAGGCTAAATGGCCATGCGTTGGGACTGCTTTTATTGTATATTCCTATTTGGAAGGGGTTGGACTGGATGGCCGTTTTTGCCTCTTCCAACTCTATGGCCATTTCTGCACAAGACTGTTATAGTGCTTTGATTCCACTTTCAACATCCTATGGAATCCTGGGGTTTGCAGTTTCGGGAGGGGCTGGCTGGCCACTCCCAAAACTGACAGGATTCCATAGGATGTTGAAAGTGGAATCAAAGCACTATAACAGTCTTGTGCGGAAATGTGTTATGATTCTATCACTGCCTTCCACTTTACTGAGCATTATGGTCTTTTCCAGTGAGTCATGCCATCTCATTGCATGTCCAAAGTACAATTGCCTCACTTTATTCATTATGACTTCTAATGAGAATTCAGGCTTTTTTTATTTTCAGACCCATTTGTTTGTCTTTTTGACAGTCCATGATGTCTATAGAACTCCCATCCAGTATTACATTTCAAACGATTAGATTTTTCTTCTTAGCAGCTTTCTTCACTGTCTGGCTTTTGCTACCACACATAGTGAAACGGGGGGGGAACTATGGCATGGATGATTCTGATTGTGGTATCCAAATACTGAAACAGTTAGATGTAGTGGCACAACTGCCTTGCAGCCCACAGCTCTGGGAGCTGTTATGATGAACATCTGTGCTTCAAATTTAGCCCTTATACCACTGGGCTTACAAATTATTCAAGCCAGTACAAATTAAAAACATACACACATACATAAACATTCTAGACTTAGCACTATTTAAAATACACTAACAGAATATAAATAAACCAGCAAAACAGCACAGCAATAAATGCCTGTCAGAATCAATTAATAAAAGCTTGATGGATTAGACAACTTTTCATTTGGCAGCAGAAAGAGTGCAAAGAAAGATCGATCCTTACCTTCCTGGAGAAAGTGATCCAAAGTTTGGGATCAGTCATTGAAAAGGCCCCCTCCCTTGTTCCCGCCACATGAGTCTGGGAAGGCGGTCAGCCAGAAAGAAAGGTCTCTCCCAAAGATCTGAACTGGCTCATATCAGACCAGCAGTTTTTAGCCTGGGGACCGGGGACCCCAGGGGTCTGCAGATCCCTCACAGGAAGTCTATGAAGCCCTACTGCTGGACACCAGCAGCAGTGGCAGCAACAGGGATGTGGCAGTGGGAGAGGGTGTGAGTGCCAAAATTGCTGCCTTGTTTGCAAACAAGGGAGCAGTCTGGGCATGTGCACACACCTGCCACCATGCCCCTTGGTACCCTGACGCCCTGCTACCTCATCCCTGACGAAAGGGACATGGTGGCAGGCATGTATGTGCGCCCAAACTGCTCCTTTGTTTGCAAATGAGGGAGCAGTTTCAGCACCCACTCCCCGACTGCTGCATCCCTGATGGATCTGACAGCAGGCATGTGCGTGCATCCAAGGTATGACCCTGGAGACCAGGGCTTGAATCCTCACTCAACCATGGAAACCCAGTGGGTGAGCTCAAACAAGTCACATTCTCTCAGCCTCAGCGAAAGGCAAAGGCAATAAATCTTGCCAAGAAAACCCCCATGACAGGGTCACATTAGGGTCACCATAAGTCAGTTTTCAAAGGGGAGAGACAGGATGGCTAGAAAGAACCTCCTCCTGTCAGCGGCACTTTGTGTTGTTGTGTGCTTGTTGTGTGCCTTCAAGTCACTTCTGATTTATTGGCAACCCTAAGGTGAACATATCACAGGTTGTTTTTTTTTGCAAGATTTGTTCAGAGAGAATTTGCCTTTGCCGTCCTCTGAAGCTGAGAGAATGTGATTTGCTCAAGGTCACCCCGTGTCTGAGCACAGATTTGAATCCCAGTCTCCAGAAGCCTTAAATAAATAAATAAATATCAGAATATTTCAATAAATATTTGAATATTTAAATCTAAATTTAAATAATTAAATCCTGCATTAAGTATTGGGGGTCCCCCACAACAAATTATATTTACAGGGGGTCCCCAGCAAACCAAAGTTTAAGAACCGCTGTATTAGACTATAACGAACCATGATATGAAAGCAGAATGCTCCCCTCTCAGCCCCAGTTTTAGATGTGAAATATTTGGGCAGTACAACCCCGGAGACCAGGGTTCGGATCCCTGCTTGGCCACAGAAACTCACTATCTGGTCTTGGGCAAGTCACACTCTCTCAACCTCAGAGGAAGGCAAAGGCAAGCTCCCTCCGAACAAAGCTTGCCAAGAAAGCCCCATAATAAGTTCTTCTTAGGGTTACCATAAGTTGGAAATAACTCAAAGGCATACAACAACAGCAACAATAATGGTATTTTTAGATCACTGTTATCATCCCAGCTATTTGAGTACTAACTTTGGCTATTTCCGCACTACAGTGTTATAGCGTGATTATTCCACTTTCAACATCCTATGGAATCCTGGGGTTTGCAGTTTCGGGAGGGGCCAGTATAACACTGTAGTGCAGAAATGGCCTTAATGCAGTGGTTTTATAATCAGTTGCACTGTGTGTCAGGAGAGGGCGCCCTCACACGCCCCACAAGTTGCAAGGGTTCAAAGAAATGCAACTGGCACACAATATACAATTTAAAGACATCCTTTAAGGACGCTGATGGGACCCTTGTATGACAACAACGGTGATGGTTTGTTTAGTTACCCATTTCACTGAGGACAGCCTTCCATTTCACAACCCCCTGTGTCGGGAGGAGAGGGGCAAAGTGAGGGCATTGCTCCCCATGGTAACAGTTCTGCCCCACAATGGCATTTTTCCTTCAGTCCCCAAACAATACAGATTAAAAACTCTACAAAAACTTTGATAGAAGTATTAATAAAATTTTTTTAAAAGCAATTAAATAATTTCTACGGTTAAAACATTAAAATTAATTAAAAGAGAATTACAAACCACAACACAGCACGGCACATCCCAATCAGTCTGCAAAAGCCTGGTGGCAGAAGAGTGTTTTCAGTTGCCAAAGGAAGGAGATCAAGGAGGGAGCCATCCTATTTTCTCTAGGGAGGGAGTTTCAAAAAATAGGAGCAGCCACTGTGAAGGCTCTCTCCCTTGTTCCCACCAAGTAAGTTGAGAAGGTGGCAGGAGAGAGATGAGGGCCTCCCCAGAAGATCTTAGAGCTCTGATGGGCTCATAAAGGGAGATACGGTTCTTCAAATAGCTTGGACCCAAGCCATATAGGGCTTCATAGGTCATCACTAGCATTTTGAATTGTGCCCAGAAACAGACTGGCACCCACTTGAGCTGTTGCAACAAGGGAGTTGAATGCTCCCTGTGGCCAGCCCCAGTTAGCAACCTGGTTGCAGCTCTTTAGACCAATTCAAGTTTCTGAGCACTTTTCCAAGGCAGTCCCATGTAGAGCACATTACAGAACCAAATGAGGTGCAAACAAGGCATGTGTTAGTATCCAACTTCTCCAGGAACTGGTGCAGTTGGTGCTTTAACTGTGCAAAACCACTCTTGGTCACTTCTGAAATCTGGGCCTCCGGGCTCAGGGCTGAATCCAGGAGTACCCCCTAACTGCAAACTTGTGTTTCCAGGGGGAGTGCAACCCCATCTAACACAGGCAGAATCCCTGTTCCCAGATCTGTTTTTTGACTGACCAGGAGTACCCCTGTCTTGTCTGGATTAAGCTTCAGTTTATCCACTCTCATTCAATCGATTACAGCTGCCAGGCACTGGTTTAGCACAGAAACATTTTCCTTGGAATTAGGTGGAAAGGAGAAATAGAGCTGACCATCATAAGCACAATAGTGACACCTGACCTCCAAACTCAGGACAGCGTCTCCCAGCAGTTTCATGTAGATGTTAACTAGCATAGGGGACAAGATAGAAATCTGAGGGACTCCACAGGCCAAGGAGTCAAACAGGGATCCCCCAGCATCACCCTCTGAGAGTGCCCCTCCAGAAAAGAATGGATCCATTCTAAAATGGTACCTCCAAGCCCCATCCCAGAAAGGTGACCCAGAAGGATGTCATGGTCAATGTTATCAAAAGCCATCAAGAGGTCCAGAAGAACCAACAGGGACACACTCCCCTTGTCCAGTTCCTGGCACAGATCATCCACCAAGTCAACCAAAGCCATGTCCATCCCATAACCAGGCCTGAAACCAAACTGAAATGGATCTAGATAATCTGTCTTTTCCAGGAACCCCAGGAGTTGCAAGACCACCAGAGGTCTGGGTACCTTGCCTAAAAATGAGATGTTGGAGACTGTCCTATACAGAAGGATCCAGGGGAAGTTCTCTCCCCCCAAAAGAGGTCTTACAACAGCTTCCATCAGGCATGTTGGGACTCTGCCTTATTGCAAAGAGGCATTAATCACTTCCTGTACCTACTCAGCTAGTCTTCCTCTGACCTGTTTAATAAGCCAGAAAAGACACGTGTCTAGAATGCATGTGGTGGCCCTTGCCTCTCCAACAATCCTGTCCACAAGTAAATAGAGAGATAGCTTCGCAGGTTGCAACAACAAATAAATCTAAGCCATGGAAACAGTAGCAGGCTGCTGCTTTGCTAGGCTGAAGGTTTGAACAGAGCCCTTTCCTCTTGCCTGGAGCTCAGCCTAGCAAAACTGGAGAATCTGTACCTCCATCTCCACCCGAAGATGACCCATGAAAACTAGAGACTCAGAGCCAGGATTTGGCAACACCAATAAAGTAAAGGAGTGCAGGAAAAGGTAGTGGTACCCCAAGTCAACAGTAGGTGAAGTTAGACCCAACTCAGGGGGGCTCTGGATTTTGCTGGACTCCAGCTCCCCTTACCCTTGTCCATCAGCCATGCTGGCTGGTGATAATGTGAGTTAGAATCCAACTCTTAGGCCATTTTCGCACTAGACTGTTATAGTGCTATCATTCTACTTTCAACACCCTATGGAATCTTGGGGTTTGCCGTTTTGGGAGCGGCCTTTGAGGGGCCGGTTTATTACATTTCGGTTTTCCAGGATGAGTGCCACTACTTGCGTGGCCAAAATTGCACTTCTGTCACCTCAAAGAGAGGTATCACCAGGTTCAGGGAAGGCACAGAAGTACCCTCCTTTAGCAGAGTTACCTTCCAAAAAAACCCTTTATGGGGGGAAAAAAGCCATGGAAAGAGCGACTGTGAAGATAGCCCAGTAAGAATTAGATGCTCAGTGGCTGTTAAATGCTAAGCAATCTTTGAAGAGATCACAGAAAACTGGCTGGAAGGGGAAATAGAATGGAATATCCTGGGAAGAGACCTGTCTGGTTGAACCACTGAACAGGATGCTCTGTGCTGCAGCTGTTGGCAGGTTAGAAAGTCTGAGGGTTAGAAAGTTCTCCCTTTGAACAAGAGGGCCAAAACCGGCCAACCAACCAACCAACAAAAACCCCGTATTTTGGGATGCAAATCCCTCATAAAGACAGAAATGTGTGCACCATCTAATTCAGGAACGTGGACAATATGTTACTTCTACAGAGAAACACACAGCTTGTTTGATTGAAATCAATACTTTCCTTTGGTTGTTTAGGTAGAACCCAAACTTTTTAATAGCTGCTTCCTGCATGCCGTGAATTTTGACTGTGCCTTATTGTTATTTCGAAAACCTGTCGACACTAATCACCACCACAACAAAATAAAACACAGCAAAGCAAACTGGGATTGACCCAGCGTTCACTGCAGAACGTTTTTAATTCCTCTTAAACACACACTGGCATCGGCATCCCCCAGCTCAGGAGCTTAGGATTCTGTTTTGGGCTGACAGCTTTTTGCCTTGGTTGAGAATAAAAGATGCGTTCGGAGGCCAGTCATCTCTCTCTCCCTCCCTCCCTCTGGCAGAGCTGTCTTGTTGCCTCCGTTTGACAGCAGGGAAAAACCTGCCTTAGATCAAATCAGCTGGACTTTCAGCAGCTGCTGTCAGTCAAGTCTGCTCCCTGCCCTAGAAAGCCAGAGTTTATTCATTCCAGTCCAGACGGGAGAGGGATTATGGGGGATGCTAGCTTACCCCTATCAGTTTGCTAAGGGGAATCTTTTCACTCCGGTTGAAAACCATGCTAGTTTTTGAAAATGTCTCCAAGGAAGCTAAGGCTGAGCATGGCAATAGAAATGGTTGTTTTCAAATGCTACAGGTAAGCTCCCGGAGTGTATCCATACTGCACTTTGATTGCACTTTGATTTCACTTTAACTACCATGGTTTCATCTTATGGAATTCTGGTATTTGTAGTTTCATGAGATAACTTTGAATTCTCTGCCAGTGCTGTAATTCTCTAGGAGATACTGAGGCCATTTCCGCACTAGCCTGTTATAGCGCGATGATTCCACTTTCAACATCCTCTGGAATCCTGGGGTTTGCAGTTTCGGCCCCTCCCGAAACTGCAAACCCTAGGATTCCAGAGGATGTTGAAAGTGGAATCATCGCGCTATAACAGGCTAGTGCGGAACTGGCCTGAGAGTCTCATAAAACTATAAATACCAGAATTCCATAGGATGGGACCATGGCAGTTAAAGTGGTGTTGAAGTGCTATTAATTGCACAGTGTTGATACACCCAGGTCTAGCAGAACTTTTCCTTTCAAAGATTGGGCACAGGGGCTATATATTTCACTGTAGTCCTGTTCTGTTCTTAACTTCTGTTATAAAATACTTCTACAGCAGTTCATGTAGCAAAATAATTAAGTGAGTGAGGCACAAGCCAAGGCAAATATAGCTTTGAATTTGCATTAGGATTTGCCCAAGGCTAACATCTCTCCCCCTTAGCTGCCTTCCTCCGAAAGATAGGAATAAAACCACCAACCTGTCTTAATGTTGACAGTGATTCACATCTCTTCTATTTTGCTTTTGCTTGTTTGCTTAACCTAATTAAGATGATCGTGACCTCATTATGAAGGATTACTGACGAATATTCTCAAAGCACTTTAATCCCTTTTAAAATATTTCACAAAATGCTGCTATTATGATGTCTGGTATGTTTCAAATGCAAGGGTTAGAGTAATAGGCCACACAATTACAGAACCGAACAGTATCTCAGAGGCCATTTGGTCCAACTCTCTCAGTTCAGACAATTTGCTGCTCTTCCATTTATGATAGACAGCCATCCAGCCTCTCCTTGAACTCCTCTTAATGGAGGAAAAATCTTTGAGGGTTGAAGGAAATGCTAGGTGTAAGGAAGGTTTCTAAACATATTACTTTTGTTCCTAAAGCCTTTGCTCTGTGGAACATAGAGGGCCACATTATATGAAATGCACTTCGCTAAATATTCTTTAAACTTAGTTTCCCAAGGTCACTGGACCCCACAGGGCCATGCTCCACCCCCCCAAAATACAGGTATGGTGAGATTCCAAGTCAGTCCTGCCTTCTTAATAATATGTTTGTGTGAAACATCCATAGTCAGAGGTCTCTTTGAACCTTTGGCTTCATTTATGCTTACGTTTATACAGAGAACTTGAGAAGGCCAATGTGGTCCCCTAGGAAAGCAGAATCTATCCCTTCTCCACCCTGATTTCCATGAAATGGCACCAGACCTCCAGGATTTCAAGGAAGGAGTCTCTGCCAGATGCACCTGGAGATACCAAAGGTTGAACCAGGGACTTTGCTTTCAGTTGCTCTGCCACTGAGCTACACAGCCCTTCCTTTCCTCTCTGGAGTGGATGTTACAAGATAGAAGAAAGGAAAATGGGAAATTGTGGGAAGTGACTGAATAAAGTCCATAGGTGCTAGCTGGTCTGATTTTAAAACTACCAAAACTACTATTAAGACTACTATTTTTTTTAAAAAAAAGTTCAGCAATATCTGTGGTTTATTTTACATCCATTACTCTACCAACTTGTTAAAAATTAACTTGACGAAGAGTTCTGTGAAACTCAAAAGCTTGCATCCCAGTACCTATTGGAAGATTAATGAGGGCAAGGATGATTTTTATGTAAGTCATATTGGAGTATAGATGTATATATGGGGGAACTGGGCAGTGGAGTATTCTTTTTCCATACAGCCTCCCACCTGCTCTGCATTACTGGCCAGACCCTTACTCCAGTCTCAGATTTCTATAAATAACCACCGGTTGCATAAAGTTTTTCCAAGAGTGGAGCCTGTTGGCTAACCAACACTCTTTAAAAAACTAAATTGAGAAAAAAAAAGTACCTTGTTACTAGGACCACAAGCCTCTAACAGAGGTTATTTTTTTAAAATGTTGTTCTTAACAGCTGAAGCTGATATTAGCCTGCGCCCAAACTTCCAGCAAAACAGAATGAAGGTATTTAGCAACAGATGCTGGACTTCATACTTGAAACACTGATGCAGACTGGGGATAGCTGAGAGCTGGGTGGAGAGAAGGTACGATAAAGCTTGAAAACGTTACTTTTTTCGACTATGTCTCCCAGAATCCTTCAGCTTTCGGGAGCAGGAGTCCAAAGACGCAATTTTTCAAAGCTCTAGAAGCGAGGCAAGCAGTATTTCCATGGCAGAAGGAGAATAGTACCCAATTGTATCCCTTGGCAAAAGACTGGCAGAAAGATGTAACTACCCCCCTCTTTGCAGCATGGGTCCAAGACCCACTGAGGAAAAGAGAGTCTCTTCAGTATGGGAAATCTCTAACTTCTGGAAATCAGGGGAGCAGACAGTTTCTTTCCATATTGGAGAAGCTCCACAGATAATTCAGAAGTACCCATGCTACTGAAAACGTGAAAACATCACTTTTTGCACTATAGTTCCCAGAATCCCACCAACAGCATGGCAAGCAGTTGTATTGGCTAAGACTAAGCTGTGGTTTTAAAAAAATATTTTCCAAGCTCTTCTGTATTAATAGTAGGTATTTCCATGCCTTCCTAGTGACTCACTTGTAGTGTCTACAAAAAAGGCATATTAAATTATATTTATACCTAACAATTGCATGGGTCTTATTTTCTACAGAGATACAGATGTTATATGCAGATGTGTACTCTAGGTAGGAGGAAGAGCTCCTGCCAAAACCCTGTTTACCACTTGGTTAGTACTTGGATGGGAGACCACTAATGGATAGCAGGTACTGTAGGCTATACTTCAGAGGAGGGAACTGACAAAACCACCTCGGAATATACGTACAGATCTCGGGAAAGAGTATGGCTCACTGGAAACATGAATGCAAGTGCTCTGCACTGCAACACAACATTAGACATCTCACTTGTCTTTGATAACAAAATCGTTTTGAATCTAAATTTTGTTACAAGGTGTGACACAACCTTGTGGCAAGGTGTTCCACTGGCCAGTTTGTATCTGTTAGTATTTTCTCTAAAGCTGGATCCTACATCCCCCCCATTGTTATGAAACAGTTGTCTCCCCTTCAGGCATGTTTTTTGGAGGCATAACAGATTCTGTAAAGCAAGGTATACCTGATGAAATGCAAAGTAAGGCCATTTCCGCACTAGTCTGTTATAGCGCTATTATTCCACTTTTGACATCCTATGGAATCCTGGGGTTTGTAGTTTAGGGAGGGGCCAGCTGCAGGGATATACTGGCTACCCTTTGACTCTGTCTTTGGGGACCTTTATTATGTAGCATCTAATATATTTGATGAAGGATAGATTAGAACTGTGCCATACAAAGCTGCTCTAAGCAAGTACCATTTTTCAAAAGGCTCACAGAGAAAGGATGAGCAAAGTGAAGTGATAACAGGTGGGTGACACCCAGGTTTGGAATTATTTCACGCACAGTGAAAAATCAAAAGAACGGAATGATGCTGCTTGACCTCCAATATTTAGAGTGTGCTTTTCTCCACCGCCACAGCCATTCGAACAAGCTTGCTCTGGATAACATGAACACCACCTAACATGCCTGAGCTCCTCACCTGCACCCTTCAAGTTTGTAAAAAGAGGACAGAAGGTGCTTCTATGTGTACAAAGTTCCAAAATTCTGCAAATCTTTGGTTCAATAAGGAACATTGTTTCAGCCCAATGATTACATATTATTCTATTCTGTTCAGCTATTTAGAAGCCCTCTTGGATTGTACAGCAAGGATAGGCAATGTGTGTCCCTCCCAATTTTAGACAACTGCACCTTCTATCATCCTTCATCATTGGCTATGCTGGATAGGATGATGGGAGTTGCAGTCCAACAGTATATGATGGGTTGCATCTTCCCCTGCCTTGATGTACAGAGTGACTTTTCTTCACCAATGACTCACTGTGGCTTAATTCTGCCCCTACATGCATAGAATTAAAAAGCTAGCGTTTCCTTTCAGGGCAGGCTGCAGGGAGGTTGGCTTATTTCCTACCTCTTCCTTCTTTTTAAATGAAGTGCTGTGCTTGTTCTCATCTTCCATGCTTGTGAAGAATAGCATTCCCTTTAATTTCACTGTTGAGTCTCTTAGGGACCCTTTCCCACTACATAGGCCATTTCCACACTAGACTCTTATAGCACAATTATTCCACTTTCAATATCCTATGGAATCCTGGCCCCTCCCTAAACTGCAAGCCCCAGGATTCCATAGGATGTTGAAAGTGGAATAATCATGTTATAAGAGTGCAATGCGGAAATGGCCATAGTTATAGCCTCATTATCCACACCCTCCAACATTTCACAAAGATACATGAGGCCAAGCCACATCCGAGTGTAGTCAAGATAGCAAAAGTCATTTGTGAAAAGGAACATGGAAATCAAGAGAGGCTGCAACAGCTTGTTTTTATCTGAGCATACTGAGAAAGGCAAGGTCTTGCCCCTTCTCCTTCTTCCTCCTCTTCCTTCTGGATAGAATGGAAACTACTACCCTCCTTCTGTCCTGCCCTCTTCTCTCCTCTCCCCAGCTAAGTTAACTCAGTGCAAACTACTTGTGCATTTTGAACTCAGTTGGCAGCAATGGAAATAACCTGAGGACTAAGGGGGAAAGTGGGAGAAAAGAAACCGGGACATTTTGAAAGCATCTGAAAAAGTGGTAGAGTAGAGGATTAATCAGTTCTGTCCCTGCCAACTCAGGACAGCTGGACAGTATGGAAACAGACTTTCAGCCTGGTTTTTGACATTTTTGACAGTCAAAACCACCAGAGGTGCCAAGCCAGAAAACTTGGACTTGAAAGTGCCAAAGTTTCCCACCCCTACAGCAACTTCTCTGCTGCTTAGGAGGGGCAGAAGGGTTTAATGCATGGTGTCTCACTCATCCAAACAGTAGAACCACCTCTGTTCTGTGCTTGAATAATTTGCTGATTCTAATTCACTGTGTTCTTTTTCCAGCAAAGGTATGTATGTGTTAGACAACAAGGCAAGTACATAAATGCAGGAAGCAGAGTGGTATGTTTGAAAGAAGACAGCTGGACCCAGGCCATTTCCACACTAGGCTGTTATAGCGCTATGATTCCACTTTCAACATCCTATGGAATCCTGGGGTTTGCAGTTTCAGGAGGGGCCGGGTGGCCCCTCCTGAAACTGCAAACCCCAGGATTCCATAGGATGTTGAAAGTGGAATCATAGCGCTATAACAGCCTAGTGCGGAAATGGCTCCAGATAGGAGGAGAGCTGCTTCAGTATTTAAATTAGTTTATATACATACTGGTCTGGTTCAGTATGACTTCATACGGATCCAGACCACCATTTTCTTTAAGCTCATGATGTCTGCTTTATCTCCAAAATCTCACTAGTTTTTTTTTAGATACTTACACCCCATTTCTGTTGCAGCGCCCTTGGAACCCCTCTCAAACAGAGTGCTGCAAGTAATGAATTACAAACAGTACAGTCACCCAGATTTCTTATTTTCTCTTGGATTTCAAAAGGAAGTAAGAACAATCTTACCTTACTGGTATAAAAGGTAATATTACCTGGTTTCTTTGAAAAAAAAAAAAAAACCTAAGGGCAGCTTCAATCATTTTAAAAGGTGAGAATGAATTACTTTCTAAACATGCTAATAGGAATAAATTGCTATTTAAAAGCAACTTTCCGAGCAATCCTATTAATCCAGACTTGACTTTTGAGTGCCTGAAACAGATGCGACTATAAACATGTTGAAGGATCTTTTCAGAATTCAAGAGAAACACTAGAGTTGAGGGAATGGCAAACAATTACCTTCTCAGAGATTCTTTGGGGTCCCATCCCAGTGAGGGTGGTCTGTAGCAGCAAGGTATCATGGGCAATTCCTTTGTTTCAAGGCCGAATTCCACGGATGCCCAACTCATTTTCACAGAGGATGATTTAGAATTCTCTTTCGAAGGGAACTCCAGGAAGAGGTCATGTTAGTCTGCAAGAACAAGGAGAAGAGATACACTGTGGTGCTTTGGAGGCTCTGCACGCTAGCAGCTTGGGATATTTTGTAGGCAAGAATCTCTTTATATGGTCAGTTGAGAAAGGAAGATGTGATCATCTGTGTGAATTGAGCAAGGCAGAGTGGAGAATAAATAAAGTTAAAATTCTAAAGTTGTTATAAAAAAAAAGAAGAAGAAGCTGGGTCTTTTCAGCAGCCCAAGTATTCTTGGTGCTTCCAGACAGACAGTTTTTTGGGCTTCCAATCAAAAGATGTTGTGCCATGGCTTGGAAAAATTACTTTATTAGTGTATATATTCCACAATACCGCAGCTAACATGGACATCTTCATTGAGAAGCGCCTCTGAGTGTTGCATTCCCTCCCAAGCTCTGCATTGTGCAACTCAACAGATTTTTGGTTTGGGGGGTCCACAAAAAAAGGAACAGGAAAATAGAGTAGGTGTAAGTGTAAGATGTGGACATCTGAACCCCCCCATTCCCCAAATTCTTTGAATAAAGCAATAGCCTAATTTGAAAGCACCCTTGAGTATGACAAATATTCTCTGCTTTAAAACAAACATTTTATTTGCAAAGTACAAGGTAACAACGAGGTAAACAAACATAAACTATAAATAACACACACAATTAAATTTTATATAATCCATTGCAGGTTACCTATTTTGGAAAGGGTATACACTTATTTCACACTCATATACAGACATTTTTCATCCTGGATGAGCACAAAACAAGACTGCATGAATAAAATTATTCTAAAAGCCACAGTAAAAGCAAAACCATCTCAGTAACAATGAAGCAAATGTATGATCAGAAATAAGTTTTTTTCATGGTTGCAAAGAGAAAAGAGTCCACTAGGAGTGCTGTTTGCACTGTTGTTGGACAAATGTCATGGATATCATAGAGAAATTGTTATTTTGCTCTTCGTGTTTGGTCCCTTCTTTTCTGTTTTTGCTTTGCCACATTGAGTCTTTAGGATCTAGAAATCGAAATCAATAAAGAAGAGACTTGAAAAGAGCAGAAAATGTAACTTCTCAGTAGTGTAGTCTAGAGAAACCTAACACCTCACCAACACACTGTTTAGATCAGGATGTCCAAGCTGTGGATTGCGTGTGGCCCTTGAAAGCTCATGGTATGGCCTTCACCCACTTTCTCCCTTCATCCGATCACTTGTGCAGGTGGCAGTGAAAGTCTCTCTGATCCCAATGGCAATCCCAATTCTAAGTTCCCAGTTTTCTCACCACTCAGTCAAAATTTCATCTATCCACTCTGTACAATTATAGGACTTTGATACCGCTTTAAGTGTCCTGGCTCCATTCCACGGAATCCTGGGATTTATTGTTTGGGGAAGCATTTACAGATTTCTAGAGCTATAGCACTAAAGCTCTCAATTCTAGAATTCTGAATACTTTGTGCAGCTACAAATCCCAAAATTCCATCGGAAGGAGCCATGGCACTTAAAATGATATCAAACAGGTATAATTCTGCAGTGTGGAGAAACCCTAGAGTTCTGTTTCCAGAGCTGGCTGACCAATGCCTTTAACTGGTCCAAAAACAACGGCCTTCTCCCACTGTCTGTTCCCAGCAGCTGGAACTGAATCATATTCTGTTCTCAGTCTGGAGGTTGTACTCCATAGTGGACTATTGTTATTATCATAATTAAAATCAGAGTGGCATAGTACAGTAGTTGGAGTGTTAGGCTAGGGTTTAGAAGATCAAGGTTCAAATCCCCAATAAATGATGAAACTCAGTGGATTACCTTCATCTGAACCCTTTTTTTAAAAATCAGCCTAATAGATCTCACCAAGTTGTTCTGAGAATAAAAGGAAAGAGAAAGAGAGAGAGCGCAATGTATGCCATTTAGACTACGGTATCTGGAAAATAGATAGGTATAAGTGTAACTGGAAACAGACAAACCTTTGATGCGACTCCTTTGCTTTTGTTTTCTACTATTTATTGGGACCGTTAAATACACTTCTGTGTTTATTTTCCAGGTATACTGAGATGCTGATATTGTTTTAGGCTGTTTGTTTTTTGCTCCTTTGGTTTTCATTCGGTTTTATTTATTTCTAGACAGCAAGATATAAACAAGGAAGGAAGGAAGGTTGATCAATCCCAATGTTAAGTTTAAGGTTGGAAATTGTGTGGCTGAGAGTCCCATGTGGTGCCACTTCTCCCAGCCCTAGCCAGCGTAAGTAATTGTCAAGCATGCTGGGACTTGAAGTTCAACGATATCTGGAGAGCTGCATGATTCCCACCCCTGATCTCGTTCCTGGTTTTTAAAGCCATTTTAGCCGATGGGCTACCACTAGTTCTCACAGCACTGAATTCCCTTAAATAATAGTGCGTTGAGTCAATAACCATTTTGTTTTATCTGTCTCAGATCTACTGTCAACCTCCTTCATTGGATGATTCTGAGGTCTAATATTATGGGATTGGGGAACACCCTTATGTTCATCTACTTTCTCCACACAAGTATGCCCCAAGGTATTTTCCTGCCTGGAACAGAAGCACAAAGGGCACCCCCATTCAATTCAAAGTGCACCCCAAGATACGCCAAGTTATTTTTTGGGACATAAAGAAGAAAATCCCTCAACTACTATTTCCCTTTGTTGACAGTAAAAAAAATGCAATAACCAAAGTTTGCTTCCATTCTATGTCATCCACTGCCTGCTGTCTGGAGTACATGCCTCTCCACACTAGACTGTTATAGCGCGATGATTCCACTTTCAACATCCTATGGAATGTTGAAAGTGGAATCATTGGCCGGCCCCTCCCAAAACTGCAGACCCCAGGATTCCATAGGATGTTGAAAGTGGAATCATCGCGCTATAAAGAGTGTAGTGCGGAAATGGCCTCACTCTGCCCAATGGTGGAGCCAGCTCCCTGACTGCGCATTAAGGTTACAAAACCCCAAAATATGTTTGTCCCAGAGCTTCGAACTTTTATTTATTGGGATGGTCTGAGCTACTGGCAATGGGGGGGAGAGGCAGATTTGCAAAGTTGTCAAAACAAGTAACTTTTCTAAGATCTCCTCCAGCACATTATATTTACCTTTTTTTGCCTGCAATGTTAGAGCAGGCTTCCAGCTAGTTGCAAGGTCAGCAGGGAAAAAAACCAAAAGGTGAATCATGCTGGAAAGTGCTTTGGACTTTTATCCTTCTTGTCTGTCTTAACAGGCCTGGCTACCTACAGGTGAAACTGGCAAGGAGTCCCTCTGTCTGGGATTTTTTTTTCAAAAGAAATGCCTGGAGGAGGAGAAGAGACTGTTCCGCCAGTTGCGATCAAGTGACTTCTTCAGCGCTCCTAGAAAGAAGAAGAGGGCGAGGCTGCCCCCAAGAGCTCCTGCCCAGCTTTCCAAGGGTGGGTGGGTGGGCGAGAGAAAGAACCCCCAGGAAGGGAAGGGAGAGAAGCCAACAAAAGTGCCTGGGGCTGAAAGGCTGTTGATTCCCAGCTCACACACCCATACGAGTCACCCTTGCAGACGGAAGTGGGGAATGTCTGCATGACACACACAACACACACACGCGCGCGCATACAGATTCTCTCTCCAAACGCACCTCCTCTGGCTCTCCTCTGTGCGCTCCAGGGAGAAGCGTCTCCTCCTTTGCGCTCGGTTGGGTTTTCTTTCCCCCCTTGGCTTCTCTTTTCTCACCAGCTGTTCCTGGATTATACGAGTCGCTCTCTCTCGACCAGCAACATGGGGAACATGGCTTGTGTTCCCCAAGCACCTGGGAGGTTCAGATATTCCTTCTCTAGGAAGCCCTCGCTCAGGAAAGAGTGAGTATATTGTGCCCAAGTTTGCTTTAAAAGCCGGGTGGGTCTTTCCCCCTCCCTGTGAACTTCTCTCCTTTTTCTTTTAAAAGCCTCCTTTGGAGAGGAAGAAAATAAAAGGGACTTTCTCTTACTTTGCCTTCCCGAAGAAATGTTTTTGTCTTGGCTTGTCCCAAAGGGGAAAATAAAAGGGGGATTGATAGTGACCAAATGTTGAAAGATGTTGGCAAGTTCTTATAGGCAAGTTCTTATGAACGGATTGGGATGGAGGAATTCTTAAACTCTCAAGGGGTGGGGGGAGCAAAATCACACTTATTTTATTTTGTATCTGTATCTTTTTCTCTCTTTTTTGGATGGTAACGCTGACCGCATCACATTGATTTTAATCATGTATAATATTATTTTCCCTGCAGAAGTTTTCTTTCTTTTTTTAGTTGTCAGGGTAGTTTGGAAGAGTAGTAGTTGGTTGATATGAAGCACAATCTAGCCATGCAGCTTCACTGGGATGTAAATCCTACTTGTCTACCTAAGTGAGTCTAAGACTGCATCTTCAATTGATTCATTAAAGCGACAGTAACTGCTTAATACAACTGAAGACAAAAGACTAAGATTAGATATAAATTCAAGGTTTAATTGGCAGCACTCGCCTATTGGCAATAAGGGAAAGACAACCCTATTCTCAGGACTTGGTGTGCAATTTATAATTCTAAATATTTATTTCAATTTCTCTTGCATAGTTCAGTGTTCAGAAATTCTGAATATGTTGCAGCCCAAAATATGCTTCTAGTACTTGCAAAGATCTGGAAAACTGTGGAGTTTTATTTTCTGTTTAAATGTATGCTTCCTTGGAAAATTCTATCACTTTTAGAATGCCACACAATTCACTGGGGTTTAGTTCCAGGAAAGTGTCCCTGGGGTTGTGTCCATAATCACTTGCTTCACAGTGTGGAATTCAGGATGGAAAACCTTTTCAACCATGTATACATTGCTGCACACTCTTCATTTTGCTCTCTGTGTACATAGTGTCTGGTGGCCCCTTCAATGCCTGCCAGATTCGTTGCAGCAAAAGGTTTGATGGACTAGAGCCCACTTTAGCAAGCAAAGCGGACATGAAACCGTACGCCACGGCAAATCCATTCGGATTTAAAGTACCCTAGACACACACTGCCTCTATCATTCTCTTTCTTCATGTCTTCTGTAACAGGGAACAACTCCTATGGCATCCAAAAGGAAAGTATATTTATTATACCATGAATTTTCATGGATTGTTACCTGCAGGATCACCTCCACCCATACAATTAGATCTTCTGGGGACCATTTATTTACACTGCCTAGGACTAGACTGGCAACAGCTACCCAGAGGACCTTCTTGTTGGCCGCCTGTAGACTGTGGAATGACCTGCTGGAAGCGATTCAACAGCAAAATGCACTGTCCAAATCTTAAAAAGTATTAAAGACCCATCTCTTTTGGCAGGTCTACCCAGTCAATTTTTAATTATGGATTTTAAACTGATATCTGCTGCCTGGGAGTGTGGTGGAGTCTCTGGCCATTTCCGCACTAGCCTGTTATAGTACAATAATTCCATTTTCAACATCCTATGTTGCCGGCCCCTCCCAAAACTGCAAACCCCAGGATTCCGTAGGATGTTGAAAGTGGAATCATCGCACTATAACAGGCTAGTGCAGAAATGGCCTCCTTTAGAGGTTTTTACAGAGGCTGGCTGGCATTGGGAGTGCATTGATGGTGTATTTCTGCATGGCAGAAGGGGGTTGGACTGGATAGCCCTTGGGGTCTTTTCTATGATTCTATTAATGGTTTTATGTGCTTTTAGTGTATTTTAATCGATGGTGTGTTTTTAGGTGTATTTTAATTTATGTTGTACCCCGCCTCAAACATTGGGAAGAGGTGGGTAAGAAATAAAAATTTGTTGTTGCTGTTGTTGTAGCTTATTGGAATCATAGAGTTGGAAGGGACCCCCAAGGACCATCTAGTCTGCTCGCAGGCCATGCAGGAGTATATAATTAAAGCATTTCTAGACAGTGGCCACCCAAAGGCTTTTTAAAGATTTCCAAAGGTCAAAAATCTGTTATCCTCTGAGCCAGCCCATTCCAATATTGAATGGCTTTTATTATTGTTAAAGTATTTTTTTCTTTATGTTTGTCCCTATTAAATTAATAACATATGTTGTTTGTTAGGTATCCCATAACATGTATGGTAATAATTAGACTGGGACAAATTCTAGTAGCTATAGTCCATGTGAGTTCATGGGACTGCATTGTGAAACCTAGGGTCTTTGTGCAAAACCACTTTTCACATGGGAAGGTCAGCTTGTTTGGAGGGTGGGCCTCTCGAATAAATCTGTTTACTAGAACCCTACATTTTGGGCCCAAAGAGGGTGACTTTGGTGAGTCTGAGAGCCACCTTTGTGTTCTGGGACATTCCACGAGCTGCATAGCTGCTTTCACAGCCCCCGTCCCCCAACAAAATAGGAAAGCAGAGTGTTTTTTAACCTCAAAGAGCACAAGGTGGCCTGTGACTTATTAGATGAATTGCTTGGGGGGTGGCATCCAGGAGAGGCAATTCAGTCTTCCTTGTTTTGGCCAGAAAAAGGATGCTATGGGGGACGGGCCAAACCTGCAGAAACTGTCTTGGGGCCACAAACAGTCCCAGGGAGTACAGCCACTCTTTAGTGACCCCAGGGTTAGACTCCTCCGTCCCATGCTGCCATTATATGCAGACTGGAAAAGTTATGTTTTTGGAAACTTCATACGCCTCCCCGCTTTAAAAAAGGGGCTGTCTCGCTGTGGTTGTGTTTGCTTGTGCAGCACTGAGCTCAATGAAAACACATGGATGAAGTTTGGTCCAGTGCCATTCCAAGGGTTTTCCCCATCATGGTTCCTTTTTGCCATAGTGAAGTCCCAGACAGATAGGACCTATCATAGCTAAGCATACATATAGTCTGTCTATATGGAGGAATGGAAAATTAGCCCAGATTCCTCAGTGCTCTGACGACTTAAGTGTCAGTTTCAGATTTCTAGGTGTCTGAGTTACCAAGCGCCTGGGCTATCCCTGGCTGTGTGTCTGTGTGTGATATACAAGCCAAGTGAAAACACACAGCTGGTTATAGGATGTCCTGATGGGTATTTATCATGAAAATTGATGGTCATTTTTGCATTGATATTATGGTTGGTGTTATGCATTGAAGGCCACCTTATGTTTGCATATGCCTTTTTGTTGTTCCTGACGTTGTTGCAGAAGTTGATATTCTCTTCCCCACCCACTCAATAGCTAAAGACCCCCTGAATGACTGTTGAGCTGCTGTGTTCCTCCTGCAGCCATTCTGTGGCTGGTGGAGAATGGTGGGAAGGATAGGATCAGAGAAGTATTTGACTATGTCCTTGTAGTCAGATGCAGAACAATTACATTATCTGCCAAGACTTCTGGAGTACCTAGGCAGATCTCAGCAGATGATGTGATCTTTCTGTATCTGGCTTTAAGGATGTAGACAGATGCTTTTCTCCTCCTCCCTGGTCTCTACCAGCTACAGAATGGCTGTGGTTAGGGGATGAGGCTTAAAAACAATGAGTTGGGGGTGGGGGATTAAGAGTACAAATGTATACTATGCTGTGTCATACAGGATCTCAGCGTATGTACATAAAACTGCACTTTCTGATTTTCCCAGATGGAACATTCTTGATTAAATCCTAAAGAGTCTCACTGAAAACTACTGGGTTAGATAACACTTTGGTCCAACTCAGGAAGCCATTTCTTTTTATGTAATACTGTTTCTTTTTATGTAATGCTGCTTTGCATGGTATTTCTTATATTAACACCACCTTGTAAATAAGCCCATCAAAGTTACCACCCTGCAAATGCTTTTGCTGCTAAGCAGAGACCTGAGTGTTTTGTTTCTGTTCATTTTTAATAAGAATGCACCAAAATTTGTAAGTTTCTTCATATTCGGGGGGGGGAGGAAACTTCAGATAAAAAGAAAAACCAGATAAAGGACAACTAAAACTGACTTAATCCTTCTAGAGACCCTAGGTTTGAATTCTTATCTCTTAAAAGTCTGGCTCTCAATCTCTGTGTACGTTAGTGCTCAATTAGAATTGCTGTCCTTTTTTTTTCCTGATAGGCCACTGATCTGAAAAACCTATATGGCAGACAGATTCAAGATGGTTCTTTCCAGCCTGGGAACAGCTCTATGGAATTAATTTAGCTGGTCCACTTAGGGGAGAAATTGGTTTCAGATATTATTATTATTATTATTATTATTATTATTATTATTATTATTATTATTATTGGGTCACCATATATCAAAAAAGTACATATTAGTACCATTACTAGCTTTTACCTTCATTTAAATTTCTTGAAGTTCCTCCCATCCTGAATATGAAGACATTAGCTAATTATTATTATCATTATTTTAAAAAATTAGCTAATGTCTTCATATTCAGGATGGGAGGTACTTCAAGAAATTTAAATACAGGTGAAAGGTAGGAATAGCAATAATATGTATTTTTTTTTATGTATGATGACCCCATGAATTTCATAGGGCTTTCTTAGGCAATGAAAATGCAGAGGTGGTTTGCTTTTACCTTTCTCTGAATATAACCTATAGCACCTGGCCTTCCCTCATTGTCTCTTTCCCAAATACAAATCAGGCCTCATATTGCTCTGTTGCCTTCAGGGTGCAATGAAATATTTTGCCATTTCTGCTGTGAAAAGCCAGGGTGGTTTGACAGTTGGACTATGACTCTGGAGACACTGGGTGACCTTGGGTAAGTCACACTCTCTCAGCCTCAGAGAAAGGCAAAGCCAAAACTCCTCTGAACAAATCTTGCCAAGAAAACCCCATGATAGGTTTGCCTTAGGATTGCCATAACCTGGAGATGACTTGAAGGCAAACAGCAGCGGCAGCAGTGACAATTACATTGTCTGGGAAGAGGCTAGGAGCATGATGGCAGTGGGTTTTCCCCTCTTCTATGCAGGATGCAAGTGACAGCTTTTGGCCTTTTTGCAGACTAATTTTTAAAAATGCCTTCTGCAAAGCAGACTGGAGAACTGGGGCAATCCAACTTTTTTTGCTAGCCCATTATGTTTCCTTGCTAGTTCAAAGAAATTTCTTTTCCTTTGCAACTGCTGGAGGAAGGATGGGGAAGGGAAGCTATGTCCCTCCTCCATAAGCCTGTTGGTGTATCTACGTGGGTTTCCTGCTTGCCTATAGTTACCAGGTGAGTTGTTAATAGAAGGCAACATACTCAAGTTTTCCGTGTCAGAATGGTGAGTTGGTTGCCATTTTTCTGAGTTTCTTTTGTATGAGTCCTTGAGTTCCATCATGGAAGAAATACAGAATCAAACTGTAAGAAGTATTTATTCTGTCCAGTAAAAGGTGACTTTAATGTCCAAGCTCACTTTGTGGGTAAATTGCAGTGGGTAAATTGGGGACTATGGCATAGCATGGAGTAATATTGTACATGCAGCAAGAAGAATACGCAAAAATATTTATTCAAACAAATCCTGCAACTTTTGCTCTGAGGTGTATGTTTAACAAACTCAGTTTCAAGAAATGTGCTAGAAATGGAACATGCTGTGGCTAAGTTCCTTAGTTACTTCAGCAGAGTATAAATATCTGTTGACAGAGTTACATTATGCAACCTCTATACTAAATATCAATGTTGTGCATCATAATTGGATCAGTGCTCAAAGAATATGGCTGACACACTGTGCAACTGCAGTGCACAAAGATAAAACATAGAGGCAATGCTCATCTACATTCTCTGTGTGCATGTGCCTTCAGGTCTCCTGTTAACTTATGGCAACTCCATCAGTTTCATAGGGTTTTTTAGTCAAGGAATACACAGAGGTGGTTTTGCCAGTTCCTTCTTCTAAAATGTACCTACAACACTTGGTATTCATTGTTGGTTTCCCACCCAGTTACTAACCAGGAATGACCCTGCTTAGCTTCCAAGATCAGAAGGGACCTTGTGCCCTAAAGATATTTAGGCCTATGTGTGTATGTGTATTCCAGTCACCTGTTGACTTACAGTGACACCATGAATTTTTTAGGACTTTCTTAGGCAAGGAATACTTGCCTAAGTAATAAGTGATATTGCCAATTCCTTCCTATGAAGTATACCTACGGCACTTGGTATTCATTGGCTGTCTCTCATCCAGTCACTAACCAGGGCTGACACAGCTTAGTTTCCAAGATCAGACAGGATCTGGTGCCGTTAGGGTACGGTATTTCATATTCCACTCTGTGCATTTTAATGAGCTACCATGTACATAACCATCCAACATGTACAGCTCTGTTTATACCACCTTCAGCTGGATGTGACCATTATACATCGTCCAAATAATTCACTGCATGAATAACGCAAAATAGGTCTGTGTACATCACTAACAGGACACCAGCCAATATGCAAAAGATGCTACCTATCCCTGTCATCTGGTGAGAATCCAAAGAGCTCCTTGCAACCTAGGCCATTGCCGCACTATGCTGTTATAGTACTATTATTCCACTCTCAGCATCCTGTGGAATTCTGGGGTTTGTAGTTTACTGAGTTCAAATTGCTCTCTGGCTGAGAATTCTAAATGCCCCTCCCTAAACTACAAACCCCAGGATTCCATAGGATGTTGAAAGTGGAACAATAGCACTATAACAGTGTAGTGCGGAAACAGGCATAGTCTTAAATATGTCAGAAAGTCTCACAGTTTTTAGTGGGTCTTACTGCCAGGTTAAGAGTGCCTGGGACCAGCCCTAGATTCATACAGTGAGTTTACGCTCATCTAGCTGATCTTCTTTCATTGTTTCCATTTTTTAAAATGTCTAGCGGGCTATCCTGCTATACCACTCACTGCTTCTAAAACTCAGTGTCACAGAGTAGCTTACCATGCTGTGTTGGAGGCTGTTGGTGTTTGGTGAAAAATAAACATAAAGCCTACTAGGCTTTATGGACCTTGCCCTGTTTTTATTATGGGTTATTATGCTCTGCTGGAGACAGTCTTCTCTGGCACCAAAGCGTGGAGGTGGGTCTGAGAGTCAGTGTGATATAGCATTTTGGGTGTTAGACGAGGACACTGGGAGATGAGGGTTTGAATCACCATTTGGCCATAGAAGCCCACATAGAAAGTCACAGAAATCTATCAGCCTCAGAGGAAGGCAAGGGCAGACTCTCTCTGAATTAATTCTGCCAAGAAAACCCCTTGAAAGATTCACCGTAGGGTCCCCATAACTCATAAATGACTTGAAGGCACATAGCAACATAAAAAAAAAGTCTATTTGTCTGTGGTATATACACTCATATCATTTTTGTCTCTGGACAAATAGGTTTGGTAGGATTCTCTAATGCTTTCAAAGCCCTGTTAGACATATTTGGCTCAAATGCAGGAATGGGACAAAATAAGTATGTGTGCACACCATGAGAAGCAAAGCCCCTTCAAAAATATTTCCAACACTGTTAAAGAGGATTGTCAGGCTCCAGCTTTAGAATCTCTACCTAGAATCACCGGCAGTAGAAAAGTGGAAGATGGCTTCCTTTTTGTTGTTCTTGTTTTGTGCCTTTGTGTCATTTCCAACTTATGACGAGCCCAAGGTAAACTTCTCATGGGATTTTCCTGGCAAGATTTGTTCAAAGGGGGGCGGGTTGCACTTGCCTTCCTCTGAGGCTGAGAGAGTGTGACTTGCCCAAGGTCACCCAGTGGGTTTCCATGGTTGAGTGGGTATTCAGACCCTAATCTCTATAAAGTAGTAGTCCAACACTCAAATCTCTACTACACTGGCTCTCACTTTCCTTTTTATCACTCCTTTATCACCTGTCTGCAAGTATACCAGGGTGGTTAAAACAAACTAAGTAATCAGTTTAACACTGAGCTTGGGTATGCATCTTGAGACTTGTGTATCTGGCCATAAGCATGTTGCCAAATATCTCTGGCCATTTTCTTTTTCCTAGATGTGTTTTGTTTGAAGAATAAGTTCTCCTCTTTTGTGGAATGCATGGTTGCAACTTTGGAGTGGGTGATGACTTGATAGACACACACACACACACACACACACACATCAGACCTAAATTTGGCACTCGTTGGAGTGTAGGAGAACAATGCAATTTTATTTAGGCAGTTGCCTTAGTTAATAACTTTTGTTTTCTGCTATTCTATCCATATAGGAAGCTGGAAGCATTTTTAATAATGTCACACAATATGGAACAGAACCAATAGTCAAAATATGCACATAGAAACTTGACTACTACTAAGTCATTGTTCTGTCTCTGTACTATTTATTCTTACTGGCCTCGATTATTTGATACAACATAAGCCTGTTTCACGTAATTTATCCAGTGCCATTACCAGTGTAGTAGTTCGAGCGTTAGACTAGGAATCTAGTCTAGACTAGAGCTCTCTGGCTCTAGTCTAGACTAGGAGTGTGAGACTAGGAATCGAGTGTTAGACTAGGAGTGTTAGACTAGGAATAGACTAGGAACCTAGGAGTCCTGAATCCTCAGGGTCTGAATCTTTTCTTGGCCATGGAAACCTTGGCAAGTTACACTCTCTCAGCCTTGGTAAAGGTAACTAGCAAATGCCCTCTGAACAAACCTTGCCAAGAAAACTCCATGATAGGATTGCCTTAGGGTCTCCATGAGTAGCAAACAGCTTGAGGGCATACAACAACGTTACCGCACAGCTAGCATGTTGAAGTCCCATATTCAGTTTCGAGCACCTCCAGTTAAAATTGATTTGGAATAACAATGGGGGTGGGAAATAAGCTATCTCTGGCAGTTGACCTTGGAGAGTGTCGGGGAGTTCTGGCATGCAAACTATGTGCTCTACCACTGAGCTGACATTTTTCCTTAAACATAAAGTTTGGGGGCTTGAGTTTGTCTTGAATCTACACCTTCGGGCATAAGAGTTACTCCTTCAAGCCCCAGAGGTGCTGTGCTTGAATGTGGTAAGAAAAAGAAAATACATGTAAGCACTCTGCATATGTCTTGATGGTTCCAAGGGTGATTTTATGAAAAGGATGCCAAGGCAGTATCAGTCATAACTCAGTGACTGAAAATAGGACTTGCAAAAAAATCCTAGCTTGAAATTTTAGGTATGGCTGAGGCATATGGCTGGAGAGCTGTTACAGGTCAGTACAAAAGAAAACCCGACAGGAGGTTCTTGCTTTCTAAATTATAAGTATACATGATTCTACATTTCTCTATTGCTTTGGGCTGAGTTGGACCCCAATCCAGTTGACATCAGTGCTTTCAATAGTTACTTTTTGGACTTGAGTTTCTAGGACGCCCAAGAGCACGATGGTGGGAGAATCCTGCAAGGGGTAATTCTCAAAGTAGTGTTTCGAAGCTTTGGTGCAGGGGCAGTACTGAACAAGTTGGTGCTCTGGTCTAATCTGATATAAGGCAGGCTACTAGGTTGCTGATATTAAAGCAGTGGTTTGTTAAACTCACATGTTCCAAGTGAAAGAGATTGTGACTGTCCCTTTTCTCCCTGTCAGTGCCATGCTTGCAGAACTGGAAAAAAAAGGGGGGGGAAATTAATTTACATGTGTAATTTGGTAGACTCCTTTTCCTCAAGAATGGAGGGGTCCTTCTGCCAGCCCATCTATGGCAGGGATGTGCTAAGCATTTTTTGGTGTGGAAGGAGAGGGAGGAAAAATCAAACAAAGGGAGAGGGAGCCAACAACACCTCTTAAATTCTTGATGGCCAGCTGTTCATGAGGCTTGTACTCCTAAGAGCTTGCGATAAAGTTGCTAATTTCACCCTGATGCCTTCCTGTTTTGCTTTGTTTGCTTGCCTTGATCTCAACCATGTTCCTTTTTTTTTATTGCTTTGCAGACAAGAGAGTAAGAAAAAACTAGCTGGCCTTTTTGGTTTTGAACCAGGACAGGAGAGGGATGTTAGCTCTGACAAAATACTCCAGTATATTCCTGGAAAAGTAAGTACTATGAGGTTTTGTGGGGTGGCTATCTTATTTCTAACCATGCATAGGACATTTCTAATCATGTGTATGGAACTTCTACTGTGCAATGCCTTGTTTGCTCTCACATCCTCTTTTGTCTTGGATACCTCCAGGTCCGATAAGTCACTGTTTTCTTGAAATAGAGACTTAATCAAGGCTATTCACATAGTTAACGGCTAGGGAGTTTTAACATGAATGCCAGACTTCTCGGTTTGTACTTAAAGCTTTTTGTGCACTGTAACACAATGTGGTTTAAACCAATTACAATTATCGTGCTGCTGTTGTTACTATTATGTGCCTTCAAGTTGATTCTGTTTATGACAACCCTATGATAGTGTTCTCATGGCATGAGTTATTAAAAGGAGGCTTGTTGCTGCCTTCCTCTGAGGTTGACAGAGGCCATTTCCGCACGAGCCTGTTATAGCGCGATGATTCCACTTTCAACGTCCTCTGGAATCCTGGGGTTTGCAGTTTCGGGAGGGGCCAGCTGGCCCCTCCCGAAACTGCAAACCCCAGGATTCCAGAGGACGTTGAAAGTGGAATCATAGCGCTATAACAGGCTTGTGCAGAAATGGCCAGAGTGTGATTTTCCCAAGATCACCCTTTGAGTTTCCATGGCTAAGGGAGGCATTTGAATCCTGGCCACCAGAAATCCTATTCCAGCACTTAAGACCACTATATCGTGGTCCAGCACTTATGACCACTACATAATCGACCACCATACTGGCTCCATCATGCCATACCCGCCCCCCCCCAAAGTTCTTGGAAATAGAAGGGCTGTCAGGTCCCTGTTTAAGGATCCTTGCTTCTTCTCTCAGTCCATTTCTGCACTACATTCTCATAGCGCGATTATTCCACTTTCAACATCCTATGGAATCCTGGGGTTCCATAGGATGTTGAAAGTGGAATAATTGCGCTATAAGAGTGTAGTGCAGAAATGGCCTCAGACTAGAATTCCCAGACACCTTGGGAGGGAAAGCCATGAGAGTTTCCATTTCTTTCTACTGTCTGTCTGTCTGTCCATCCATCCATGCATCCATCCATCTATCAGAAATATCTAGTACCAGATAGATATTTAGTTAGATCTATGTAGAGAACTAGTGTATTGTAGTGTTGGACTAAGATTCTGGGAGACAGGGTTTGAATTTTTACTCAATCATGGAAAACCACTGGGTGACCTTGAATAAGTTATATTATCTCAGCCTTACAGCAAGGCAGGGGTAAACCTCCTGTGAAAAAACAATCTGGTGAAGAAAACCATAGGACAGAGTTGTGATAAGTCAGAGTTGACTTGAAGGCACATAACAACAGCAATCTATTTATAGTGAATGGACGAAAACAAAAGTCATTTTCCAACCATGTTGACTTTTAAGCCATTTCTGAATTTCTCCCCACAAAGGAGGTGTGCATTCAATATTTCTTGCTCTGATAGAGCTGGCATAGTGTAGTGATTTGAATGTTGGACTATAGCTATGGAGACCAGGGTTCGAATCCCTGCTTGGCCATGGAAACCCACTGAGCGGCCTTGGCAAGTGACACTCTCTTAGCTTTGGAGGAAGGCAAGGGCAAATCCCCTCTGAACAAACCTTGTCAAGAAAATAAGTTTGCCTTAGGATCGTCATAAGCTGGAAATGACATGAAGGCACACAACCATGAAGCAATCTGGAAAACTTTTTCAAAGTGAAAGTATGACATATCCTTAGGTTGGCGAATGGAGCAGTCATATTTGCCACAACAGTATTCAAGAGTTGTTAATTATCCGTTACTAAATTTACATGAATTGGCGAGTCCGCAGTCACGGTCTCCCACCCATTTGCCTCAGTAACAAGGATTCAGAATGCAGGCCAAACCTCCTGGCTGCTCAGGAATGTTGGCTTGTTCTTATGCTGCATTTCCGCAGGTAGGGATGATGACAGAGCCCTGTCACCAACCTGTATATCTGGAGTTCTCAGTGCAACGGGGCGGGGAGGAAGGGATTGTGCTGCTCTTTCTGTTCTTTTTAAAAAGCAGGAAACTAGATTATGGATTAAGTTGATTCATCCCTCCCAGGTAGAGAGGTTGCACCCAGTCATTCTTAACTTGCAAAAGTTGCAAAAGTTGATGCTTCAAGTTCTATAGCAAGGCATGCATGTGCTCACATACCAAAAGGGCATCCACCCTAGACAATGCTAGCATTTTGATCCTGCCTTAAATCTTATATCTCAATGCAGTGGAACCCTGGGATTTATAGTTTGGAGAGGTCCTTAGAATTCTCTAGAGTACTCCAGCACTCTAACAGATAATTCTAAATATTGCTCCCCAACTAAAATCTTCTGATTCCATAGGATGGAGCCACAGGACTTAAAAGTGGGATCAAGCTGCTATCACAATACATTGTGTACACCTGCATAGATAGATCCACTTCAGATTGATTGCCAAATAGACCGTAAGAGAATTTCTGCATCAATATGGATAGTATAGATGTTGAGGATTCCACCCACAGCACATAATCCCCACGGCCCAATGGGGCTGCAGCCATTTTGAAAGAATAATTCCAAGGCCACTTTTCATGGTAAAAGGCAATGCAGAGTGAAACAGGACTAGCAAAGGTGAATGAAAACGAAAGGGCAAACAGATATGGGGTGGAAAGTGTCTGGCAATAATATTTAGACACAGTTGTTAGCATTTATTTAGCACTTTAGGAAAGTCAAAGAGTTCCACATACATTACTTAGCTACCCTTCAGTAATTTTCTAACTCCCATCAAACTTGGGCCATTTCCGCACTAGCCTGTTATAGCGCTATGATTCTACTTTCAACATCCTATGGAATCCTGGGGTTTGCAGTTTCGGGAGGAGCTGGCCGGCCCCAGGATTCCATAGGAGGTTGAAAGTGGAATCATAGCACTATAACAGGCTAGTGCGGAAATGGTTTGCGACAAAGGTGAGGATTCACAGAAGTAGCAGCTCAACAGCATCCCCATTTATAATATATAAAATAGCATAATATATAATTTGTATGTATAGTGCACCATTTGTTAAGGGGTCCAGGTATTTCTTCCTTGCGTCGTCTAAATTTAATCTCTGTGGGGCTGGGGCTGTGTGTCCATCACATCTAATCCCTTTCCCCAAAATACACATCCATGTTCGGCTTGGAGTGGGGCGATAATTACTTCGTAACAGGTAATGTTTTTTGCATACCCTCCAGCTGTCCCAATTTAGCAGGGTCAGACCCAATGAATCCTCCCTCATTCCACTTTTTTATCTGCTTTTAAAATGTCCCAGGTTCTTTTTCCTCCTCCCGCTTTGTATTTCACTTGCTGCAAACTGAGTTGAAAGTGCTAAAGCAGGTTGCGCTCCATGAGCTCAGTAGGGGGAGGAGGAGAAGATGGGGCAAAATGTTGCCCTTCCCAGTAGGCTCAGGTAAAAGCAAACTGCTGCAGCCTCTGCTAGCTAATGATTTTTTTTTCTCATTGGTAGTTTTTTCTGCCTTGATTGCACTCTAATGTTGCTTGTCCACATGTGTCCAGGTTTTCATCTGTAAGGGTATACTCTTATGGGATGCTAGTATGTGTGGTTGCACCCCTAAATGTAATTATTATCTGAGGCCATTTCCGCACTAGCCATCCGGCCCCTCCCGAAACTGCAAACCCCAGGATTCCAGAGGAGGTTGAAAGTGGAATCATTGCGCTATAACAGGCTAGTGCGGAAATGGCCTGAGAGTAAGTCCTCAAATTATAATGGGGTTCACCTTTGGGCAAACAAGTGGTCTCCCGTGCCCCCTAGTAGCTAAAGTAGAATCAGCCCCATCAATCCAAAATAACTGTGTCCATGAGGGTTGTGTACATTTGTACTCTTGACACTATTGTGAATGGAAGTGAGCATTCTTCTTAATGCCATGTGGTATTTCTGAAGGCACAGAAAAGATGGAATGAGTTGCTTTTGGCAAAGGGGGGAATTTGGGCCTCCCATCGCATGGGTCTTGCAAGGACTTCCTGTCTTGCAGTATTTTCTTGGCTCTTGCCTGGAGCAAGAACAAACTTTGGCTCCGGAAGGAAGAGAGGTCTAGATAACAAATATCACCTTCACCCATCCCTCTCTGTGTTTGTGTATTTGTGTGTTTTCATTATCGAGCGGAGTCATAATTCAAACCCCTCCAGTGACGCAATGCCCCGTCCAAAGCTGACATCCTTTTCTCATGGCGGCCGTCCCTGGTGATTCAATCCTCAGTCATTCCATTCCGTTCTAGCAAAGGTCTGGGAGAGTTTAATTTTTAACCCGCCTCACCTTTTGGCTGAGGTGGAGCAAAGCGAGACGTGTCCGCGCACGTCTCGCCAGGTCGAGAAATGGAGGTTTCAAAAAATCCTGTCTCTCGTGAGGTGATTTAAAAGCTGAGAGAAACAAAAAGGGGATCAAAACCTTTGCTTGGATTAATAGCCAGCGAGCGAGAGGCATTTGTGCAAGTCTGTGAGAAATATAAACAGCCCAGAGGGGAAAAATACCGCTGAGTGATGATGAAGGGGGTGACAAAACATGCAACGCTGGTTTCTCTCTGTTTAGGCCGCCAGCCAAATGATTTGAATGGATTCCGCCTCAGGAATCTTGATGATTTTTTTTTTTTTTTTTGTTCTTCAATGTAGGGCTGACAGGGGTACATTTTGGGTAAAATAAACTGGAGATTTTTAGTCTTTGGGGTGCGTAGCATCTTAATGGTAAAGTGATTCTGATCTGACGAGGGAAGAAATCTACCTCAGATGTCCACAAATAAGGTCTAGGATACACTAGGCCCTAAGACTGATGCACTTTATGATTCACCAATAAGACACCACAGTATGTTTGAATAATATATAATATTAGCGTATTTATCTTCCTCTTAAGAACTCACCAAACTGTCTTCTCAATTTCCTGTAACTTTGCTCCATATTTCCCAATGCAGTCTGTATTCAGAGTTATTTACATACACAGTTTGGGTTCCTGAGGGAGTACACTCTCCTTCTCCTTGCTGCTAGGCCTCATCCCCATGGCAACTGGCCTATTCCAGTACCTGTAACTTATCCCCATATTCCCCAATCCAGGCTGTATTCATAGTTGTTAACATACAGAGGTTGGGTTCCTGCAGGAATACACTGTCTTCCTCCTTGCTGCTAGGCATCGTCTGCATAGCAACTGACCTATTCCAGTACCTGTAGCTTTTCCTCATAGTCCCCAAACCAATCTGTGTTCTCTGGTGACGTTGATGGTTATGGCTTTTGATTTTTTTTTTTGCTTTCTGTTGAATTTGTGCAATGGCTTTACATTTATCCGGAAGCATTTTTTTTTGTTTTGAATTTCAACTTTAAGATTCCTCACATATAGAACCCATACAATCTACTGTGTGAGGTGGGAAGGCCTTATAACTATGGCCATTTCTGCGCTAGACTGTTAGAGTGCGATTATTCCACTTTCAACATCCTGTAGAATTCTGGGGTTTGTAGCTTCCGGAGGCCAAAGAGCTCTCTGGCTGAGAATTCTTAAATACCCCTCTTTAAACTACAAATCCCAGGATTTCATAGAATGTTGAAAGTGGAATAATAGCACTATGATAGTGTAGTGTGGAAATGGACTATATTGTATAGTGGAGAATGCACGCTGGGGCAAAAGGCAAGGGAATGGAGGGTGGAAGCACCGCACATGGAGAAGGAAAGCATGTGTATGTCTCCCAGCCCCATTCCCTTTCCTTTTGCCTGGGTGTGGAGAAGGCACACTGAGGCAAAAGGGAAAGGGAATGGGAGCGGGGAATCGCTGCTTGTGGAGAAGCAAGGCACACATATGCCTTCCTGCTCTCATCCCATTGTTTTGCCTGGACTCAGAGAAGGAAGGCATGTGCACCAGGGCAAAACACAAGAGAATGGAGGGGGAGGAGTATGGCAGGAATTATTTGTGTTTTTTCCACTTTTGCAAGGGTTCTGTGTCCCGAACCCTTGTGAAACTGGAGGGGCTACTGTACTGTAAAAAGAAATTACCTCTGGAAAACAGTTAAATAATAGTAAACTCTGGAGGTAATTGTCTTATGTCTACTCAGACCCCATGCGTGCCTGCTGTTGTTGCTGTTGTTGTGTGCCTTTAAGTCATTTCTGACTCATGGCAACCTTAAGGTGATCCTATCATGGAGTTTTCTGTGCTTCACTTATTTCACAAGAGCCCGTTTTGCTAATTCTGCTCCCTAGGGCCCCGGTCATTTGCTCCAAAGTCTTGACCCAACAGGGCTACTGAAAATTTTGTCTAAGCAGGTCAAGGATTTGGCCTATGAGAAACAAGACATAAAATCAATGTGCAGAACTGGCTGACAAGGCAGAAGGGTTCCCCCTCACCCCCCAACAAATTAGTCAAGATTAACTCATCACATAGGAACAAGACTACGTGGTATCTGTGATGTTTGCTCAGCATTATTAGCAGTCACCTCAGAAGTTCTTGCAAATAAGTGACATTAAAGGTAGACAGCTTATTCAACAGTAGGTGAGAAAGCACACACACAGACAGTTGTAACAATGCATGAGAAGCAAATCATCAAAGTTAGCTTATTAGGATCTCAGTCTATGTGTCCTGGTTTGGCAAGGACAGTCCTGGTGAATCCTCTGCCATCCCACTTTCTCAGCATCTTTTAAAATGTCCCAGTTTCTCATTCTTACTGCTACTTTCCTCCTTTGTCATTGGCTTACTTCAGTGGCTGCAAACTGAGTTCAAAGTGACAAAGTACTTTTCGCTGTATTAACTCAGTCAGAGGGAGAGGACGGGGCAATGTCTTGCCATTCCTAGTATCCCAATTTGTCCCCCCGCCTTTTTCAGGCTTTCCTGAACTCATTTCTTGAGTGGTCTCTTCCAGCTGTATGATTCTATGAATTCTAAGATTTCTCTGTTCAAAATAGTAGTTTTGTGCGTCCTTCCCCATTAATAACTTTTGCACTCTCATTGCTTTCCCGTACCCATTTGACCATGCTCTGATGTTGCTCAGCCACATGCATCCAATTTGCATCTGTGAAATGTTGGAGGATGTTTACTAGTCCTGACTGAAGCAGACCCATGGGGCTGACATAACAGTTTCACTTCCTCTGGGGCAACTGCTTTAGTTGTTCTTACTCTGTGGGTTTAGCAACTGAATTTAAAGCTGAGAGAATAATGCTGTCTCTCCCAGCTATGCGGCTTCTGGCTGATATTGCCCTCTCTGCTTCCCCTTCATACTTTCTCTCATACTTTTGCATACTTGCAGGTTGAAACAAAGCAGGGACTGTAATTTCTAGCATTCCTCGTTCACCATAGCACCCACCAAGCTACACATTTAACTTCGTATCCACTTATATCAACCATCTTTAATAGCATTTCTGTCATAGCAATCAGGACCTAATCCGCAGCTTCAATCCAGCCAAAGCAGGTTGAGTGATTTAGTAGGATATTGCTTGTGGTTTACGAAAGCTGCAGGTGTGTGCTGAATTTCCGTTGGCTCCAAAAGCCTGGGAACCCTGGAAAGATGAAAATCTAGTTTCCACTTAATGGCCTGAAGGGTGTCTAATTAAACTTGGGTGTGTGGCTTGCTGTGATAACGCATACACCAAAGGTGGCGTGTTCGAGTGTGTGCAAGCAGGTGGAAGAGGCTGTTCAAAACTGCTCTCGGTTCTTCTCTTCAGAGACTTTCCTCAGCATTTCTGCCAACAGTGTCTAGGGCTAGCGGCGTGTTCATTGATTGGTTTTATTAAGATTTTTAATATTATCCACAGTGTGTTGTGCAGAGCCAACATCCTGCCTTACCCTGGGGGAAGCTAGATTGCTCAGCATCTCAGAGATGGAAAGTTGCTACATCCTGAAAAGTGCAAATCTTCTAATGCTTGAGGATGCAGTAACCATATGCCCATTTACAGTATGCAATTATAAAGTTATGATTCCACTTTAATTGCTATGGCCACATCCTATGGAATCCCAGGATTTGCAGCTTTGGTATTTAGAATTCTCATTCAGCGAGCTCTGGTGACCCAACTGAGAAGAAACCTCAGGATCCAGAGGACAGAGCCATGGCAATTATCATAGTGCCATAATTGTGTAGCATGAAAGGGCTCCATGTTCCGGGGAGTAGGGAGGCTGCTTTATATGGCAGTGATTCCCAGTCTCTGTACTTGAAAAAATGCTGGCATGCAGTCATACCAAAATGAGCTATAGCTGCAATCCTACACTCAGAATTGACCCAAGATATTTTGCTGCCAGAGGCAAAGTACAAAGGACACCCTCCCATTCCACATACAGAACCATTAGTGTGTACAACACTTGTCCCCAAAGAGGATGATTTAGGGGGTACTTGCCGGGGTCACAGAACAATACTATACATCTCAAATAGACAGAAGTGCATCACACAGCTCAAATATGCATATAGAGGGTTAAGATTCCTCTGTTCACTAGACAGAGGCTTCAATTGCATTATTAATCTTGGCTTGGTGTTCTAAGTAGCTAAGAACAGGCTCCCCTATGAGAATATTTCAGCCAAGGTAGAGGAGGTGAGTGTGAATATTCAAGGCTTCTAGAAGGTAAGCAGATCTTGCATCTGTGCGTTCAAGATTCCTTTGTCCATTTTAATCAGACACTCTAGAAAAGCCTTCTTCCTACAAGTATACCTTTGACCTCTCCTCAAAATAAGAGCACATTTGGGACTTAATTTTTCCCACATGCTCCCCATGTAGCTTATAGGAACTGACTATGACAGCATGGGGAGATGTTTTTCCTCTGCTGTAAACACCTGAAGCACCGATTAATAAACATGATAGCTATGCTTAAATATTTGAAGGGATGTCATATAGAAGATGGAGCAAGCTTGTTTTCTGCTGCTCCAGAGACCAGGACACAGAGCAATGGATTCAAACTACAGGAAAAGAAATTCCACCTAAACTTTAGGAAGAACTCCCTGATGGTAAGCACTGTTTGACAATGGAAAATGCTGCCTTGAAGTGTGGTGGAATCTCCTTCTTTGGAGGTTTTTAAAGAGGCTGGATGACCATTGGTTAGGGCTTTTGAGAGTTTATTTCTGCATGGCAGGGGGATGAATTGGATGGCCCTTGTGGTTTCTTCTATGATTCTATGAGTTCACCAATAAAGTCCCATTTTATCACAGTGGTTTGTACCAGCCTTGATATCCAGTGAAATTCCTGGGGAGGCTTGGAGGAGATTCAGTCTCAGCCTAGATCAGTTGACTGGGTGTTGAATCTCATTTCCAAAATGGGTACCAGGAGAGCATTCTCCACTGTAGCTTGCAGCTGCAGGCCAATGTGGGGAGTACAAGGCAAGCTGTGTGATGCACACAAGTCTGTCTTGAGACACCATACCCTGGCTCTTCTCCCTCCCTGGATTTGCCAAACAGAGAGGTATTTTTGTGGGTTCTGTCCAGTGGTAGGGCTATCCTTGCTTGTATCCACTGAGAGGACAGGGTGAGTAACAAAGGGATGCTGTGGGGCCAGACTATCCACAATGGGAGAATTAAGTTTGTATCTTTGTTTGTTACATCATTGCTTGTTTTTTCAGGAAGCCACTAATTGTTTTATTTTATCTTACGTTATTTATTTACAGTAATATCTGTCCTCCCAGCACAGGATTCAGAGTGGCTTGCAACAAAGTTGAAACAAAGCACAGCTAAAAAAATACCCCTATTAATACAAAGTTAAAAAAACAGTTAGAACAGCCATTCTGTTTAAAAACACACCTGAAACATAATAAAAAGATTCAGACACAACACGTTGTCTGTCTGATAGTATGGACGATCAGAAAGACTTTTATCTCCCTATATTGTGGGAGGTAAAGCTTGGCTCGGGGGTCTTGTGAGGCCCGCCAAGGTTGTTTTTGCTACCCTCAAGCCTGCCAGAACCCCAGTGACCTTTTTGCTTTGTTGCTGTTGTGTGCCTTCGAGTTTCTTCTGACTTATGAAAAGCTTAAGGGAAACCTATGATGGGGTTTTCTGGGGCTGAGAGTGTGTGATGTGTCCAAGGTTTCCATGGTCAAGCAGGAATTGAACTCTGGTCCCCAGGGTCGTAATGCAATGCTCAAATCACTCCACCATGGTGGCTGTCATGAACTGACTCACGTGGAAGCCTCCAAGAGTGAGAATTCACCTCTTAAATAAGTACCAGAGGCCTCCTCTACTTTCTAACATTTAAAAACTCCAGTATTCCCCAAACCAGAAATGGACTTCTGCTCACTTTTGGTTTTGCTTAGTTTTTCTTTTGGAGGGAATTTCGGGCAATCCATGCAGTTCTCAAAAGGTCTCAGGAACAGAAAACTGACTCCTGAGCTCACTGCAGTTGCCGGCCCTTGCCCTGTCTGAGTCTCGTGATCTTCAAGGGAGGACTTTGGCCATGTCTGCACTACACTGTTATAGTGTTATTATTCCACTTTCAACTTCCTATAGAATTCAGAGGTTCATAGTTTACTGAGGCTGAAGAGTTCTCTGGCTGGGAATTCTAAATGCCACTCCCTAAACTGCAAACCCCAGAATTCCATAAGAATGTTGAAAGTGGAATAATTGCACTATAACAGTGTAGTGTGGAAATGGCCATTTGCTATCCCATCACCATTTCAAGAGTGGTTGGTGAGGACATGAGAGAGGATCTTCTTAGTGCAGCGGTTCTCAACCTGTGGGTCGCAACCCCTTTGGGGGTTGAACGACCCTTTCACAGGGGTTGCCTAACACCATCGGAAAATGTGTATTTCCAATGGTCTTAGGCTCCATTCCCTCATCGGTGGTGGTGCGCAAGTGCGAGCCATGCACTCGCATCCTCCTGCCCCCTTTGGCGGGAGCGCATGCGGCCACAGCGTCACCACAGCGGGAGTGGTGGTGCACAAGCGCGAGCCACGTGCTTGTGTCCTCCTGCACCCTGTTCAGAAGGGACTGAAATCACTCCCCTTCTTCGCTACCGGGAGAACCTCCCATCTGATGGGCCAGCTTTGGGGGGGTGGCAGCACGGGAGGCAGGCACCCTCCTCGCCATGGCCCCTGCCCCACTCACCACAGAGGGGGGCGCTGCAGAAGGGCCGAGGGGGGCGCTGTGGAAGGGCCGAGGGGCCGCAAGGCGGCGCTTTTCCGGGGGGGTGAGCTGCGCCCAGTGCAAAAGACAAAGGCACTGGGATTCCTCCCCCCCCCGGCCAGGGTCGGCACTCTGGAAACTTTTCCCACACTGTCCCCCCAGCAGAAACGAGAGCGAAGCAGAAGCAGAACCCGGGGAGGGGTTCTCGGAGTTTTTCCCCGGGGGAGACAGGCAGCTCCTCTTTCCTTCCCTACCCTGCCCCCGCCCCCCGTACCTGACTGGCAAGGCAGCCTTTGCTGGGGGGGGCATTGTAAATAATAAATAAATAATTTTATGGTTGGGGGGTCACCACAACGTGAGGAACTGTATTAAAGGGTTGCGGCATTAGGAAGGTTGAGAACCACTGTTCTAGTGGTTTCTCCCACACTGAGGAACACATTGTGCTACAGTTGTCCGGGTTGACTCCCTCTTTGAATTCTTTTCACCAGCCGGCAAAGGTCTTTTTTGTTTAAACAAGCCTTCTATCAAAACATTTTCCAACTGGTCTCCCACCAGGAGAACAACAGAAGAGGGATGAGATAATGTGAATATTCTCAGCCAAAGATGCTGTTTTCCTGCTGTAATTGCGATTTACCTGCCTCATTGGATAAAACCCTGGGTGTGGTGGCAGGGTCTTTTAATTGGGTGTGCTATACCTATATCTTATGTTTTATTTCTATTTTAAACTGCTTTAAATTTTGGCTAATTACAGCTTTCTACCATATATTGTTTTAAATGTACTTTGTTTTAATTATATCCTGTAAAACGCTTTGGGAGAAAAGCAGGATAGGCATTTAAATCAATCAATCACAGAATTACTGCTGTGGTGTTTCTTCTTTCCATTCAAGGTATATGTGTCCTAGCAGGGCTGCCTTATCCAGTCGGGGCTTTAGGCACGGTGCCTAGGGGCTGCGGAAATTTTAGGGCCTGGGAAAACAGGATTAAGGGCTTATGGAAACATCCCCAGTGATACGTTGAGGTGAGGCATGGAGGCAAGTACAAGAGTATTATGAAAACCTTAATGCGGCCATGCATATTAGCTTCCACTTTTCCTGCTCTTAACTGTAATATTAGGTTATTAAGTCCCCCTGTCCTATGCCATGCAGAGAAGGTACTGGCTTGCTCCAAAATACATGGCATCATCAGGCCATTTTGTTACATTTGTTTTTTTCAGCTGTGAGCGTGAAGACATCTGCCCTTGCGTTTAATGCAGAATTGGGAATTTAATGTGGAAATCCTGCCGCATGCTTCCATAGCCACGTCCATTCTAGGCTCAAAGTGCATGTTATCATTATGGGCTGTGATGCTTTGGGGCAGCTATGTGTTTCTGTGGCAGGAGAAAGTGGAAGACTTTGACCAGAGACTGTCCTAATGAAAGGTTTTCCTTTATAATTAGATACCAGTGAAACAAAACTTCAGCTTAAATCTCTCTTCTGTCTGCGGCTTGCATGTGGAATCTTTTCTTTTCATTGTGCTGCCTTTGCTCTTTCCTGGTCTCTGGGCCCATCAAGGACTTTAAGAAAAAAACAACACGTAAGAATAATTTTATCAGTTGACAGTTATGTTTGCACTTCCTGAGGTCACAACTCTGATAGCAAGCAGCAGCAAAAACGCCTTGGCGCTCCAGGAGCCTTCTGGCACTTTTTAAATAGGAAGGCACAAGGGCAGAGTTGTAAAGTTACTTTTTTGGACTGCAATTCCCAGCATCCCCCAGCCACCTTAGCGAATGGCCATCAGCAATACAGAAAAGCTTGGGGAGATATCTGCAGCTTTGTTATGGTGTGGAATGCAGTATTACATTCTCCTGAGTTAGCATTATAATCACAAACTGTCCATTGTTTTCATAGTCAAGGCTGTTTTTCTCCCTAGGCCAGCCTGAGATCTTACAATATAGGGTGGGAACTAAATATTTGAGTGGGAAGCCAGGTTGGCATAGTGATTTGAGTGTTGGACTAAGGAGATCAGGCTTCAAATCCCTGCTCAGCCTTGGAAACGCACAGGCTAACCATGGGCAAGTCACATTCTCTCAGCTTCAGAGAAGGCAAAAGGAGACTCTCTCTGACCGTACCTTGCCAAGAAAACTCTGTGATAGGTTCACCTTCGGGTCTCCATAAGTTGGAAACAAACTGAAGGTACACAGCAGCAACCATATGTATTTTAATAAGTAAATAACTCTACCTATTTAATTCTAGGGATAGGGCAGCACTGTGCCGATGATGCTTCCAGAACCATGGAGGTTGTGCTAGAGGCATGGACTGAAGGTGCAGCCACTGTACAGCTTGTATCACCACTGCTCTGTACAGATGCTGACGTGAGGAACAGGCTGTATGACAGAAGGATATATATGTTAACTAGTTATCATTGTGGTGAATGGGCTGAACCTTTAAACTGTGAGGACTCTAGGCAAGAGAGCTGTGTGGTACTGTTTTTTTGTGTAGAGAAAGAAAAGTGTTGCAGACTTGTCTGTGCAAACTCTGAAGGCTCAGCCATTGAGGTTCAGAGAAGATGAGATTTGCTGTCACTGTCACAGGGTAAAGTGAGGTAGAATACTGGAAACTGGAATGATGATGATGATGATGATGATGATGATGATGATAATAATAATAATAATAATAATAATAATAATAATAATATTTATATCCCGCCTCTCCCATGGATCGAGGCGGTACTACATAACCACTCCTCCCCACCCACCAACCCATCTAAAACCAACCCCCTAAAACACATTAACTACAATCAACTAACTATTAAGAACAGGAGAATAAATCCTAACCTAACCCCGAGATAGTAAACTTGTGTCTGAATTGTAGATAGAGCATTCATATGATCAAATGCTTCTCCATTTAATAAGAATAAGATTAAGACAACACACAGCATATCGGGGAGAAGATTTCCAACCTGGGCCATTTCCACACTACACTATTATAGTGCTATTATTCCACCATCCTGTGGAATTCTGGGGTTTTCTGTTTAGAGAAGGAGATTTAGAATTCTCAGCCAGAGAGCTCCTGGGCCTGAGTAAACTACAAACCCCAGAATTCCACAGGATGCTGACAGTGGAATAATGGCATTATAACAGTGTAGTGCGGAAATGGCCTTAGTGTCTTCTGAAAATGCTAAATTTCTGGGCACATAGAATTTTTTTAATGTGAAAAAGCATTCTGTCATGAGGACTCCAATCTGAAATGGACTCAACTTATGCACATGTTGTATTATTTATCATTTCATGATCTACTGAGGTATATATTAATTGCTGCTTTATAGTACTTTCCAGCATCCTTTTCTTTATATTGCTGTCCTGCTGTTCCTGGGATATGACTGTAATCTCCTGGGGTCACTTAGTGTAAGTGATGGCAACTCAATGAAGCCAAGCCAGTGAACCTCAAGACGGAGCAATGATTTGAACTGGATCTGTTACCACCATTGCTGTTTATATCCCTCACGTTGGAATCCTGTGGATTCTAAGGAAAACCTCTTTGTTGGTTCACAACAGCTTTGTAGTAACTAGCCTGAATATTTTTGTTTTCTCGGTTCCAGAATGGCAGCTGATCAATAAACTCAGCATTAATCCTTTACTCTTCATTTCCCTGAACTTTAATTACCTCTCTGTGAAATTGTTAATCATCACTTAGGAGCATCCCACCTCCAAATACATGTTCACTGATGTACTGTAGATGCTAATCTGTTTCTCAGATCAGAATGAGAAGATAGCTAACTCAGGACACAGGAGAGCCTTTAAGTCGAAACACAAATTATCTTAGTGAAGCATTTCGTGTTACTCAGAAGTTTGCATACTCTTGCATCACCAGTGGTTGTAATATAAGCAGCCTGAAGTACTGAGTGAACCTTTACACAAATCTATAATTTCATCTGTGAAAAATTTTGTGTATCTTGAAACTTTGCTTATTAATACCCCAACAGAAATTGACATATAAATTATCTACTATTTGCCAACTTGTTTTCCTTGCAAACCAACCAGCAATGATCAGTACTAAATTTAATACAAGCAGCACAACCTCTTCCTAGGAGTCTGTAGCTGCTTTGCAATTAACGTTTGTCTGAAATACCAAAACCTTTGTAATAATTCATAGTCTGAAGCAAGGATACAAATTGCTCATATAGCTGGCATGCTTTTGGCAAAGACAGTGCCCGTCTCTGCTGAGTTGTTTTGTTGCTCGCATATTCCCCAATGTTTCACAGGTAAAAACTGGGATACGTGTGGCCAAGCAACATCGGTGTGTGGTTAAGATGGTGAAATTATTGATGAAAAAGAAGACACAAGCTAAGAAAGGCTGCTGGAGTTTGGGTTTTTTTTTTTGGGAAGGGCAAGATTCTGCCTTTGGTTGCTTCATTCCACTGTTGAGCTAATTGAGTGCAAACTACTTTTGCACTTTGAATTTATCTTGCAGCAACTGAAGTAAAGTGAGGACAAAGGGAGAAAGTGCGAGAAGGAGAAAGTAACTGGGATATCTTAAAAGCTGCTGAAAAAGAAGGATGATAAGATTAATTGGGACTGTGACCCTGTCAAATCAGGACAGTTGGGAGATACAGGCTCATGGAAAAACATGGCTATCTCTGTTTTTCCCCCTTCCTCCATATATGCTTGATATACAGAAGCCTATCTTAGATCCCAGTAACCCAGAAACAAGAAGCACAAATCCCACTTCCTAGTGGACGATAGGCATGACTGGCAAGCAGACATGGATGAAGAGCAAAGCAGACAGTCCACCATGGCTGCCAGTCCGGAGCCACTGTCCTTCCCTCTCCAGCGGTAACTGCTCCAGTATTAATTTGGCACAGATTTATTTTCTTTATTAACTGGAATTCTCTAATCATAGAAGAAAGGTAGGGTTTCCCAGCTAGGGAAGATCAGTGAAGTCAGGCCCTTTACCCTGAAGGCTTCCACACTCAGCATATTTTCCTGGGAGTAAGTTCCATTGGATGCACTTGGCAGGCCCGGCATCACTATTTGGCATGTATAGGAAGCTGCCAGCCCCCTCTTCCATTTTCAGTTTCCCAGAAATCCCCTGTTGTTACTTTGTTCCAGGCCTTTAAGTAGCAGCTATCTGGTGCTGCTCAGAGGAATTGGTACCAGGTAGGCTTGCCACTGTTTGAGCCAGCCTGGTATAGTGTGGGTGAGTGTTGGATGAAGACCCTGGAGACCAGGGTTCAAATCTCTCCTCAGCCACAGAAACCCACTGGTTGACTTGGACGAGTCACACTCACTCAGCCTCAAAGGAAGGCAAAGGCAAATTGCCTCTGAACAAATCTTCCCAAGAAAACCCTAGGATAGGGTTGCCATAAGTTGGAAACAACTTGACGGCACACAACAGCAAAGCCTGCCAGTGTCGGAGCATACTCACTGCCTATTGTCCCCTCGGTCTGGATTTGGCCTTGACACTAAGATTTGCTTTGACGTTAACCTGTATAGGATCACGCAACAATTTTTTTCCACGTTCTTCACCCAGATTTGAGATCAACTGAGATCCTTGAAGCTGTCAGATATACCTCACAAATCACAACACTTGTCTTAGGTTACATGCCTACATTTATAGCTTGCATTTTAGATTTCTTGAGTGAGTGAACAGTTTTGTTTAAATAAGGCATAAGGCATAAGGCATAATTTAACCCCCCTCCCACCAACCCACAGTTTTCAATGCCAAGATTTGTGTCCGGAGCATACGAAGCGAACATAAAACTTACCTCTGATCCTATACAGGTTTCTACAGCAGTAAATAAAACACAAGAAGCCTCATACTTAGAGTGAATTAGAGGGAAGGGTCTTGAAAGTGGGATTTGCCCCCCGCCCCCGTACCTTTCAACTAACAGTATGTTAGCTAACTTTTGCAAACTTTTCATTGTATATGATCACCTCTGTGTTGTTCAAAATCCTGTATTGTCTAGCCGGAAACAAAAACCAACCTGGTGAGAATGTCAAGCAAGCCTTTACTTTTGCAATCTGCATTTGATCTCGGTGAACATAATTCATCCTTTATGGTAATATTTCATCTTTGGCCAGACTACCAGATTCTACATGTTATCTGTCTATTGGCTTAGCAGTGTCTTGATCCAATTAGGCCCAGCTAAAGGCAAAGAAACCCAAGATAAAAAAAAAAAAAAGGCAGGGGAGAGGAGCTTGTGGATAATTAGCACCTCGTCACCAGTTAACTGGTTCCTCTCTAGCTGTTGACGGGGCCTCTGAAGTGGCTGTAGCTTGGAGGGGGGTGAAGCCCATTCCAAAGAAGTGAGGTAAGTGAGTCGCCCGGGCACAGCGCTGGTCTGGTTAATAACTGCTGAGCCTTCATCTATCAACTGGGCTCTTGCAGCTGTCTCGGCTGGCACCAGTTATTAAAAAGCAGGCACACAAGGATTAGGGCTGGCTAATTCCACAGGCTCTGCCTCCTGGATCGTGCTATCTGCCTGCTACCTGATCCCACCATCTCCTTCAGAATACTGTGCTCCCCCACCTCCTGTCCTAGAGATGCAAGCACACTTTTGACACCAGCGTACAGAGTTGGCACTTACAGTGTGGTTTAATGCATGCTTTCCAGCATTTGACAGTGAAGGAGAATACTACAGTTGCTCCCTGGCTGGAGAAGCTGAATGACAGCTGATGGCAGTGGTGTGTGACAAGATGTGTTCCCAGCCCTTGGTGTGCTATTGAGTCCCCATGACCGGTTCCTGGAAAACAGGTTTCGTAGGGTTTTCGTTTTTTTTAACCCAAGCCTGGCTTTAGAATCCTATCTAACCTGCTTTACCAAAGGAAAGAGGAAAAGTAGGTAGAGCATAAGGAACGACTTTATTGTACATCTTAAGCCTTCTCTCACTGCCCCTGATCCTATCCCAGCAACTGTTAATTGTTTCTGCTTTCATACAAACAGGAGCAAATGCTGCTAAGTGTTTCTACAAACATTGCTATGGAAAGCATTAATTCTGAGCTCTTCCTCAGCTGTTATGCCTACAAACAGAAGCTGAAAGTCAATCTGTGCCTAAGTTTGTATGACTTCAGGATAACGGAGAACTCGGTGATTGACTGTTACACCCACTATATAGAAAGCAAACATGTTGGGGAGAAAGCTAGATCAGAACCCATTTGTCCAGTGTGCTAGTTTTCTATGAGCAAGGAGTTAAACAAAACTGACATGGAAGTGAAATATTCCACCAAGCAAGCCTCCACATTGCAGTCTGCAGTGATACACCCAGCAGTAGGCTGAGGACTTTATATACAGGAATTATGCATCTGCATGATTAAAACTAAAATCCAGATTCTGCATGCTGAGTTTTGTGACCTGTATTACATTATGCAGACCAAACAAAATGACAGGATATGCGGGCTTATTACTGCCATAATTTATTCTTTGTTTTGAAAAGAGAAAGACCTATGTGTGTTGTTTAAGTGCTTTACCTCCTGACCGTGTCAAATCATGCCTAGTTTCTTCTTGGATATATATTAGCCTTAATTAGCCCTCTGTCATCCCACTTTTTTGGCTGTTCTGCAAATGTCTTGATTTCTCTGTCCTTTTCCCGTTTCCTCCCTTTGTCCTCAACTTACTTCAGTTGCTGCAAATGGAGTTCAAGACGCAAAAGTAGTTCTAGATAGGGAGCTACAGTATTCCACTGTACTGTGCCCTACAGGATCTTGGCTTCTGTGTGATTTTTAAAATCAGGTGTTCCTCCCAGGGCAACATATTGGAAAACACAAGTGTTTAATGTTCTTTCCTGTATATGGTAGGACAAGTCTTTGTGCTGGGGGGCAGGAGAGAGTATGCAAGAAGTTTTGGGTCGTACAACTCCCAGAATCCCCATACAGTGACTGTGCTGGGCATCATGGAAACTGAAGATTAAAAAAGTAAATTTTCCAAACTCTGCACAGATTTCCTCTAAACAAATTGGAGGGGGAAGAAGAGGATATAAATGAATTATGGGTCAGTTGCTTCAGAAAGACCAGAAGGACTTGTATGTAGGAAAGGGTCTCCTGGATGCAGGAAAGGGTCTCCAGGATGCAGTGCAGTGCAGTGCATCCTGACACTGGAAGAAGACACAAGGTTGCTTCAGGAATGGAGAAGTGGAGCAGTCTGGCGTTGGAGAAAACAACATGGCAGATGATTGGTCAGGCATGTCCCTGCAAAGACCCTGAGGCAACTGAGAATGAGGGGTGGCTGGAAGTTTACAGATGTGTAGAGATGAGTATGGAAAAAGATTCACAGTGCCCAGGGAAAAGAGAGAGAGGCGGAGGAGAGAGAGAGAGGCTGAACTATAATAAGCTGAGCTTGGAAATTCCAGAGGGGTTTGCCTGTTTGCCTGGAGCTTGGCTTTTGGAAACGACTTTTGCTCAGGTTTGGTAGCTTCTATTTTGGGTATGTGTGTGTGAGAGAGGGGGGTCAGATTGGGTTTAGTGCCTTTTCAAGCCCCTTTGCTGGATTTATCACAATGCTGGACATGGAGGCTCCTCTCCAGGGTTCTAAGCAAAGAGGCAATATTGCAGTAATATAATCTATAATCCTTGGTTGGCATGGAAACCCAACAAAGCAGTGCATCTCCCATAGAGAGAGCCCCTGATGAGCCTAATTTAATAGTTCACAGACCTTTCCTCTCAAACTGTCAGAAGACAACATGCAGATTATGTGACTCTGACAGTGAACCCTTTCCTTTGGATAATTTTTTGAAAACATCTTTGTGTGATGAAGGAACTTTTGGTTTTGAAAATTTGTGGTGAGATTTTTATGGCTTTTTGGTTGGACTTTGGAACATATGTCCCAGGGCACTGATTCTATAGGAGGGGAATTTGATGAATTCAGAGTGGCCAGGGTTGTGATTTTAAAGATAATACCTCTCATTTCATTAAGGTTATGGATCCTCCAGTGGCTGTCCTGCATTTGCACGGTCATCTTCCAGTTGTGATGGGCTGTTGTTGAATTGTCTTTTCTAAAAATGGCTTGTATTTCATCTCTGTTGCAGAACCTTGCTGCTCAAGAAAATGAGAAGGAAAACTTTGACCAGCGGTTCCCAGGCCTGCTCAAGAAGGGGAGGAGAAAGACGGTGGTGCGGAATCTGGGGAAAATTATCTATTACTCCAAGGTCAAATTTAAATTTCAGCACTGTCAGGTGAGTTGTATAGAGGAATAAGAGAAAACGATGGGTGAAGAGATATCAAAATAAAGCGAGGTGGGAGAACTGTGTGACTGTTGTGGTTGGGATGTGGGACTAGGATGTGGGAGAGGCAGACCCTCTAGTCTTCACTGAGCTCACTGGGTGACCCTGGGCTGGCTTTTATCTCTCTCTCAGCCTGATCAACCTCACAGGGTTATTGTGAAAGTAAAGTGAAGAGGAGGAGAGCTATGTACACCGTTTTGAGCTTATTGGAGGAATGAATGATACACCTGTACCCCCACTTGTAGCTTTATAATAAGCAAATTGGATTCTCCATTTTAAATGATCAATTGCATTTATATCCCACATTTCTTCCAGTGAGCTCAAGGTGGTACACTTGACTCTCTTCTTCCTTGTTTGTCTTCACAGCAACCCTGTATGTTAGGCCAGAGTCAGAGAGAGGGAGTGGGAATGAGGCCAAATGAGTTTCATGGGCTTGGGTGGGCTACCATCGCCCACTTCCCAGCTTGAGCAGAATCACTGAATCAGTTGTGGGATGGTGAGTCAAAACTCATGCAGATCCTGTGATGTAGTAGTGATCTAATCCGGTTGAGAGTAACAGTAGGATTTGGACCTCACTGTGCAAGCAGTACCTGGGTTTGGTTGTTTTTCCTTTTCTTTCTTCATCCTTATTTTCCCCTTTGGTGTTACGCCTTTTAGATAGGAAGTCTGCAGGGACTGGGTTTTTTTATAGCCCTTTTGTCAGCTGGTCTGAGAGTACTTTTTGCTGAAGAGCAGGGTAAAAATAATTTAAGAAAATAAATAAAGTAAACCTCTTCTAAGAATGGTATCTTTTGCTGTGTGTCTTCAAGTTGGTTCCGACTTATGGTGATCCTAAAGTGGTCTTTATTATGGGGTTTTCTTGGAAAGATTTGTTTCAGGGGGGTTTGTCTTTGCCTTGTTCTGAGTCTGAGAGAGCGACTGGGTTACATTCCCCTTACAGGATCAGGTTTATTGCTGGGAGGGATTGCTCTTAGACCAAGCATTGTATTTGGAAGCCCATGTGGCACAGTTGCACCCTGAGGTTTCTCTTACCAATTTGAGCTGGTGCACCGGGTACAGCCCTTCCTTCAGAGCAAACAAACAACAGTTGTCCATGCTCTGTGAACAAACACTTCTATTGAGGAAAGGAGCTGCATGTTGGACTGCTAATGAAGATCATTTGGAAACTTGAAGGAAACTTGTGGAAACACAATGACCAGATTATTGGTCAGTTCTTGCAGACTTATTTTCAGAGACTGTCAATTTGCTTTTGAGAGCAATTCAGACTGCTAGGTCTTATCCATTTAAAACCCTAAACCTGCTCTGTAACATCATGATCATGCTCTGCATGTGGGCCCCACCTTTTATTGCTGTTCTGAGACCCCATTCCTCCCAGAAGCCTCCAGGGGCAGCAATTCTCTTTAAAAGCATGGTGTAACCTCCCATGAACTTCTGTTTGCCTGTCAGAAAGTGGCTACCAGCCATATCCATCTGAAGGTGAACCTATCACTGGGTTTTCTGGAGCTGAGAGTGTGTGACTCACTCAAGGCCACCCAGTGGGTTTCCATGGCCAAGTGAGGAATTGAACTCTGGTCTCCAGAATTGTAGTCCAAGATTCAAACCCCTGCACCAGTCTGGCTCCAAGATGAACTTATGTATACATTAAGATCATGTGAGGATGCTCTGCTGTTGATGTGCTTGTTTTGGTTGGCCTTGTGGGGTTGGGCCTTCTCAACAGTCACACCCAGACAGCTAAACATCTGGTGTTGCTTAGGCACTTATTTACACAAATATACAAATGTAGTCAGGCTGTCAGCAGCCTCTGAATTCTGGGTGATGCCTAGGGTGTCTAATCTCGGGGCTTGGACCTGAGTTTCCAGTTTTCATGGGTCATCTCCAAACATGAGATGAGGATGGAAATTCTCCAATTTTGGTAGGATCCGCTCCAGGCAAGAGGAGCTGGGTGCAACTCTCAGTCTCCTCTAGGGAGAACAACAGCTTGCTACAGTTTGTAATGGATTTCTTGCTTCAGTTTGCAAAGACGGTCCAGAGGGTTTATGTATTTCCTTAGTTAACTTCGTCCTTCCCTCCCAGGCATGGAACCAGGGCTCACCCTCTGCTCTGCTCAACATCTACCTTCAGACTAGAAAAAAGGAGGCTAGATTAAAGGTTCCTTATTCCATCTCCCTAAATAAGTGAAAAGGAATAGTTGCCTCATTTCCTGCATAGCAGAGGGTTGGACTGGACGGTCTATGATTCATTTCACCTTCATGTAGGAACAGCACCTTTCAGTAAACTTTCTGTCTTCATTTAAAAACAGGAAAATACTCTGTGTGTGTATGTGTGCACGCACATGTGTATTTGAATGACAAACTGTGAGCAACTGTTATTATTGTTGTGTACCTACAAATCCTTTCAGGCTTATGAAACCCTAAGCCAAACCTACCCGTAGGTTTTCTTGGCAATATTTGTTTGGGGGGAGGTTGCCTTTGCCTTCCTCTGAGGCTGAGAGAGCATGACTTGCCCAAGGTCACTCAGTGGGTTTCCGTGGCTCAGCTGGAATTCCCTGGTCTCCAGATTCGTACTCCAACACAAGACCACTATACTACACTAGTTAGTACTTAATGCATAGCACCTAATGACACCCTCAAGGACCATCTCTGTCTCTCAGGTTTTGGCCCTAAAATCTCAGAGTCTGGGAAAATCCAGAACTGGAAGCCCTGGCAAAAATATCAGTTATCATTCTTGATTGCTTGGATTGCTGTTCTCTTCTTGCCCCCCCCCTTTTCAATTTATTTTGAAGTTAAATGTTAAATTTCTTATTAAACATTGTAATCTGTCCTCAGGGCCCCCAGTTCACATGTGAAATGAATCCCTTTTGCGCAGAAATAATGTTTTTGCACTTGGTCTTTCTGTTGCAGGAGGTGAATGACTGCTACCTGGAACTCTTTCAAGCCTACCTCTATTTCCAGTCCCTTGGTCCCAATGGACTCACCTATCAGGTAAAGGACAGCATCTCCATCAAAAGCCACGCTGCTGGCCCTAATTTAAAACATATAATCAGAGAATGAGTGAAGGGCCATGTGCTGCTTAGCTAGAGCACTTTGAGCCAGTAGCACAGCCCAGGCTTTTTCGTGCAGAAATTCCAGACCTCCACATAGGGCTGGGACCCTGGAAGACCCTGGAAGGAATATCACCCCTAGTCTGAGATTAGACAATGCTGGGCTAGATAGATCAATAGTGTGAGTCAGTATTAGGCAGCTTCCCATTGGAGCTTGAAAGAGTTGCTTTTTTGGACTATATTTTTTGTGGACTATAACTCCCAGAATCCCTCAACCACCATGATCAGTGTATGGTGGCTGGGGGACTATGGAGTTATGGTCCTACCCCACCTTAGAAGTAGGAATAGAGGATGACAAGGATTGCTCCTTGGTCATCTACTTCGTTCTGGTTTTCAATTAATCCTATGTCACTTCTCTTTTCCTCTGCCTACGTGCCCTACTTATTCTACCAGTTCCTTTTTTTTGGAACTCATATTTGCCTCACATCTGCCCGACCTCCACTCCCTTGCACTTTGCCTCACCCTGATCGAATTTATATCTTCATACTCCCATCCAAATAAGTCATTTCTGCATTCCTCTTTTTAGAGAGCCTAAAATGGCATATTCTTTTCCAAGGTCATTTAAGGCAAATATGTTGTCATCATCTGCTTGTGAATCATCCAGTGATGTGATCTCCTTTTGTATCTCCAAACCTCAGCCTTTGTTTTGGGGGTATATTCAAGGGTTAAGGTTTTGTTATACCTCATCTTCCTTTGAGTCATAGAAAAACAGGGGCTTTATGTAGCCCTTTTGAGAATAACCTCCGCTCTGGCCTTATGGCACAGTGACGCAGTGGCACTGTCGGGAATACAGTTCTAAATTTAAAGAAGTTGGGCTAGCAAAAATCTAAGGTTGTTGCATTCTGTTTTGCAGGGTTTGCTCCCCCTGAGGGAACTTCAGCTGCATGAACTTGAGAACCCAAAGGGAGCCCAGCAAGAGGTTCATGCTTTCCAAATTACAGGTGAGGAGGATGTTCTTTTTCTTGACTCTTCTGGGATCAGTCCATGGGTATAGATAAGAAAAGTATTACACTTGCCTTTCCCAGGCTGACATGCTGGTCTAGCCTCCAGGGACTCCTCAGCTGTACTCAGAGTAATGTAGTGAAACCATGCAGCCTACGCAAGAAGAACCCCGTGTGTCTAAGTTGATTTTGCATGGTTGATTTTTCCCATATAAAACCCAGTAATTAATTGCACAATTTTAGTCCCACGCATTGTTGTTTTTTTAAAGCCCTGATGAAAAATGTTGGCCTCAAGGATGTTGGTGCTGGGACCAGCGTCTCTGCATACAAGTAGGCCTGAAAGCTGGACAGTGCAGAAAGCTGACAGGAACAAAATCAACTCATTTGAAATGTGGTGCTGGAGAAGAGTTCTGTGGGTACTGTGGACTGCTAGGAAGACACATTAAGGCAGGACTTTCCAAACGGTGTGCTGCGACACATTAGTGTGTCGCCTGAAGTGTGCAGGTGTGTCGCCTATAATCTTGGAAATGTATGTTATTATTTATAAATCATATATTTTTAAAAGGAAGGTTTTCATGAAATATGTTGTATTTCATGAGATATGTATGTGTCTGTATCTCTTATAAGGGGTCAGTTTAACCTCTGGTTTGCTAATAAAACGAAATTACTGTGTTGCAAAATGATGCATGCCTAAAAAAGTGTGTCACCAACATGAAAAGTTTGCAAAACTCTGCATTAATGGGTTCTAGGACAAATCAGGCCTGAATTTTCTCTAGAAGCTGAAATGACTAAACTGAGACTGTCGTACTTTGGCCATATTGTGAGATGATGGAAAAGGCAATAATGCCTGGTAAAGTGGGAGGCAGTAGCAAAAGAGGGAAACTGCGCTACAAGGAGATTGAGTTGTAAAAGGAAGCCACAGCCCTGAGTCTGCAAATCCTGAGCAGGCTAGTTGATGACCAGGGCTTTTAGAAGTCTCTCATTCATAAGACTGCCATAAGTCAGAGTTGAAGGCAGCAAATAACAACACAACCATGTGACGCAGCCTTCCACATAAACACTGGATCTCAGCATTATGTAGGATGCCTCTGGCCTGAAAATTTGTAAGCAGACGAGACCAGCAAACTTTCTTGGGATTTAGCTGAGCACACAGTTGTTACTGCCTCACTTTTCCCCTGACTACTTCATGCCTTTTGAATGATCCTTCTCCATGCTGAGGAGCAATTATTGCAATTCGGGGATGACTACACCCTTAGAGAGCTTCTGATCCAGACAGGTTCTTCTCACAGGAAGGGTTTCTTGCAAAGCCAGTTATGACTCAGAACAGAGAAAGAAAGAGATTGAGATTGAAAGTGAGTTTCATTGACTGAAGACTCTCTGTAGCTTGTTTTCCATTGATAACAACGTCTAGTCTTTCTGATGGTTTAGACCTGGAGGCTTGTTGGTCTCTGGACATGTTTCTCAATTTGAATATAAGAAGTCATGGGCTCAATTTCAAGCTAGCCCCTGAAAATTGGGACGAAGAGGTGCATGCATTGAGAAAATTCTGGGTTTCAGTTCTTAGCCTCTCTAGTTAAAAGGATCTTGGATAGTAAGTGATAGGAAAGAGCTCTTCTCTGCCTAAGATCTTAGAATCATAGAATCATAGAAATGTAGAGTTGGAAGAGACCCCAGGGGCCATCCAGTCCAACTCCCTGCCATGCAGAAACACCCTCAAAGCACTCCTGACAGATGGCCATCTAGCCTCTGCTTAAAAACCTCCAAGGAAGGAGACTCCACTACCCTCCAAGGCAGCAGATTCCACTGCCGGACAGCCCTGACCGTCAGGAAGTTCTTCCTGAGGTTCAGGTGAAATCTCCTTTCCTGCAGCTTGAGTCCATTACTCCTTGTCCTGGTCTCTGGAGCAGCAGAAAACAAGGCATCCCTTCAAATATTTAAACATGGCTATCCTTGACAGCAGCTTCTGGCTGATCAGACAGTACTGAGTTAGATGCATTAACAGTCCCTTGGGACAGATCTTGGCATGTCTATGGGGTGATCAGCTTTTTACTGTCAGACTGCTGCTCATACGTCACACACAAAGCAGCTTTGTTTGCACAGGCTGAACAAAAGTACTTGTGCAATCAGTCTGAATGCTAATGGAGTGGACTATTAGTGGATTGACTAACCTGATTTTTGCATATATTATTGTAAAATATAGGGGTTTTAAACTATACAATTATTGCACATTAATATCACTTTAACTCCTGTGGCACTCTGGGATTTGTAGATTGTTGATATGTATTCAGAATTCTCTTCCAGAAAGGTCCAGTGTTTTAGTTCAGAGGAAGGTACCACACTGAACTACCAATTCCAGGGTTCCATAGGAAGAAACCATGGCTGTGGTATAAAAGTATTATAAGTCTGCAGCGTGGGCACGCCCATATTTTCATATGTGGCTTTTAGCCAAATACAGTGAAAAGTCAGCTGACTGATTAACAGGCTGACGTAGTATAAAGCTACTAGCTATAACATATCCTGATGGCAAAGATGCAGAAGTGGTCTTGTCGAGAGCTGAGCTAAGGAATTTATAGCACCGTGGGCCTCACTGACATGGACAAGAACTTTCCAAAGGCAAGGAGACCCTCTTCCCCTTGGAATTGTTTAGTGGAGGCTGGAGGGGGAAATGCAGAACTGGACACAGTATTCGATCTAGACACCATACACGAGTCAGCAGTGTGATGCTGCAGCCAAGAAAGTCAATGTGATTTTTCATTGCATCAATAGGAGTACATTTCAATAGGAGTATGGTGTCTAGATCGAGGGAGGTAATGGTACCACTCTATTCTGCATTGGTTAGGCCTCATTTGGAATACTGTGTCCAGTTCTGGGCACCTCATTTCAAGAAGGATATCGACAAACTGGAACATGTCCAGAGGAGGCCGACCAAAATGGTGAAGGGTCTGGAAGCCATGCCCTATGAAGAGCACCTTAGGGAGCTGGGTATGTTTAGTCTGCAGAAGAGAAGGTTAAGAGGGGACAGGATAGCCAGGTTTAAATTTTTGAAGGGATGTCACGTTGAAGAGAGAGCAGGCTTGTTCTCTACCGCTTCAGAGACTAGGACAAGGAGCAATGGATTCAAGTTGCAGGAAAGGAGATTCCACCTGAACATCAGAAAGAACTTCCTGACAGTCAGGGCTGTCTGGCAGTGGAATTTACTGCCTCCATGGAGTGTGGTGGAGTCTCCTTCTTTGGAGGTTTTTAAGCAGAGGCTGGATGGCCCTCTGTTGGGAATGCTGTGATGGGTGTTCCTGCATAGCAGGAGGTTGGACTGGATGGCCCCTGGGGTCTCTTCCAACTCTATGATTCTATGATCACAGCCCAGAATGGTGATGTATGTAATTGTCTGGCTATTGGTACGGACTGTGCTGAAGCTAAAACTCCAGCTTTGGATGCTATTGGGAAATGTCAGCAACCGTTGTGTTACAATTAACCTGAAGAAAAAAATATTGAATAGTGATGGTTGTAAATTCTTATCCATGGGTTTATGCCTGGGCCTTGTATGCAGAGTTCACTAACATTAGTGTCAGAGGGATCACTATGAGAGAAACTGGCCCAAGGCCAGCCTGTAAATTTCTAGTCCTCCCAGGGGACTAGGACCTGATAGTGGTGGCTGATGGCTTCCATGTCAGTGGTGTGTGTGTGTGTGTGTGTCCGTGTCCATCCGTTCACTCGAGGTTTTAGTCCAGATCTTAGAAGAGCTATCCAGGGTGCCAACTTCCTCTCCAGAATTGGTTCTGCACTTATTTAAAGTCTGCACTAAAACCTGGAGTGGACTCAGCATCCCACTGACATAGAAGCCATCTGCTGCCCCTGGTACCCAGATCTCCCAAGTCATGGGCCAACACTCTAACCACTGCAGCACAGTGGCTGCCCTTTTTGTGGGGCTTCTCTCTTTGAGAATTTATATCTTCCTTTGGAGACTCAGGGCCCTTACACACCGCACAATTATAGCATTATGTGTCTGCTTTTAACTGCCTTGAATACATCCTATGGAATCCTGGGGAGTAATTTGAGGAGGGATAAGCATTCTTTGGATTCTACATGTATCTCTCTAAACTGCAAATCTGAGAATTCCATGGCAGTTAAAGTGGAATCATAGCACTATAATTGTGTAGTGTGAAAAGGCCTTCTGACAAAGAGGATAAAAGAACATCCTGAAAGACAGAGTTAAACCTTGAGATTCATGTACTGTACTAATGGACTCCCAGCCTATATTAGTAAAAAAGGAAGTGTTTCTGTCTTATCCGGTGCATGATCTGAACTTTTTTCACCCCCAGGGAAACTGTGTTCCCCATCTTTCTTTTAAAAAAAGACTTTCTTTTCAAAAGAAATTGCCCTTGAGGAGGTTGCGCTTATATTGCAAAGGGGAAAAGTTCATGCCCTCCCGGTGAGCCCATGGAACGGCTTATTATAGCAGCATCTGTAAAACCTCAAACTGTTGTGCTTTGCTGTGGTTAGCAAACCTGGATGTTTCAGAATTTGGATGAGTTGTTTTGCAGCTCGATGACTCAGAAGTCACCTAGTTGGGTAGCTAGCTAGCCTGGCTCTCTTCTTTCATTTCTACCCAGTGTGGTGCTGAGAGCCCGCATGGTATAAGAGTTTGGGTCTGGACTAGAACTCTAGAGACCAAAAAGCAATGGTACTCCCCCCATAGCAAATCTTGCCAAGAAAACGCTGCAGTACATTTGCTTTAGGGTTGTCATAAGTCAGAAATGACTTGAAAGCCCATAACAACAATTCCAGCAGCACCTCTCCAAGGCCTGACAAGGACTCAGCAGATACAAGTGTTTTGGTTTGGGTGCAAGACAAGGTGGTTCATGTCATGTGGAAGATGGGACATTTTGTGCCCGGTGATAAATGTACATGGAGTCATGCTCAAGTTTGCAGTTTTAGCAGCAAGTTCAAACTAGGATGAGGAACATGTTCATATTTCAGCAGAAATTCCCTGTTGTGATGGGAGGAATAAAGAAAGGAGGTTGTGAGGTTGGTACTAGCAAAGGAGTCTTAGTGTTTTGCTCGGAGATGGTCCGCGCTCTCTATTTCTATGGAGCAAGATTTTCAGGTTAGGAATGGATCGCTAGGCAGTTTCTCTGGGTACGTTTATTTAAACATTTTGAGTGAAGTGCAAAAATAAAATCCACTTTTATGACTTTCAAAGGGGTGAATGTTAAAATACTCACACACACACACACTGCAAAACAAGCAGTTTGCTAGAAAAGTTGCTTGTCCTTAGACTAAGGCTACCAGAGTGAAAACCAGAAAGGGCTGCTCTACCTTGCATGGTTGTATAGAAGAAGGAATTTCAGGACGTGCTGTTTGTTACCTAGTTGCCTGACAAATCACACCTGCCGAAATTCTCTTTTCTACACAACCATTAAAGGTATAGGAGCCCTCTCCAGTTTTCATTCTGGCAGCCCTACAGTATATGTTGGAAGAGATCTGCACAAAAACATTAAATGTAATTACTGAATACTACGGTTGTTTACTTTCTTGATCTAGTCCTTCCTCCATGCAGCCAAAATGTCATCTCTGTACACCAGAGGCATGCATGCATATACATATATGCATATATGCATAGATGGAAGCTATCTGACTGTATCTCCCATCAGCCCTAGCCAGCACAATCAGTGGTGAAGTATACTGTTTTAAAGTAATTTTTGTTAAGAGTTTTTTTTTTAAATACGTTAAGGCCGTTTCTGTGCTAGACTGTCATAGTGCTATTATTCCACTTTCAACATCCTATGGAATCCTGGGGTTTGCAGTTTAACTGAACTACAGACCCCAGGATTCCATAGGATGTTGAAAGTGGAATAATAGCATTATAGCAGTCTAGTGCGGAAATGGCCTAAAGTTACAAAGCATAGAGGAAAAAGAGAAAAGACAGAAAAATGAAATACAATATAATAAAAATTAAAAAGTGTAGAGAGAGAAAAAAAAGAAAGAAAGAGGAAAAAAGTGACTCCGATCTTCCTTTTGGGGGTTATATAGGCATATAGTTATTCAAACTTCTCTTTCCAAAATGACTGCATATTCCCATCCTTTGGTCGCCTACTCTCTCTCAGAATCAAAACCAGAAGTTACCAAAGAATCCAAAGCAGAAGTTACCAAATTATTTTCTTTTTATTGCAAAAAGTCTGTTCCAGTCTTAGTGGTGAAACATGCTGGACATCTGAAGGCCTGCATTCCCCTCCTGACATAACACACTATTTTGTCATGCAGCAGCCTTGTGAGGCACACGGGACTAAGAGGGTGACTGACTTGACTGATCCAAGATCTCTCAGTCAGCATCACCCCTGGGTCAAGATTTGAACTTGGGTCTTACCAGAAAGAGAGATGTGTGCACATCAAGGGTGTAGCTGGGGGGAGATGAGGCCATTGCCAGTTCAATAAGTTTTCAGTGTCTCAGATTTCTAGTATTGAGACACTGAAAACTGTACACACCTAGAGCTCATGTTTTCTGTGTCCACGTTCTCTTGGTCACTGTGCCTTTCCTTTTCTTTGGATGCCTAACTGTATTTCTAAATGCTCAAGCAAGGTTTTAAGATCCTGGATTACTAGAAATATGGAGAGTGAAGAAAGATTTCATGGGGTGGCAGAATTCCTCTTGGGGGGCTCCTTCTCCTTTGGTATGCATATGTATGTAACAAATTAAAAAATGATACCATGCACACAAACATTTTACTAGCATATTATTGTGCTATACTAATTTAGATGCTGATTTCTGGCACTCATGTAGCCAGAGGACGTCTACTAAAGATAACAAGAGGGGAGGAAACAGTATACTTGGGGAAAATTCTGCAGCATGAAAAGATTTTAGGGAAAAATGCCGAAGGGAAGAAATGCCTCTCCCAAAATAGCCCAGTTAGGACTGAGCATGTTCAGTGGTCGCAGAATGCCGAGTGCCTCTTTGGGGCAGGGAGAGAATGGAATGTAGTAATGTGGAGAAAGGCATGGCTGGCTGGAAGCTGAATAGGGCCATTTGAGACTGCAAAACTCTGTTGCAGTTCTCACCACTTGTGTATATTTCTCGGTGGGAGTTCTGACAGTATTGCAAGGCATTGGGAGCATATAGCCCCCGTCCTGCTCTGTACCTCAGTATCCCCAGATGGCACACCCTGTCAAATAAAATTGTATTTTTCCCTGGCTCGGGCAACCTTGCAGAGCCTAATTAATCAGTGTTTGTATTAAGCCTGTGGCGCTGGAGAGCTCTCCAGAAGACCAAAGTACTCATTTTGCTGATAATGATTTGTTATGACGGCTTGCTGAGTGCCGGCTTATCGCAGTGCTCCAAGTGCCCCTGTTGAGGTCGTTTCAAAGCGTGCCTGATATTTGTTTTAATAAGAGGTGGGGTAATGAATGAATGATTGATTAGCGTAGGCCAGATCCCATTGTTGGGAAGAGGGCAGTTTATTAACACTTTAGCGTTTATCATGACTGGCCCAAAGGGTGGGATTGACTGTTGTAAGCAGAGGCAGCTGGAAAGACAGGAATCAGCAAATAACTGGGGTGGTTCCAGCCTCTAGTCTAGAGAGAGAGACTCAGCTGAAGGGAATCATAAAGTACAAAGGGACGGAGGGTCAGCAGAAGGACTGGCTCAGACACTCAGTCACAGAAAATTTCAAGCTCCTACTCAAAGCTTGGAAACATTACTTTTGGACTACCGTTCCCAGAATCCGTCAGCTAGCATGGTGAACTTCTGGGAACTGTAGTCCAAAACCAAACATTTCCAGCCCTGCTTAATTCCCGACAACGCCTGGATTGCTGCAGCAGCAGTGCAACATTTAACTAGTGTGCTGCAAACTCAGCTGAAATGCACCATGAAAGTTTGATTCCTTATGGTGGTGGGAGAACAAATCTGCTCCAGATTTTAGTCCAGACTTTCAAAGAGCTATCCATGATGATTAGCCTTGTTCCCAAAGTAGTTTCAGCACCTTGGATATCCCTTTAAAGTCCAGGCTAAACCTCAGAGCGGATGCACTGCCCAGTTAATGTGGGAACCACCAGCTCCTATTGTTCATTGCACCTCTGGCTTGAAGTCTCATCCCCAAAAGTAGACCTCTTGGCCTGCTCCCACAGAACTGCCAAAAACCCCATTTGTGAGGTGCGTATAGCGCTCTTCTCCAACACTCTGCTTTGTTGTTTTGTGCCTTCAGGTCATTTCTGACTTATGACAACTTAAGGTAACTCTGTCATGAAATTTTCTCGACAAGATTTGTTCAGAAGTGGTCTGCCTTTGTCTTCCTCTGAGACTGAGAGAATGTGATTTACTTTAGGTCACCTATTGGGATTTCAACCCTGGTCTCCAGAACTATAATCCATCACTCAAACCACTACATCATGCTGGCTCTCAAACTCTGCCGCCCCCATGTTTTGCCAGTTCGCTCTCTGCCCAATGGAAAAACTGTCCTTGCACAGTCGAAATGTTGGGAGGGACCATCAACATCTCATCACCTGCAAAAGGATCCAGGATCCCCTTCAAGCTACACCATTATAATACTCTAATTCTACTGCTGTTGTTCCATCCTGTGGAATCCTGGGACTAGCATTTTATGGATGGGAGTTTAGACATCTCAGCCCAGAGAGCTCTAGTGCCTCCCTGGAAAGCCAAATGCCAGGATTGCAAAGGATGCAGTCATGGCAGTTTGAGTGGAATCATAGCGCTATGATTGTGTTGTATGAAAGGGCCCTAGGTTTATTTGCTGGCTTTCTCTGTTTGAAGGGTTAGTGCCAGAAAATAACCTGGTCTGCCTGAGTACTTGGAGCCTCTGTTGGTCTGAATAGATGCCAGTGGGTGGAATGGATTGAGGAACTGAATCATCCTTCATGATTTACAGTAGGGGTGGGAAGCTAGGGGAGGGTGAGGACCAAATTAGCCCCCTAGGACATCTTAGAGGGCCACGCTCCTGCCAAAAAAATTGCCTGCAATGTTCTCTAAGGTGCACATGGAGCATTTCCACTGTATTTTTAGTGCCACTAGTGCATTTTATGCCCAGATGAGGCCTTTCTAACAACACTTCTTATTCACTTCCTGTTTTAAAAAAAGGTTTGCCTTGAATCTGGAATGGCCCGGAGAGGGGGTGCAAAAATATAGCAAAATGTCCCCACAACCTCTAGGGAAAAAAAAAAGTTTTTATCCCTAGGGGTCAGAAAAGCAGCCTTGGGGCCACATGCAGTTTACAGGCCATACTTTCCCTAACCCCATCTATAGCATCATCATCAACCTGTGCTTTAGCCATCTCCCTGAGTAGCCTAAAGAGAGAATAAAAGCATATATATGTGTAGCAATCATGTATAGTCAGGCCTTTAGGTATCCATAGCAGCATCATCTATGCACAAGAGAGACGTATCAGCAGGCTTTGGAGAACCCAAAGGTTTGTAAAGTACAAAAATCTTAAGGTTGCAGTGGGGAGAAGTCCCACAGATAGCTCAGTAGGGCATAGTGGGCTACTAGTACTAAAAATAGACCAGGAGAAGCAACAAGAAAAACAAATTTAAAAACCCAGAAAAGTTTGTAAAATTGGGGGAAGTGGGAATGGAATAGCATATCCTGGAAAAGGGTGTGGTTGACTGGTAACCTGAACAGGCATGTTTCTCTTGTGTTTAGGAAGAAATAGCTCCCTTCTCCGATTATTTAGCCATCCTGTAGGTTTGTTGTGATTCTGTATAGTATGTGGCTTGGCTTACTTGCTGAAGATATTTGTAGCCACTGTATGACATAAGCAGAGCAAATACCTCTAGTAAGTAATCCAAGCAGAAAATGTAAATAAATAACTAGGAAACATGGTGAGTAAAAATAATACTGCTTTTTGTATAGTGCAACCACCAACAACAAAAATTTAAGAAAAAACCTGTGAATTGTGAAGTTTATGTTCTAAGTATGATGATCCTTTAGGACTGGCTCAGACTGTTAGAAAATTCATAGGGGGTTGAATTTTTCCTAAGAGGCATTATGGCAGGTAAGGATGTTGTGTTTTTTAAACGTTCCTCTCCATTAAACAAAATGAAACAAAACAAGCAGCTACATATACAAAGTTGAGCACATTAGAGACAAAGGTTCTGGCCTTTCCTAAGATGCTGATTTTCTATGCGCAGGGAAATTTTAAGGTGTGGAACAATCAATCATGCAGTGTCTCCAGCTGTGGAATCTAGAGAATAATCAACCGCATAATTTTGATGAGTGTTATGGCTCCACTTTTAAACAATGAGCATTAAGCTACGTATTACATTTTTAATGTACTTGCCCATCCTGCCAGAATCTTATTCAGCACCAGAAAAAATCTCAACAGGCAACCTCTCCCCTTTGCTTCTCCAGGTCCTTTGCTCAACCCCCTGATAGTCTACTGCCCCAATAGGTCGGAGGTGAAGCGCTGGCTCTACCACTTGGAGAAGCAGATCCATTTAAATGGAGGGAACCCTGACCTGCCCTTCCTGACTCAGGTGAGTGACTGCTTTGGAAGCTACCTGGACATCGCAGCAGGAAGGTAAAACTGTGTGCGATCGGAGCAGCAGTTTAAGATTGTGGGTTGTGCTCTAGCATTTTGCTTAGCAGCATGGGATGCATATTTGACTTTTCCGCACCACACTCTTATAGCACAATGATTCCACTTTCGACCTCCTATGGAATCCTGGGGTTTGCAGTTCCGGGAGGGGCTGCCTGGCTATAAGAGTGTCGTGTGGAAATGACCATCACGTGACTAGAGGATCTGGCCTCTTCTTATTCATTATTACTACTCCTACTCCTACTCCTATTACCATTGTTATAATGACAATTTGTTGATTGCACACTCAGTAACAAAACTTGTGCTTAGACAGAATTGTGAAATGTTAAAAAAAAAAAAGCCTTACCAGAGCTACTCAGTACTGAAGTTACAAAATACGTCTATCTTCAGACACCACATGCAAATCATTTTACATCCCTTTGAACATTTTTGGACTGCCAGTCCCAGAATCCTCAGCCAGCATAGCCCAAATCCTAGGAGTGGTGGTCCAGGATTTCTTTTTTTCCCAGAGCTTTGCTTTTGAACTCTGTATCTGCTCTCTGTCTTCATAATATTTCCTCCACTCTCTTCTGGAAGTACAAGTCCAAAAGAACAGCAACTTTTCTAATTTTTGCCCTAGTATTCTCTCTCCCCAGGCATGCTCCTGTATTCTGGGTAGGGATTCCAACAAGGCTGTGAAGGGCTTAAAGGAAAAGGATTAGTCAGTGTGGGAAACAATGAGTTAGCAGGTGTGAGTTGGATCCCATCCCAGTATCCGCAGTGTCTGCGAGTTGTGGTTTTGGCCCTGTGATCAGCACTCTGGGGAAATTCCTGAGCTGAATTGCCTCTTCTCTTTCTATTCCACCCCCCAGCCAGGTGAGTAATTCTGCCCAGGACAAGGAAGCGAGAGAGGTTGTCTAAGAAGAGCATGAGAAAGATGTTTGTGCTGATGGAAATGGGGTGGGTGGGGGGTATCGCAGATCAAAGTTTCCAGTCTGGCTGCCGACAGCTCAGCCCTGGGCTGCTGCTGCTGCTTTTCCTGCTATAGAAAATGAAGGTGCCATGCCCTATGAAGAACACCTTAGGGAGCTGGGTATGTTTAATCTGCAGAAGAGAAGGTTAAGAGGGGACATGATAGCCATGTTTAAATATCTGAAGGGATGTCATGTTGAGGAGAGAGCAGGCTTGTTCTCTACTGCTCCAGAGACTAGGATAAGGAGCAATCGATTCAAGCTGCAGGAAAGGAGATTCCACTTGAACCTCAGGAAGAACTTCCTGACAGTCAGGGCTGTCCGGCAGTGGAAGATGCTGCCTCAATGGAGTGTGGTTGAGTCTCCTTCTTTGGAGGTTTTTAAGCAGAGGCTGGAGGGCCCTCTGTTGGGAATGCTTTGATGGGTGTTCCTGCATGGAAGGGGTTTGGACTGGATGGCCCCTGGGGTCTCTTCCAACTCTATGATTCTGTGATTCTAAGGTGCACCAGGTTCAAAATGCTGCTGAAGATTTGGGCTGTAAGAAGTGGCAGAGTAACCAGCACAACTGCAGGCTGTATTGTGTTGAAGCTTCCATAGTAGGTCCAAGACGTTTTGCAGCAAATGGCATTATGTCCACATTGAAGTGCACATAACGTACAAAGTTGGCCAAGTTACTTTGGCACATGAGGCTGTTGTTGTTGTGTGTTTTCAAGTCATTTCTGATTTATGGTGACCCTAAGGCAACCCTCTCATGGGCTTTTCTGAGGCTGAGAGTGTGTGATGTGCTCAAGATCACCTAATGGGTTTCCATGGCCGAGTGGGGAATTGAACTCAGGTCTCCAAGGATGTTATCCAGTGCTCAGACCACCACACCATGCCAGTTCATCGTGAGGCCATAAGTTCCCCTAAATACCTATCTTGCTTCCCTGGGAGCAAAAAAATTATTTGTTTATACACCACCTTTTTCTCCAGTCTGGGACGGTGGGTATACAAACTTAAAAGAAACATAGCTAAAATATATACCAGAGTTAAAAAGTATCATTAAACTATCCATACAATTAAAAGCAGTTTAAAAACATAGCTACTAATAACAACAAAGAAACAAAACATAGATAGGCAGTACAGCACAATTCTGCAAGGCCCAGTGCCCTTGAGCAGTCTGTCTTCAAAGACCTACCAAAGTAATAATAATGAAAAGGTCTAAGCTGCCTGTGAGAAGATGGCAAGGAAAATGCCAGTCTAGCCTTACTTGGGCCATTTCTGCACTAGATCCTTATAGTGCTATTATTCCACTTTCAACGTCCTATGGAATCTTGGGTTTTGCAGTTTAGGGAGGGGCCTTTGAGGCCCCTCCCTAAACTGCCAAGCCCAGGATTCCATAGGATGTTGAAAGTGGAATAATAGTGCTATAACGGTCTAGTGTGGAAATGGCCTTGGAAAGGAGTTCTTATTGCCCCTTCATGACATTGAACATCTGCTACCTAATGGTAGAGCCGGTCTGGGAAGGGTTTCTTATGATCTGTGATCCCTCCCAGCAACATCAAAGGTCAATGAATTGCTGCTAGATACCCTACCCACCAGTGATTCAGGGCAGATGGATCTGAGTTGTGTGTGGAACGTTATAAAGTTTTTTGTCCTCCTCCTCTTTTTTTAATTTTCAGAATGAATGGAAACAGAGTTCTATTGGGCGGGAGCAGCTGCGGTGGTCCGTGCAGAATGCCCCCGTGCAGGAGTGGAGAGGGACCCAGCGGGAGTCTCTGGGTGACATCTTGTGCGTCTCCAAAGTGCAGCTGCAACACTTGCCCTTCCAGGTATGACCTCTTCCTTCAGAAACAGATTATGTGCCTTTTATTTTGGATGCATCTCCCACTAATAGTGGGTGCTTCTTTAGGAAAGGGCTTTCCAAACAGTGTGCCGCGACACATTAGTGTGTTGCCTGAAGTGTGTAGGTGTGTTGGCTACAAGCTTGGAAATGTATGTTATTATTTATAAATTATTTATTTTAAAAAATATATGATGCCCACGGTTCCGAACTGCCCACGGTTCCAGATATAGAGAAATGGGCACAAAAAGTGTCTGAATTAAAACAATTTGACATATTTTCATGTTATTTAAAAGGGAAACAAATAGAAATAACTGAAAAGGATTGGGAATGTGTGACAGAATGTATGAGGAAAAAAGGATATTGGCTCTAAAGTATGTACTGTAAAGACAAAGTGCTAGAATTACTGAAAAAATGATTTGAATATACTATAAAGTAAAGTAAAACCATCTGTACTGTTGGGAAAAAAATGGGAAAGTTGTTGAAGTACTGACTATTATATAGTGGTGACTGGGGAATTTCGAAATGTTAAAAGATTGCTGAAAAAGATTTTGGGAGTGAGGCGGAGGAAGTTACGAGATATATGTATAAACAAACTAATAGGAACAATAATATATAATAGAGTTAATGTGATTTTATTATTGTTATTGTTATATATATACGTTAAGCAGCCAAATGTACAAAGATAAAGTGTGATAAAAGTTTTATAAAAAAAAGGTATAAAAATATATGAAAGGTTTTCATGAGATATGTTGTGTCCCCATACATTTTGTTATTACAATTTATGTATGTGTCTGTATCTCTTATAAGGGATTAGTTTAACCTCCGGTTTGCTAGGAAAACTGAATTACTGTGTTGCAAAATGATGCGCGTCTAAAAAGTGTGTCACCAACATGAAAAGTTTGGAAAGCTCTGCTTTAGGAGATGGTGATCCGTTGGGACCATAGGATGTTGAAAGTGGAATAATAGCGCTATAACAGTCTAGTGCGGAAAATGGCCAAGGGGGCTTGTTATGCAAATATTCCAGCAACAGAATTAAAAGCAGTTAAAAGCAAGACCATTAAAAAGAAAACCACAAATAAGCAGTATAACAGATTCTGAAAGGCTCTTCGATATCCTCTGAATAATAAAGCCCTCAAAGACCTGCTGAAACAACAAACATTTCCACATGACACTCTTATAGCGCTATGATTCCACTATGATTCCTTATAGCGCTATGATTCCTTGTGCTGCTGTCTTATGCTCTCTTGGGATTTTTGAGATGAGGACAAGGTGGACCAGGAGGAGAACATTTTACACTACTTTACCTATTCAGATATATATTTTTAAAAGCTAATGAAGGAACTCATTTAGCTACTTTTGAGAAACAGGGAAGCAGCATGATAATATTAAAAAATGGTTAACTATAATACTATAGTTAACCATTTTTTAGCTACTGTTTTGGGAAGAAGTCTTAGAATGAAGGCTGTACCTAATAACTTTGGAAAAAGTAAGGTTGCAAGCTCTAATTATTAATTTTTACACTCTGGGAGCCATTTTCAACTAAGGAACAGAAGAAATATTCAATCACATGGGGGCGAGGAGAGAAAAAGGCAGATAAATTAATACATAGATGTCTTTCTGTACAGTCTGTGTGTTGGTGACTTCACCAAATATGGCAGCAGGTACCTTCCCCATGTGCTGGACTACAATTCCTACCATCATCCTCACTGCTTGGGAGAGTGATGGAATTTGTATTACATCTAGAAAGCATGAGGTTGAAGAAGGCTGGGGAAAGGTTAGGTGGGCAAATTGTACAATTGTGCCTCTCTACAAAGTTTGGTCTTCTTTTTGTCCCTACAGGAGGCACATGACCGGCTGTTGATCCTCTACCCATCCACGCTGGTAATCATATCCGAAGAACGTAACGGCCTCTACTTTAAGGTAGGCGATTCCTTCCAAAACCCTTCATACACTTCTACCCCCTTTGTTTGATGTATCTTTTAAAAAGTCTTTGGTGCTTATTTACTCATAATGATTAGGACTGTAACCCAGTATCAATATATTTTCATTGATTTGTTGGATGAGTTTTGGTTGAACAATCTATGGATTGAATTACATTTCTATGATTCTATGATTCTATGATTCTATGATTCTATGAATAGGAGTATGGTGTCTAGATCGAGGGAGGTACTGGTACCACTCTACTCTGCTTTGGTTAGACCTCATCTTGAATATTGTGTCCAGTTCTGGGCACCCCAATTCAAGAAGGACATGGTCAAGCTGGAGCAAGTCCAGAGGCGGGTGACCAAAATGGTGAGGGGCCTGGAAGCCATGAAGCCCTATGAGGATAGACTTAGAGAGCTGGGTATGTTTAGTCTGCAGAAGAGGAGGTTGAGAGAGGACATGATAGCCATGTTTAAATATTTGAAGGGATGCCACATAGAGGAGGGAGAGGGCTTGTTTTCTGCTGCTCCAGAGACCAGGACAAGGAGCAGTGGATTCAAGCTGCAGGAAAGGAGATTCCACCTGAACCTCAGGAAGAACTTCCTCACGGTCAGGGCTGTCCGGCAGTGGAAGATGCTGCCTCGGAGTATAGTGGAGTCTCCTTCTTTGGAGGTTTTTAAGCAGAGACTTGATGGCCATCTGTTGGGGATGCTTTGATGGGTGTTCCTGCATGGCAGGGGGTTGGACTGGATGGCCCCTGGGGTCTCTTCCAACTGTACATTTCTATGATTCTATGAAATTTGCACGTGAATAAAAACAATACTTCCAAACTAAGAAACCTACTCTCTCCCCCATTTTTTTTTTGCATGCCTATTGTTTCCAGCAAAGAAATTCTCACCTGTGTGTGAGGAATGATTAGAGTCATGTGAAGTTTTTTTTTTAAACAAACACTTGTGTTAAAAGCATATTTTTTTTGGTACTGCCTGGTTAATAGGAGCAGCTTTTCAGACAATAAAAAGTTTTTAAAAAAATATCAGTTAACCATCATAGCTGATTTGAAACCTCTCATCTCTACTTCTTAGCATTCTGCAGCATTCAAAGTTTTTCAGTGTTGGACTCCTCAGAGGCTGAGGTGAAGCTGCTGAGATGAGATGAAGGGCTAGGACTGGGTGGAAGGAGCTTATCTTCTAAGCCTCCTTAGGAGTTCATGGTAGTGGTGAAATTTGACTAGAAGATTTCCTGGGTTTTGGCTCATTCTTTGGCTCCTGTGCTCCACCTTCTACTTCTTCTGTCTCCGTCTGCTTTTCCAACAGTCTGGGCTGGCTTCAGCAACCCTGCCTGACTGCCATTGCTGTCCTCAGAAGGTTAGAAATGCTCTTGACTTGGAAAACATCCCTTTCTCTTTTTGAAAGGAAAGACCAGGGGACTGTTGGCTGTAGTTTGTGGCTACGGAGCTTCAGAACTCGCAGGGCGTAGCTACTCATTAGCATTCTTTTGAAGCTGGAGCAATGAGCTCACTGCCAGCTTGTAGGCTGGGCCCATCTCTGGGCAAATTCTCACCAAGTGAGTAAACCTGTCTGGGCTGTACTAGTGTTTGGACACCCACTCCTGCTGCCATCTGTGTGGAACAGGCCAAACACAAGTCAACCAAAGGAAGACTTCACCTGTGATCAAGTGCGAAAAGCACCTTGTCTTATGAAGGTACTTCCTCCAATGTATTTTCTGTCCAACATCTCTCATTGAAAGGAAACTGAGAAAGAGGAGGATAGGAAGCAGGGCTTTTTCAGTGGTGACCCCCATCCTTTACAATTCTCTGTCTTGTCATGTCCATCAAGCCACTTCTTAACTCTCTTTTTCTGGCCATTTGATGGCCTGCACTGCCTGGGTTTTTTTTTGTTTTTTTTTGCACCTTTAGTTGTATTTTTATTATTTACTAGAGCATATAGCCAGCGTTGGCCAGGATTTTATTTACTCATAGGTAATACGTGTTAGAAAGATTTGAGATTCTGTGTTTGTAATTCCCCAAACTGTCTTGTCCAGCACCTGTAGCTTTCCCCCATATTCCCCAATCCAATCTGTATTCAGAGTTATTAACATACAGAGGTTGGCTTCCTAAGGGAATACACGGCCCTCCTCCTTGCTGCTAGGCCTTGTCTCCATGGCAGCCAGCCTATTCAAGAGAGACACAGTTGACTGAGGCCCAAGAGCTCCCTGGCTGAGGATTCTAAAGGCCCCTCCCTAAACTGCAAGCCCCAGGATTCTATAGATCCTCTTAGACAGCCAGTCATAGAGGTCTTCACCTGACACAGACAAACAAACTTTGACTTTTATATATTAGATATCTCATATATGTGTACACACATATAAATAAAAATAGGATTTGTTTTAAAATTTATGTCATGAACAGGTCCAATTTTAGTAGTATAGAGTCTAAGTTTATACAAACTAAATAAATTCAGGATGCGTGTTTTCTAAATGTCCCGGAAACCTGACAAGGTGTACATGGATTCTTCATTGTTGTTTTCAGCCATTTTTAACGGGAGGTGTGCTGTGATTTATGTGCATCTGCCCTTCATGTTTGAGCAAAGCTCATATTAGTTACGCTTTGCTATCCAAATTTAAGTGCAAAATGTACAGTGAGATTGAACTCTTGGCTTCTGTACGGTTTTTGCATTTTGGTTCTAGCCACTGCAAGCTGAGGCAATCCTGAGATTCTTTTGAAAACAGCCAATAGCAGAGTCCAGTGTATGGATACCCTAACACTTGTTCCAGAAAAATGTCTGTGGTTTTGTGAAGTAATGTGTTGGGGCCCAACTGTCACCGACAGCTGGTTGGATTGGGTGGCTTCCCAGACCTGTATGTGTGTGTACGTGCCTTCAAGTTGGCTGTCCACTTGTGGTGGCCCCATGAATGTCAAGGGGTTTTCTTAGACAACGAATACTCAGAGCTGGTTTTATAGAATCATAGAATCATAGAAATGTAGAGTTGGAAGAGACCCCAGGGGCCATCCAGTCCAACACCCTGCCATGCAGGAACACCCATCAAAGCACTCCCAACAGATGGCCATCCAGTCTCTGCTTAAAAACCTCCAAGGAAGGAGACTCCACTACACTCCATTGAGGCAGCCGATTCCACTACCGGACAGCCCTGACCGTCAGGAAGTTCCTCCTGACGTTCAGGTGGAATCTTCTTTCCTGCAACTTGAACCCATTGCTCTTTCTCCTGGTCTCTGGAGCAGCAGAAAACAAGCCCTCTCCTTCCTCTACATGGCATCCCTTCAAATATTTAAACATGGTTTTGCCCATTCCTTGCTCTGAAATATAACCTACAGAACTTTATATTCCTTGGTGGTTTCCCATCCAAGTACTAACAAGGGCTGGCCCTTTTTAGCTTCCAAGATCGGACAAGATCTGGGGCCTTTAGGGTATTTAGATCTTTACAGTCACCTAACATTGCCTCAAGTCCCTTCAGCGTGAGCCCCAAGGTTGTAATAATGGACATAAATTAGTTAACAAAATCTCCTTTTGTTTCTAATAGTTTTGTACCACGTGATAAGCCTCAGATTTAAAACTCTTTACATTTTTTGTTCTCCTTTCTATGGTATTTCTACGGTAGCAACCATGCTGATGTACTTATTTTTATGTACAAGTTTAATTTATGCCCTGCCTTGAGATTTTGGTCCTCCCCACCTTATCATCACAGTAAGCCAGTGCATACTGTCCAAGGCAACAGTCCTGATTAATCCTGTAGCATCATACTTTTGCACCTACTTTAAAAATGCCTCCGTTTATCTCTCTTCATCCCACATTCCTCCTTTGTCCTCAGCTTATTGCAGTTGCTCCAAACTGAGATCAAATGCTTTCAATTAACTTTGAGGAGGGGGGAGAGTTCAGAATCTTGCCCTACCCAGTAGGCTCTGACAAAAGCAAATGGCTACTTGTTCTTCTTCATTTTGAAGGGATGCCATGTAGAGGAAGGAGAGGGCTTGTTTTCTGCTGCTCCAGAGACCAGGACAAGGAGCAATGGATTCCAGCTGCAGGAAAGCAGATTCCACCTGAACCTCAGGAAGAACTTCCTGATGGTCAGAGCTGTCCGGCAGTGGAATCTGCTGCCTCGGAGTGTAGTGGAGTCTCCTTCCTTGGAGGTTTTTAAGCAGAGGCTTGATGGCCATCTGTCGGGAGTGCGTTGAGGGTGTTCCTGCATGGCAGGGGGTTGGACTGGATGGCCCCTGGGGTCTCTTCCAACTCTAGATTTCTATGATTCTATGATTCTATGATTAATATCTTTTGTCATTTTGACTCCACCCTGATGTTGTTTGGTCACATGCATTCCAGTTTTTATCTGTGAAATCTTGGAGAGTCTATCTGTGAGGTGGATCAGGTTTGAGAGAGTACGATTGGCCCACGATCATCTATTGAGGTTTATCGTTGAATGGGAATTAGAACCTAGATTCGCCTTTCTCAACCTTTTACCCTGGAGCAGAGCTTTCCAAACTTTTCATGCTGGTGAGACACTTTTTCAACATGCATCATTTCGCGACACAATAATTCACTTTTACTGGCAAACCGGAGGCACCCAGAGGCATATCTGGGGTGGGGAAGGCAGCCCCCCCCCAATCCTGTCCCGCTGCCATTGCCCTCACTGGGAAAGGCCCCAGCGAGAGCGGTGGCAGGGGGAAAGACAGCCTCCTCCTCCCATCCACTCCTTGCCTGCTGCCATTGCTTTTGCTGCCAGACTCAGGTGTGCGTGTGGGGTCCTTTCTCGGCTAGGGAGACGACACACCAACACACCACAGGCGACACACTAATGTGTCGTGACACACCATTTGGAAAGCCCTGCCCTGGAGGATAATTTTCAGGTCTCAAGAAACTCCTACGTAAAATTTATTCTATTTAAAGCTCAAAAAATTATTTTTTTTTCAATCACAATGTTGCACAGAACCCCTAGTACCCTCTTGCAGAATCCTAAGGTTCCAGGGACCCCCTGGGTGAGAAATCGTGACCTTGGTCTACCAGATCCCAGTTCACTCTGACCACCGGCTTGACAGTGTCTGCCTTCGTCAGACAGACCATTTGGAGCCTCTTTGGACGCTCTTTTCCTTGTCCATCTGCTCTGTGTGGTCTCACATTGGTGAGCTTCCTGTTGCCTTATCTCTGCTGTCTGCCTACAAATTCCTCAAACAAGAGAGGGTTCACATTGCCTGTGACTGCAAACCTGTTGCTTTTTCAAAGGATCCAGGAGCTCCAAGGTTGTCAATAGAAAGCACTGAAACCCAAGAGTTTGATTTTGCTTCGTACCAAATGTAAGCCAGCAAGTTCTCTCAGCATCTTCCTTTCAGCCTTGTTAGGTACTGGCTATATGGTAGGTGCGGATGCAGCATCATTTTTCAACCCAGGGCCCAAAATCCAGTTTGGGAAGGACCTTGGAGGAGTCAGCACATTCTAACAGTGGGTAGAGCTAAGGGCTTGAGGTCGCCATGCAACAGCACCCTCTACAAACCAGGACGTAGTTGCTTGCAACAACTGTCTGTACTTTAAATAGCCTCTTATCTCTTTTCTCCCACTCTAGATAAGCAGCTTGGGGTCCACATGGGGAGACCAGTGGGCTACAACTAGCCCAGAGGCTGGAGTTTCCCACATCATTACCCCAAAGACAAAACTCATGATACCTAAAATGTTTAAATTGGAAACGCTCCTGTTTCACCCTGGAAATTTCTGTATGCGAGCAGCTCGTGTTTTGCTACTAAATCAAATGGATTTGGATTTGGTGTGAAACTTGCTGGCTCCAGGACATATAAGGTGTAGTCCCAAATTGTGAGCATATCTTGTAGAAGACCAAAGGCCGTGCTGGACCTCTGTGTCGGAACAATTTTTGTCTTTGTCTTGGAGCATTATGCAGACATATGCCTTTGCTGACCAACATGTGAGTCACCGCCCCGTGATACAGGAACTTGATTTTTTCCATAGGCGCGTCTGGGCTTGGGATCAACTTCTGTGTGTGAAGTTCCCCATTCCTGCCTGACAGCGCTGAATTTCAGATTTGTTTGTCTGTTGCAGATTGAAAAAGGGAAAAAAACACAAGCTAAACTGGGTCACAGTGGCAATTTCAGGTTGCACGTTGTGTATGCTATAATAAAGGAAGTCTGACCAGTGTCATAGAAGACCAAGCCATTCATACATTGCATGATCCAATCTCATTTTTATCCTGTCCTTCTTCCAAAAACTTCACAGCAGTATGCATAGTTCCCTACCTTTTTATCCTTTCAACAGCCCTGTGAGATCAAGTAGGCTGAGAAAGAGAGTGCTGAGCCTGGGATTGCCCAATAAAGCTTTATGGCAGCTTGGAAATTTGAGCCTGGGATTCTTGTAGGGGTTCTCCCCTTTTTCCAACCAGAGGTTCTGGCACTCTGTAAAATGCTTTTGGAGTGCAGAGACCTGATTGTTTTGATTTTTTTTAACCAGTGCCATCAATTCCTTTTGGTTATTTTTTACTTATATGCCACAGCCGTGGTTGTCTCTTGTCATTCTCTCCTGCTTTTCTTTATATACCCTTGATTTACCTCTGTTGATATGTGATATGAAGAGGCTGCTCATTTCAGAAGAAAGTAAAGCTTTGGCACCATGGCAGAAGTAGGGAATGTCTGGTCTTTGACATGTTGTTGGCCTGAAACTCCCATTAGCAATATCTAATGGTAAGGGATCATGGGAGCTACAGTCTAGGTGGATGATAGGTTTCTCCCCGTGCACTAAATTTTAGAATCTAGCCATAGCATTGGGGTTTTTTTTTTTTATCATTGGCTAATTATGGAGGCTAAGATTGCTTGACCAATTGAGACCAGCAAAAAAAAACCAATTGATGTTTCTTAACTGAAGCTGGGTGGTGGCGTTTGAATTGGATGGTATTTGTAGGCTTGACTCTTCTTGTGAGTTGCATCTCTTTGGCTTTCACTGGAGCCTTGCAAATGAGTCCACAGAATCTTTAAGCCCTCATGCCCACATATTTCTTAGAATCATGGAATCACAAACTTGGAAGAGACCACAAAGGCCATTGAGTCCAACTCCCCTGCCATGTAGGAATATACCATTCCTGACAGATGGCCATCTAGCCTCTGTTTGAAAACCTCTGAAGAAGAAGACTCTACCACACTCTCTTGAGGCAGCACATTCCACTGTTGAACTGCTTTTACCATCAGGAAGTTCTTCCTAATATTTAGGTGGAATCCCTTTGAGGCCATTGCTCCGTGTCCTAGTCTTTGGAGCAGCAGGAAACAGGCTTGCTCCATATGACCTCCCTTCAAATATTTAAACATGGCTGTTATGTCACCTCTTAACCTTCTCTTCTCCAGGCTGCACATACTCAGCTCCCTAAGGCACTCCTCACAGGTCTTCATGGTTTCATGAATCAGGGAAGTTGGAGGGTGTGCCAGGGCACACACCACACTTTGTCCACTTTAGAAAAAAATAAAGTCAGGGAGGAGAAGTGCAGCCATGTTCCATGTTCCAAGGCAGCTTACTTCCTAATACCTGTTGTTTCACCCCTCTTCTAGTCTGTATACACTCTGTATACCCTTTCTGGGTTTTTTGTTTGTTTGGTTGGTTTTGGTGTGTTTACTTCAGTGGTAGGCTTGACTTATGGATGCATATGAGAGGAAAGCATGGTGAGAATCCCAAAGACTCCTTCTTCACTGCAAGTCTCTTCCACGCTGACAGTTTTGCTTGGGGCTTTCTTGAGCAGGGCATCCTCTGAGATTCCTTCATCTTGCTTCACACCCCAGCCATGGGCACTGAGGTCAGAGGAATCTATTTGCCCATCACATTCCATAGTGGAACAGAGAATGTCTCTTGCTCAGAGACCCTGCCAAGTGCAGCCTCTGCTTGTTGAGCAATTCGCAAGTGCCATGGATGCATGGGCATTCCAGTCCAGAACAGGCCACATGGAAACAATCTTTTAATGATGCTTGGGAGGTTGTAATTGAGGCAACATGCCTCCATGAGGAATGGCTTTTTGTGCCAGGGGAAAGGAGCAGGGAGGCAAGGGTGAGCAAGCTGAATTTGTTGAAGCAAAGAGGTCACAACAGTTGTAGGAGTGTGGGAGGTGCCCTATGGAATGATGCATTTTCCTTAAGGCACCCTGATCTTCTAGCCCAGAGAACCAGATACACAGACTACACAACCTGTGTCTTTGGTTGGCAGGTGTGTTCATGCAGAAAGGAGAAAATCACTAGAAATAATATGTTCCCATAATGTAAAGTCGAAGGCTTTCACAGCCAGAATCCATAGGTTGTTGTGGGTTTTCTGGACTTTGAGGCTTTGTTCTATTAGTATTTTCTCCTGTGGCTGGCCTCTTCAGAGGATCTCATCTGAGGATGCCAGCCACAGATGCAGGTGAAACATCAGGAGAAAATATTAGAAGAACACGGCCTCAAAGCCCGGAAAACCCACAACAAACCTATGTGCCCATAATGTTTGCAAGGGTCAGTAAGGAGCATCTCTCAGGATAACATCTGCCCAGAGCAAGGTCCTCAGCTTAGTGCAAATATGCTATAAAATTATGCTTATCTGGACTCTTCCTCCTTGGCTGGTTACACAGGAGCCTGTGCGCTTGTGTGAAGTTTGTCAGAGGTGGTAGGGAGGGAGAAAACTGAGGCAACCAAAGTAATTTCTAGATCATTCCTCCTTTTCTAAAATAGACTTCAAGTGATCCTAATATTGGCTCTGAGATTCAGAGTGGTGTCAGTGTGTGAGGTACAGTGCCAGGAAAGGCTTTGGGTGGGTAGCATCCTGTTGGTGACGTATGCAGGCATAAGTCCACCTGTCTGTGTCTTGTTTTGATCGTTGTGGAAGTTTTCCTCCTTTTCCAATGACCACAGTCCCATCCCATGACTCATTGTTTAGCTGCAGCAACCCTCCAATGGTCATTCCATGGCTGGTGAGAAAGAGAGAGGACCGGAGAAGCATCTGGTTCTGTCCTCGTAACCAGACACAGAACAATTACATTGCCTCCTGAGGAGCCCAGTGGATCTCAGCAGATGATCTCATTGACTTCTGTCTGGCTATAGGGATGTAGGCAAGTTCTTCTCTGATCACCCCTGCTCTCCACCGGGCACTGAATGGCTTTGGATGGCTGCAAAGGCTAAACAATGAGTTGAGATTCTGCTTGAAGACCTATCACACTGTGTTGTAGCAAACAGGATCTCGGCCATAGTGTGTCACCAGATAGATGCCAGCGTCCAAACTCTCAGCCTTTGGCACCATCTCTGAAAACATTAAGAACAGAAGAAGACACATTCCAACATACCAGAGATGAAAACTAACATGCACATGGCCAAGCAACATCAGAGTGTGGTCTGTATGGCAAAATGGAGAAGAATGCAAACGTTAGCGGAGGTGGCAGCAGTTTGCTTTTGCCTGAGCCTACCGGGAAAGGAAAGAAACCATTCTCTCCTTTTATCCCCCCACTGAGCAGAAAATGCACATTGCTTTTGCATTTTGAACTCAGTTTGCAGCGACTGAAGTAAGTGAGGACGTGTGGGGGAGCAGGAAGAGCGAGAAAGTGGAATGACAAAGGGTTAATGGAATCTGTTCCAAGCAAATTGGGACAGTTTGAGGGTATGTCTCTGCTGGCTTCTGCCAAAGGCGTAGTCCTAACATCCTTTTCATATAATGGCTAACCAGTTTGCAAAGTGTGCAAGCAAGATGTGTTGCTAATTATCTTCCTCTTGCTAGAACATCTCTTAGGAAGGGGTTCTTTTGTATTTCCCCCCCTGCATTTGTCCTTTCCCCTTGCTTTTCCCCTCTTGGATGTAGTAATATATTTAAATTTTGTTCAGTTTTTCTGCATGGTAGCACTTTGTTCTTTTTATGAATCCTCACTTCCCAGGGTCACTTGGAAAATCCAGCTGAAACCTCTACTCTATCCTGAGCAAATTGCTTGTGAGAGTAAACAGTATTAGGGACCTTCTGGGGGCTGGGAGGATTATGCAGGCTTTTCAGGGAGCAAAGTCCTTTGGGTCATGGAATTCTTTGACTAGTTTATGACATCTGCTCCAGGCTCCTGTAAGGGATCGTACACGTAAGAGGTAGTCTTTAGGAGGCATGATGGAAGTGCAATAGTTAAGGATGCAAAAGCTTATAAAAGTCAGGATCTTCAAGTATCTCTAGATTTCTAATTTTAAGATATAATAATTGTCAGAGTTTTGTGTTTTCCACAGTTTAAAAGAAGGGATATTCTCCCTCCCTCTCTCTCTTTCTCTGTCTCTTTGAGCAGTTTAGGCTGGGGGGTGATACAGAAATATCTAAAAATAAATATGAGAGGTAATCCCAACCAGAATAGACCCAGTAAAATATTGTGCCTTTGGTAAATCAGCACTTAATGTAAGTTCCACTGATCCAGGGAGTCCATTCTAGTTTCAGCTAGTAGTTGGATTGAGGCTGTGAAGTCTGTGATTCTGTACTCAAGTTTGTGGAAATGCCCCCCAGTGAGATTTACTTTTAAGTAAACATGAACAAGATGAAGTATAAGATATAGCTGGCTATGAACAAGTGAACTGTCATGATAGATGTTTTGGGGGTGCAACCCAATATCCACTTACTAGAGAGTAAATGCCCAAGAGCTGTATGAGATTCACTCCTTGGAAGAAATGTGTCTGTTTGGGATATAGTCTGCCAACTTATTCCTGTCTTGGATCCTCTGTGTTCTAAAACAAGGGACCAATATTTTTAAAAGTTCCCTTGCTTAATTGTCTCAAGACAGTTCTTAACTCACTCGAAGCAAGTACTTCTTTTCAAGTATATCTTTATTTGGAGATCCAGCATTGAATTATGATTCTGGAGACCATGGTGGCTTCAATTCCCTGCTCAGCCATGGTAACCCACTGGGGTGACCTTGGGCGCATCACATGCTCTCAGCCCCAGAAAACCCATATTAGGGTCAGCATAAGAAGTAACACAACAACAGTAACAAGATATATTTATTTAAAGTATTTGTGTGTCTTTAAACTTTGGCGTGGATGGCCAGTGTGTTATGTATTTTGATTTTTTAACAAAATCTTCTCATCCTGACATTCTTTACAAACAGGGAGAATTACCCTTGAATGCGATCCAAGTACAGTTTGAAGAAAACCAGAAGACCTCTTTTCTGATAGAAGGTATGCCACAAATTGTATGAGTGTGAAGTCCAGGGGGCTGCTATGTTTATTTATTTATCTGAAGTGTACTTTGGAAAAAAAACAATATTGCATTTTTGGACTATACCTCCCAAAATCTGCTAGCTGATTCTGGTGAAGTGATGTTCTAGTAGAGGTGGTCTTTTAGGTAGTTAGACTGAGGCACTGAAAGTTTTGAGCTGCAAGACAGGCACATCATTGTAAGACAGAGTTAGAATAAAGAGATACATGGTGGTGAGAGAAACCAGAGGCTTGAGTTCTCACATCATGCTAAAGCAAAGTTAAAGAACTTTAAGTATAGATTACTGGAAACTGTCATCAAGAAATCAGAGGGTGACCAAGACTTGGAAAGGCAGGTAGGAAGCAACTAGATAAAATCGTTAAGTGTAAAGACATATCATTAAATAAGGATATATCATTGAAAGTCAGAATTTTCCCTGCCATGGTCTCTTGTTTTCTATGTGTGGTTGTAAGAGCTGGAGAGTGAAAAAAGCTAACACGGAGAGAATCAATTCATTTGAAATGGGTTGCTAGAGGAGAGTTCTGTGGATACCATGGAATGACAAAAAGACAAATAATTGGGTCTAAGAGCAAATTAAGCCTGAACTCTCATTAGAAGTGGAAATGACTAAACTGAGGCTATTGTGCTTTGGCCATATCATAATATGCCATGACTTTTTGGAAAAGACAATAATGGTAAAGTGGAAGGCTGCAGAAAAAGACAGAGACTGCACTACAAGTGGATTTATTCGATTAAGAAAGCCAACACCTTGAGTTTGCACTTGACTAGGGCTCTTGAAGTTTTCTCATTTAGAGGTTTGAAACAATCTAAAGCCAACTGATAGCAAACAACAACAAATGTTAAACTGGCAACCCAGAATGACCAACAGTTGGAGATCTCGTAGCTTAGTGGTAAAGCGTATGCTTTGTATGCAGGAAGTCCCAGGTTTGATCCCTGTTTAGAAGGACCAGTTAGAGAAGGTAAGGAGAAAGACCTCTGAGCTGAGTTACTATCAGCCAAAGAAGACAGCACTGCTCTTGTTGGGTGGATGAAGAACCCCTCAACCATCATCTGAAGTGGGCTTTGCAAACCAGGATTACTGTGAGTCGACACCCTAATTAAGCTACAGCTCTCTAGACTTGTCTTTTATTCTTTTCAGGTCGGTTAATCAACTCCATTCGGGTGATTTGCCACTCCTATGAAGATTACCAGGAGTGGCTGTATTGCCTCAAAACAGCTCAGTTCCGTAATGTGGACTCCTCCCTCTCTGGATCAGAGAGCTTCTCAGGACCAAAACCACCACATTTGGCTCAGGTAAAGTTCCATTTTTTCCATTCTCTTATATATTGCAGCCTTGACTGATCAAGACTGGGTCATATTAACATTGACTACGTTAAAGAAAGGGACATAAATGGCTACGTTGACTGATAAGGATAGATTCCCACAAATTGGACAGTTTGCAAGGAATTCTGAATAGCTTGGCATGAGATGTCAGTGGGAAGACAAATTTGCCACATAACAATCTTTAAGGACAGTCAATGTGTGAGTATTCATTCTCCAAGCTAAGGGGATTATGACCAGTGACAAAGATATTGAAGACACTTCATAACTGGCTTCTACCACAACCCTACTACGTAAGTTTGAGGAATTCAGTGTCTCTCAGATTCCCTGCCTGCAATATGAGAAAGATAAATTGTGAAAGATAAAAATGAGAAAGATAAAAATTGTGGCCTTTGAGGCCCCTCCCTAAACTGCAAACCCCAGGATTCTATAGGATGTTGAAAGCGGAATAATAGCACTATAACTGTCTAGTGCGGAAATGGCCTTGGCCACATCAGTGGGTGACTGATAAAGGTGGGAGAGCATGACGGCACATGAGAAGCAGCTTTGATGTTCATTATGTTTGTTGTACCTTTCAGTACTTCATAGTTTATCAGCTCAACTATCCTGCCAACAATTGTAGGAAGGGGTGTTATTAGAGAATATTGGTGATCTCCACCTTTGGACAAAATTTAAACTTGGCTCCTCATTGTCTCTAGCCAGCATTCTCTCATCTTCCCCAAACCCGTCTCCCAATAATCAGCTCCACCTGTGCCATACTTTATAACCCTTACCTCTTTTTCTTGCTTCCTCTCCTTTTCCTTGTTCGCCAATGTAGTTCTCAGGAAGCGGGAGAGGTTCGCTCACCTCTGATGGCCGAACAAACTCCTGGGCGTCAGGAGGGAAGGGGGCAACTTCCACTCAACACTCCCAGAACAGCACAGGCTCTTTTTCGGAGAGGCAGACATTTGGGGTGATGCCGGAGAACCGGTTAGCGGATGGTCCTCTGCCTCAGCCAGTCCACGTAAGTAGAAATTCTGCAAAGTGCATGAAGAGAGAATCCTCTTTAGCTTTGACCTTGCGTGGCCTTTGCACCGTCTACTTTATCAACACCTGTTTTTTCAAGCCAAAATGTGAAACTCCTGCAAAACACCCTATACTTTGTAAATATACTTGTGAAGAGGAATTTCACCACATTGAGTCTAATACTTGTTCAGAGGGCTTGGAAATTATTTGAATTTGTGGTCACTCCTCATAAGTTTCTGTTACTTCCAGATTGGACTGCTGTAATGCACTCTACGTGAGGCTGCTTTTCAAAAATGTTGAAAAACTAGAATTAGCTGGAATCCTGCTGCTGGGTTAATGCCCCGAGCAATCCATATGGGCCACATTTTAATTTTGTACCAGTCAAAGATGCCTAATTGTTTCTGGGAGGGGTGAGAATGATTGCTTATTTTAGTGTTGTTGTTTTTTGCACTGAACAGTGGATTTTGTGCAAAGTAGAAGCTTTTTTGTTTGCCCCAGGTTTTTGTGCAAATGAAATTTTTGAAGAAATAATCTGAAAAAGTAAGGAAAAAAAAATGCACAAAAACTCTCATTATCTCACCCAGAGGGGAGAAAATGTTCACCTAGCATGCAAGGATGCAAGAATGAAGAAGTAGAAATTTACTTGCTAGGATGGGTTCTTTTATTAGTGTATTTCAAACTATATTTTTAACATTTTAATTTTGTATTTTTTACATTTAAATTGTATATAGTTATGCAGTTTTGTTACAAGCTGCCTTAAGCCCCATTTTTGGGAGAAAGAATGGAGAAGGGATTAGCATTCGTTTAATGCTTTTGTGACTGCTCCCCTCCAAAATCTTATGTTGGTCTATCTCAATTAATAAAATAGGTGTATTTCTGGGCATTACTTCTTTAACAGAAATGGTGGCACCAGATGAAAGAATAGTATAGAAAGAATAGGGATAGATTCTTAATCACTAAAAAGAAAAGCACTTCAATATGTTTAAGTAAACTAACAGTATGCACATGTTAAATGAAACAAACAGGTCAGGTAAACCTTGCACACATAAACAAAAATATTGTTAACCTTCCAGAGATGACATGAAAGCTTTTTCCAGAATGCATCCAGGCATGGTTTTTCTCTTTCACCTGCCTCCACTTTTCTTATGATTTCTATTTTGATGGTCAAACATTTATGTTTCTCTAACATTCTGGGAGTAGTTAGTGAAGCAGGCTTGCTTTCCCCTTTTTTTCTCTCGTTTTGCTGTTCACACAAGCTCAGTAAAGGAACCTGGAGGCAGTAAAATCTTTTTCTTTCCCAGCTCAAGCTTTATTGTATTGTTTAGTACATACAACTGCTGCAACCCAAGACTGAAAATGTGTGTTTCTCCATTTTCCTATGGCTAATGCTGCTAAAAAACCCTCCTATTAGACAGAGGACAAGGAGGAAAGAAGGGCTGGATGGGCATAAAAATACTTTCTAAAAAGGAACCTCTTTGTCAGAGGTTTTGTTAACTGAGGTGTGCCTGCATGCCATGTTTCTTAGATTTCAACAGGTATTGCTTTTTTTAAGCATTTCTTTACAAACATATGTGCTAGAAACTTTATTTATTTTCCTAAAATGGAGGTTGACATTATAGGGGAGGTGAATTATTCTCATTCTTTGTTTTCCTCTTCCCTCATCTTCTCTTCTATAGAATGCAATCCCCCTGCCTACTGTTTTTCTGTCTGGTTTTTTTTTTGAACACACTTATAAGAGGAACATGCAAGTAACCAGAGATCAGTTTTCACATAACAGGCTCAGACTTCTTTTCCTTCTCATTGTAGTGTCTGGGAAATCCAGCCTCAACAAGTACGGGGATTCCGAAACCTGAACTGAAAAGGAAAGGGAGCTCTCGGAAGTCCAAAGGGAAATGTGGCCTACAGCAACCCCAACCCAATAGTCAAAACTCTGAAAGGAATCATTTTCAGCTTGCCGCAGAACACACCAGCGGGGAAGTCTTGTCTCCAGTGTACAATGAGCCATACACAGCACTAGTCCAACAACCACAGCACCCTACTGTTCCCCCGCTGCGTCTGGACCTGAACAATGTAAGAGACTGGAAGACAGGATCGATGCCAGCAGTGAGGGAGGGTGTGCAGCTCAGTGACAGCTTTGGTTTGCATAGAATCATAGAATTATAGAGTTGGAAGAGACTCCAGGGGCCATCAAGTCCAACTCCCTGCTATGCAGGAACACCCATCAAAGCATCCCCAACACATGGCCATCCAGCCTCTGCTTAAAAACCTCCAAAGAAGGAGACTCTATCACACTCCCTTGAGGCAGCAGATTCCACTGCCGGACAGCCCTGACCGTCAGGAAGTTCTTCCTGAGGTTCAAGTGGAATCTCCTTTCCTGCAGCTTGAATCCATTGCTCCTTGTCCTGGTCTCTGGAGCAGCAGAAAACAAACCCACTCCCTCGTCAACATGACATCCCTTCAAATATTTAAACATGGCTGTCATGTTTCAATATTTGAAGCCATGTTTAAATATTTTGAATTTTGATCCTCTCCTCTGGGGTGTTAGCAACCCCACCCAATTTGGTGTCATCTGCAAATTTGATCAGCATGCCCTCCACTCCTTCATACAAGTCATTGATGAAGATATTGAATAGCCTTGGGCCCAGGACAGAACCCTGTGGCACCCCACTAGTCACTTCTCTCCAGGATGAAAAGCAGCCATTGGTGATCACCCTCTGGGTTCGGTCGGTCAACCAATTACAAATCTATGTAAGAGCAGTCCTGTCCAGCCCGCATTTTACTAGCTTCTTTGCAAAAATGTTATGGGGAACTTTGTCAAAGGCCTTAATCAAGTCAAGTTATGCTACATCCACAGCATTCCCTTCATCTATCAAGCATGTAACCCTATCATAAAAGGAGATAAGATTAGTCTGGCATGACTTATTTCTGAGAAATCCATGTTGTCTTTTAGTGACTATGGTGTTGCTTTGTAAGTAATTACAAATTGACTGTTTAATGATCTGCTCTAGGATCTTTCCTAGTATTGATGTCAGGCTGACCGGGCGATAATTATTTGGGTCCTCTTTTTTCCCCTTCTTGAAGATGAGGACGACATTTGTCCTCCTCCAGTCTACTGTCATCCTTCTCCAGGACATCCTTTGGACCCCAGAGAGGTCCTGGGGTGTGCCTGCTTCTTTATGTGTCTGCCTGCGGGACATAGCCAGATACTTTGTGCCCTTCCTGTCCCCCTTTGGCTACTAAATGAGTGTAGTTATGGGGCAGCCCAGATGCAGGGTGGTAAGGAAAGAGCATGGACGGTCATGTGGATGGAGGTGCTTAATATCTGCCTCTTTAGTGATCAGAAACGTGACCAGACCATACGCAGATGTAACAGATAGTTATGTTACCAAAAGGATGCTGGTTGTGACCCCATAAATATCCTAATCCTTCCAATTTCTTCCAAAGCAGAAAGGCTTCATATTAATGATAGTGTTTTCCCCTCTGCAGCTGAAACAACGGAACTTGCCAAGAAGTCAAAACTGTGCAGCACCCCAACATGCAGAGAACACCCCTCTGTCTTGCTCTCCCATGTACGCTGACCCTTACACACCCAGTTCCCCTTCTTCGCATGGGGCAGCAGACTCCAAATTTGTGGAAGAGGTATTTCATACATTATTTCATTTCATGTTAAAACCTTGGGAAAGCCCAAAGAGCCAGTTGTAGCCCTCTTCAGAAAGTCCTTTATTGGACCAGATAGACCAATGTTTTTTTTTGCTAGGAATGGGGAAAGACAACTCCACTAAGTGAGGAGGGGGGCAAGATCCTTATTTCACTAGGAAAGCATCTACTTTGCAGACAGAAACCCCTGGGGTGAGAGAAAGGGTATTCAGCTGCAAAGGCCAAGGACCACGCTTTCTGAGACTGTTGTGACTAGCAGTAGCTAGTCAAAATAGATAGCAATAGCAAAATAGGGACTATATATAGGCAGCTTTGTGTGTTCTGCTGGGGCTGGTCTTGTAACCCAACAGCAAAGCACATACTGCATCTTTGGAGTGCAGAAGGGCTGGGACTTGATTCTCAACATCTTCATTTGCAAAGGTCGTACATATGCAAGTGTGAATCTCTGCAGTGCTGTTGCCAGTATGTATGTATGTATGTATAGCAGCACAGGCCTACTGGGCCTCTGCCAAGGGAGTCTTTCCAAAGATACCTGGCAGAACCAGTAGGGTTTGAGTGTTGGACTAGAACTCTGGAAAACTCAGCCATGGAAACCCACAGGGTGAGCTTGGGCAAGTCACACTCTCAGCCTCAGAGGAAGACAATGGCAAACCTCCTCTGAACAATCTTGCAAAGACAACCCTAGCATACAGTTGCTATAAGTTAGAATGGACTTGAAGGCACATAACAACAACAAGAAGGGGAATCTTAGACCCACTGGCCTAATCCAGCCCATCAAGGCCTGTATCCAGCCTTCCACCCCGCAGCTGGTAGTATCAGGAAGCTGCTGAAAGCACCAACTGAAAATATGCTTTTTTCTCTCTTGCCCATTGGGAGCAGGGTGAAGGGAGGAATCCTGCCTCCCCGCAGAAGTGCCAAATTTGTGTTCATTTGTGGCTTTAGCTGGAAACTCTGTAGTGGGTAGCCTTGGATAACATTGTGGCATGACGACATTAAAGATCCCCATGCCATTCCAGTTCCCCACCCCTGGCAGTGTAAGGCATCTCTTTACATTCTTAAGCAAAGCTTCATAGATCAGAGAAGGTTTGTTTTTCTCATGTAATAATAAGCTAAATCCAGGAATGTTCTCCTTCCTTTAAAAGTTCATGAGATGCCATGGGCAGGCCTCCTTGGAGCAGCAGAACGGCTACCCTGCCGTGCCAGTATCGGTCCCCATCACTCACCACCCATCAGTGCAAAGGAAGAACTCTCAGCCATTACCTGGCAACCACTGGAGAGAACCATCCAAAACTCAGAGATGCAGCCCTGCGTTGAATTTTTCAGCAATGCCACCATCAGACACTGACTACTTGACCACAGTGAGTGCACTTCAAATGTTTTTCAATGCATCTGGGTGGCTTTGTAGTCTCTGGCTGCAGAAGACTTTGTCAGTTGGTTCTCAGCTCTGTAAGTAATGAAATTTACAGCCTGACACAACCCCCAGTACCTCAAGTTTGAAGGATCAGGTGTTGGGAAACAACACCATCTGAAATCAAGGGATCTAGACTTCATGCTTGCATGCAAGTACATGTGATTACTGTAGATTTCTTATTATTGTGGGAGAAAATGAATTATTTTTTGCAGAGTCTTTTCCTTGCTTCAGGTATGCTGAAGTGCTCCAGAAAAGCACAGCAAAACATACAGGCTTTCTACACAGAAAAATGAATGTATTTTCTGAGCCAAAAAAAACTTGCACAAAAACACACTTCCTGTGCTGAAAACACTTCTTTCCTGCACAAGAAACAAGTTTTCTGTTCAGTAATTGTGGAGTTTGTGCAATAAAAGCTACATGTTCTTCTGCACAGAAAAATCCTTTGGACCACTGTGGAGCATTTGAATGCTGGGAGAAAACTGCACAAGCATTTCACTGATCTATTCTTTCTGATGGAGCTTTTTGATTGTAATAAAAAAAGTGTCTTGACTGGGAAAGAAATTATAGAGAATATCCTTTCCAGCCTTTCATAGTTGTTACCGAATACAGACCATGGGAAGAAACAATCTGACTTGGCTCAAGGCACCTTCGTACGTTTGCCTAGAAGTTCTTATGTTGCCTTTTTGGAATAAACCATAATTGAGTAGCACAGCACATGCTTTGCATGTTTAGGGTCCCAAATTCAGTCTCTGGAATCTCCAGTGAAATGGGTCTTAGATGGCTGATTATGGGAAAGATGCCAGAGCTGGAGAAAGCTGTTTTGAGCCTACAACTCCCAGAATCTTTGCCATTCTGAATTATGCATTCTAGGAATTGTGGTCCAAAAATATCCCTTTTCCAAGCAATGGAAAGGACTTCTATTGTCTTGGAACCAGAAGAGGCACTGCTAGTCAGAGTGGACAATGTGAAGCTACTCAATTTAGATGACTTTACAGGGGATTAGACAAATGTACAGTGATGGGGTTGGGGGAAGAAATAGGGCAGAGGAGGCAGAAGGGGTGCTGCAAGGTGTAAGTGGAACTTCTCAGCTCAGAGGTATGAGTATATCTTGAATAAAAGATGCTAGAAGATGCCAGGATATGAGATGCCAGGACATGAGAAACAAAGCTGGCAAGCCTGATACAATACCACCTCAGATATTTAACGTGGAGGATTCCTTTGAGGACTTTGAGATGCTATATGAAGCGGCTGAGAATGAAGAAGTCCCCAAGTTTCTGAAAATTGCAACAAGAGACCATGTGGCTAGAGGAGAAAATATGATTGGACAATATAGGTTCACAAAGATTTAAAATGGTACTAAAATGCTTACATGTTTTCTTGACTCAGATAAAATATATCAGTTGTGTTGTGGAAGAAGAGTCAAGTCACTCTGAATTACTAAAAAAATACATAGGCAAAAAATAAAAATAAAAAAAGAATAAAAGATGCTAGAGATCAACAATGGGGCTAGTGCTTTCACATGTGGACTTTCCAAGGACATCTGCTTGGCCACTGTGGGAAGTAGAATGTGAGATTAGACAGAACTTTGGTTAAATCCCTAGGACCACTCTTGTTATGTTCTTATAACACAACTTGTCCATTGGTATGCAGCACTGGCCGCAGTCCTAACATGGAAAAAGACAAGACTGTTAAATCTGGGTTATAAAAAAAAGGTCACGGTGGAAAAGTCATAAAATGAAATGGCTGCTTGTAGATTTTGTAGCACCCATCTCTCCTTTCTTTCTCCCCCATCTCCAGAGCACCTTGTCAAGGGACAGGGAAGAACTTCCGATGCCTTCCTTGCCAATTTCAGGTGAGTCCATCAGCAAAAAAGCTTGATATCTGTGACCCTTCATGATATATCACAGACTCTAAGTGCTCAAAAATAAAATAAACTAGTAAAATAGTAAAATACTGGTCATAAATTAAGACCAAGAGAAGGCAGCTAAAATGGTATCAAACCCAAAGTGCAGAAAACTGCAGTTGAATAGTCTGATGGTTAAATTGCAAGCTTTGCATCCACACAGTTCCAGATCCAGTCCCCAGCATTTTCTGTTCCAAATAGATAGGATAAGGCTATAAGTGGCTGACAGTTATGATGGCTATATATTACTTCCAGGTTAAGGGGCACTATGCACCTGTCTATCAGTTGCAAGGAAACATGACATGTTCCCTTGCAACTGATAGACAGGTGCATTCTGCCCCTTAACTTGGAAGCAATATATAGCCATCACCCATTTGTTGCACCCCTTTGCTGCTGGGGGTCTCTCCAGACGCATCTGCTTGTTGAGTGTGGGAACAGCATGCTGGATTAGAGAGGCCCTGCCTTGATGCAGCTGTAGGGCACTTCTTGAGTACTTTTCTTAGTGTGAAGGTATGCAAAATGCCTTGGGTGAATCTTTGAAGCAGTAGTGCCAGTTAATATAACTTTGGGATAAGTTGGTGCAGTGTGGCCCTTCTGAAGATTGGCCATAGCTCAGTGATCAAAGATCTAGATCCAGTCTCTAGTTTAACAGGATCATCAGTAAGAAAAGTCCAAATCCAGTCTCCAGGCACATTTGCTGACCTTTGAGGGTGTATGGCTTGGACCAAGAGTCCGTCTCCACTAAGCAGAAAGGTCCCAGATCTCCAGTTAAAAAAGGAGTAAGACGCTATTGAAGGGACTCTGCATAAGATCTTGGAGGTCTATGGTTAGCTGGAGTAGGGTTACTCCGGTAGTAGTGTAGCTAGATGAAGCCTTCTAAAGTAGCTTAGGCAGATGAAGCAAAATGAACTAGGATACCAAAATGGATTTGGTATTTTTATATATGTATATCAGGCATTTGTATTGAACTATAAGTGACTCAGAAGATGGAAGAACAGCAATTAAAAGATTTGTCTCAAAATGTTTTTTTTTTTTAAATTAGCATTAAAAGCCAGGAAGCTGAACTAAAATAATAAAAATGAGTCAGTTACAGAGTTGGAAGTGTCCTTAAAGATCACTGAGTGCAACTTCCTTTGCAGTGTAATATCTGTTGGCGTTTTCACACCACATAAGTATAATGGTATGGTTCCTCTTTAACTGTTGTGACTACCTCTTATGGAATCCTGGGGTGTATAGTTTGGTGCAGCTGCAGAGTTGCTCTTTGGCTGAGATTTCTAAATTCTCCTCCCTAAATTGCAAATCCCAGGATTCCACAGGATGGAGCCATGGCAGTTAAAGTGAACCCATAATGCTATGATGATGAAGTGTGAAAAGGCTGGCTGGCCCCTCCCCAAACTGCAAACCCCAGGATTCCATAGGATGTTGAAAGTGGAATAATCGCGCTATAACAGTCTAGTGCGGAAATGGCCTCGGTGGCAGTTTGGTTAGATCTTACTGCATTCTTATAACACAACGTGTCTACTTTGATGCAACACTGGCTGCAGTCCTAACATGGAAGAGGACGAGTGGGAGCAGATTGTTAAGCTAGGATTACAAAAAAGGCCATAATGGAAAAGTCATAAAATGCAATTGCTGTTTGTAGTCTTTGTAGCAACAGAGAATATTTCTGCTCATAAAACATTAGGCTGTGCTCTACTGCTTAACCACAGAGACCATCTGTATCATAGAAAGTCCACATTTTAAAATCACATCTAAGAAGGAGATGAAAGGGTGTTGGGTAGATTTCCCTGAGGAAAGCCACTGCTGTTGCACCATTACCAGAAAGAATTTTTTTTTTTGCATCTGACAGTTGAAACTTTGTTAATTGTAGGCCAGAGAGGAGATCTGCTGATGCTAATCTCAGGCTGCATGTGAGTGCAGGCACTCCTTAGGAGACTGCTTCATTTGTTCATATGTATTGCACTTCTATTTACTCCTCCACTCCCTTTCTCATATAGATGAAAGCATTGGGACATACAACCTGCCAGAAAGTGGACGGGAACATCTTGACTCTGCCTATCATGACTATGCGGAACTCCAAAGCTTCCAGAGCGACTTCAGTTACGACAACATCTGGGATATGGAGACAAAGGACAGTGATATCTATCATTGCTAGGGGCTTGAGTCACTGAGAAGGCCAGAAAGAAACATGCCTTCCACCGCCAACCCTGTTCCTCATAGCCATCTGCTGGAGAGTGTAATGGACTGGATGCTGAGCTATCCACATTCCTCCATTTTTTCCTCTCTAAAAGTGGCAGGTTTTGCTATCCTCTGGAAGCCTACGACTTTCCCTCTTGTTTCAGGACATGCTTTTTTCTCCCCACTTTTTCCTCTCTCCATTTGCTTAACTGGTGTGGTGCTATGACAAATTGATCTGACAAGGAGCCTGGAACTTCAGCAAGAATTCCCCCCAGCCCATCCAATCCACTGTGCCAACTTCGTGTATCTGAGACCCTGGACTGTCTGTAGTTGCTATGAAGAAAAACCGAGTTCCCTGTTACGTGGATGGCTGCGGCCAAGACCCTCCACTTTGCATCAGATCAGTGGATCTCGCCGTTTTCCAGTTCAAGAGGAACAAGAAGGAAGGCCATCCACTCATCTATGAATGCCAGGAGTTAAAAGCAAGCTTGTGTTTATAAATCTGAATTTCTGTTTAAATCTGTAGAAGGACAGAATGACAGTTCAGTGCCTTATTGAAGAAATTTAACAGGGGAGTAATGTGATACTCCTGTGGCTGGATTTTCCAGCCCTACAGTATTAGGACTTTGGGATGGGAGATGAACTGGGAACAACAGAGGTACTTAAAAAAAAATATTTTAAAGGGACTTGCTGTAGCAAAAAAACACTGCATTCTGTGAAGGTGTGCCCAAATGGCTGGCATCGCAGGCAATCCTGACTTAATATAAAATGAGGATGCGTAAATGAGTATATAATTTGAAAAGCATATATTAAAGTGGTCAGCCAACAGGAAGGCTGTGCACACATACATAATGGGGGTGGGGTATGGATGAGCAACAGTATACATCTCCTTTATTCTTATTATCTTTGAGCTTGTCAAGGGTCAAACCTGGAAACCTGCTTTGAGGAGCCAGACATCTATTTGCAGTACTAAAGAAGGGAGTGCCCTCTGTTTCTGCTAGCACAGATTCTGGGATGGAGAGGCTGCTGTGTGCATATCCAGGGTGCCTGTGGATATGTCCTATTCTAATGTTACTCAATTCAGCACAGAGCTGAGAGAACTTATTATTTTGCACCACAGCTTTTAGAGCCCTCGCATCCCTCAAGGCGAGCAGGGGTTCTAGGAATTATAGTCCCTAAAAAGAACTTTTCCAAGGTGATTTGGGGAAACCTAATCCCATCCCTTACCACTTGCATCAGGGACTTGTCCTCTTTTTGTGTGTGTGCTTTTACCTTACAGTGCCTGCCAACACAACCTTGGCTTCCATATTGGTTTCTTCTCCTCCTAATATCATACGTGAACAGGCTTTGCAGAAAATAAGGCAGTTGGGCCTGTAGCACTAGCAGCCATTTGCAAGTATTAGGCAAGATGTCTGCAAGAGCAGCACGGAGGAGGAGAGAGGAATCTCTAGGAACAAGTTGGAGAGGTTTGCCAGGTTTAATGTGAACTCTGGAGCTGTGATGCATAAGAAGCTATGGATTTAGAAAAAAGGGCTGGGCAACTTATAATTAGTACTTAGTACAACTTCCAGAATCTCACAGCCAATAAAATTACTTTTCCAACTTTGGTGTGTCACCCTCCAGAAGTTGTTAGACTCTAAGTACCATCCTCCTCCACCTTTGGAATGTTGACTAGGTCTGATGGGACTTGCATTCCTAAAACATCTGAAGTACCATATGGTCCCTCCTCCAATTTCAAACATAGCCAAAGGGTCATTTTACGTACCGAAAGAGCCATGAATTCTGTTATGTTCCTGGGCTCTCCAAGTGCTGAGCTGGCATTGTAAATCCAGAATTCTCTGGATCCTGTTCTGGAATGCATAGGAGTACCTTACAAATCTTTGGGTCAAGTTCATTTTTGTAATTATTTTTATTTGCTTTTAAGGAGCAGTATGGTGTGACATACATTGGACAGTATCCTGGTAGTAACATACAGAAGCCTAAGTCCAACTTATTCTTGTATCTTTTTTGGGGAGCAGGAGGTCATTGTGAAAGATGGAATTCTCTTCCTCTCACCACAATGACCAAAGCCCCTCAGACTCACTGTTTAGCTGCTGCAAAGCCCACTTCGTGGCCATCCAGTGGCTGGGGGAGATCAGGGGTGGTAGAATCAGAGAAGCATCTGGCTATTTCTCCATAGCCAGTTGAAGAATAACAACATCGTTGGCTGAAAACCCTGGAAGATCTCTGCAGGTGATGTCATTGTTCTGTACTTGGTTATGGGGACATAGCCAGATGCTTCTCTCATTCTTTCCTCCGGTCAATGAGTGGCCACGAGTCCTAAACTATGAGTCCTGGAGGGGGCGAGAGGGGCGTGGTAGCATAGTTCTACTTATGGGACTTTTATACAATGCTCCATGGTACAGGATCTCATCTAGATTCTTCCCACTCCCATATACCTTCCCACTTCCCATGCACCATGTTGGCCATTATGTTGTGCTGGCATAACATCAGGAAAGCACCTGGTGTGTCTTCTTTACTTGAACTTTTTTTGTTTTAAATTATCCGGCAACGTTTACATGTAGCTTTATTGTTATTATTTTATTTAATATAAAAATGCCTGGCAGGAAGGGAAGGAGTTAAAATCCTGTTTCGTTTTAAACGTGGAAAAACCCTACAATGTTCCTGGAGTGGCTGCTTTTTTTCCTTAGCTGGTCCAGTGTTAAACTAAACTTGGGGTGGGGTGGGGTGTTGAATGCTTGCAGTTGTATACTATTTTAATGACAGGTCTCCTTTTTTCATTGTACTTTTAAATTGTGGATCTAGTGGAAGAAGCAATAAGAGGTAAAAGGAGGGTGGGTATGAAAATGTACATGACTGAAACCATAGCTGTATTAGAGCAGTGTTCATTGATATTTTGTGGGAGATTGTGTGGGTGTGCATTTGGGTGTGTGTGCATGTGTGTGTAATGGGAGTTCTAGCTAAGTTGGAAATGTATAGAATGACATGCTGTATAATTCTCTTGGCAATTTCTTTGTAGACCATGATCCTAATAAAGTTAATATATCTTAAGAGTTTCTGGTTTTTGCTGCTCTATTAATTCTGGAGCATGTTTGTGTTTTACTTTAGTCTCTCTAAAATCTATGGACCTCTGAAGACAATACTGTGCTTGAAGTAGAAACTATATCTTTCTTTTTGATTTAATACAATTGACAATAATCTAATCCAACTTCTGGGCCAGCATGGGAGATCCACAATTAAAACACTGTTGTGCTTCTCCAGATGGAACAAATGTATTGGGAGGTTGCTGGAGGTTGTGGTATTTATTACTGTAGTTCTCTCTCTCTTTTTTAATGGCTAAACTTTTTTTGTTTTGCTGGACTGTTGGACTGTTCTTATTGTGTGCTGTGAGGTTATTTCTGGCATAAGGCAACACTAAGGCAAACCTTCGCAGAGGAGTTCCTTGCAAGACTTGTTCAGAGGGAGACTGCCATTGCTTTACTCTGAGGCTGAGAGAGTATGGCCCTTTCCGCACTGAGGTATTAAAACGGTGCAGAGCAACCTCCAACGGAGGTTGTCTGCACCATGGAGTGGATTGGGGCAGATTACTTTATCGTAGTTCCGCACCTCAATCCACTCCAAAGCGAACGGAACTGGCAGCGCTGCGTGTTTTTTTAAAAACCTCTTTTCAGAAATTTTTAAAAAGCACAGAGCATGCAACCCCGTGCAGCTCCATCGCTGCGCTCCAGTGCAGATTTGCAGGGGCACGCTAGTGCATGCCTGCAGATCTGCCGGGGGCGGGCTTCTGGCTGGTGAGCTTCTCCGGTTGGTGGAGAGCCTCCGCCAGCCAGAAGCTGCCATTTTGGATGCTGGAGGACTGCAGAGGAGCAAGTTCACGCTGCTCCGCATGGCGACGGACTTACCCGGCTGCCGGTAAGCTCCATTTCGGCATGTTTCCCCCGTTTCCCCCTCCACATGCGGAAAGGGCCTATGACTTGCCCATGGTCACCTGCGGGCTTCCACAGCTGAATAGGCATTTGAGCCTTTGTCTCCCAGAATCCAACAACCAAACCACTGCACAATGCCAACAGCTATTTTTGTTGTCCTGGATTATTTTCTAGCAATTTCCAGTACCAGCTGCAACATGGTATTCCCATCCTTGAATGGATTGCTTTTCAATTTCCAGATATAATGGAATAATATGTTCCCTTCTCTCCTCCTTCTTTCTCTCTCTCTTAATTTTTTAAAAAAAATAATGATAGTGCTGTAGTGCATCAAATGGAATGGCATTTTTGCACTGTAACTGAAATATTTTAAAATTATTCTGAAAGGGGGAAATTTGCCCTTCAAGCCTAAGCAAACCACGACTGTTTTGTTAAAAAATAAAACACATTTGGAAGAGTCCCAGTGCAGAGCTGGGAAAACAGGTCTCCAAAAGAATGGAATGGATGGATGGAGAGGTGGCAACAACCAGACAAAGTCTGGGAGTTACACAGTAGTGCAAGAACTTCTTCCATGGACCAGTCCAGAAGGGTGTTTGATAGGTTGGCATCCATCCTCTGCTTTGAAAACCTTGATAGAGGGTATGATCATACAAAGGATATCTTTATACAAAGGCCCATTTGAAATGAATGGGAGATGGGCAAAGGCCCATCTGAAGTAGAACCTTCCCTGGTAGAGTAGTCGTCTGGGCTCAGAAGGTCTCTGATACCAATTTAATCTTAGTGCAGGGCAAGGTTGAGCGTACGTTTTGCAGTTAGAAGGTTCCAGGTCATTTCTGGAACAGGTAGCCAATGACTAGGACTAGCTTTACCATGAGGCAGAGTGAAGCAACCCTTAGGTGTTCCTCCTGAGCTCCACAGTCTGGCCATTTCTGCTCCCTGGAAGAGCCCAGTTGTGTGTTCCACAAGGTTGTTGCTTCAGGTATGGTAGGGGATGCGAGCCCATTGCCCTTGCTGACGTAAGGTTCAACTGCTAGCCAGGGTCAGATAATCAATGGTTCAATTGGCGCAGTTGTTCCGGTCCCTCACTGGGTAGAGGCTCCGTGCTGAAGGGCAACGGTATCACTCGCTTCCTCTTCTTTGACAGTCGCTTCCTGGATTTTTCAATGTTTCTTTTAACATCTATGTTTTGTGCACCATGTGAGTTATGGAGTGAATATGCGTGATGGTTAGTCTCACTGAACTTGCAGCTCTTGCACATGAAGAATTTGGTGCTGATCTCAATCGTACTTTGCACTTTTTAAATCTAATATATAAAAGTCAAAGTTTGTTTGTTTGTCTGTGTCAGCTGTAGGCCTCATATGATTGGCTGCCTAAGAAGATTCTATGGAATCCTGTGCTTTAAAGTTTAGGGAGGGGGCTTCAGAATTCTCAGCCAGAGAGCTCTTGGGCCTCAGTCAACTGTGTCTGTCTTGAATAGGCTGGTTGCTATGGAGATGAGGCCTAGCAGCAAGCAGGAGGGCAAGTGAATTCCCTGAGGAACCCAACCTCTGTATGTTAATAACTCTGAAATACAGATTGGATTGGGGAATATGGGAAAAAGTTACAAGTTCTGGACAAGACAGTTTGGGGAATTAGAGACACATCTTTCTAACAAGTATTACCTATGAGAAAATAAATTTCTGGACAAGGCAGGGTATATATGCTAGTTATTTATAAAATAAATCTTTAGATTAGCTCATAGGTGGGCAACGAAGGGGATTATTTCTGGAACTGCGCTGAGGCACCAAGCATCTTGGCTTGGCCTTGCTGCCAATCCAATCATTTATCTGATCATAGGGTGGAAAGAGTGATATTTTTCTTCCTTGCCTCAGGCAGCAAAGTGTTTTGGGACAGCTTTGCTAGACACTCTGAAAAGCTGTTGTCAGTCAAAGCAGTTAGCACGGGGCTAGGTGGACCACTGGTCTGACCCATACAAGGCAGCTTAATATGTTCTTAGCATTCTGCTGTCATTTTGCTTCATAGCCCTGCCACTCCTATACAGACCAGAGTTGATCTGATGTTAAGATTCCTGTTTTCCTCTGGGTTGAACTCTTTTGTATTTGGCAATGAAGAATAAAACCAGCACAGAACTCCCTTTCCTTGATGTATGAAATTAAATTTCTTTCTTTCTTTAGTCATTCCCCTCTTTCTGAATACTTGAAGCTAGTGGGGTCGCTGAACCGGATGAAACTTGGGAAAAGAAAAAGGAAGCAGGCCTGTGGACTTCAGTGTCACAAGATAAAATGACGCTTAGCTATACAAGGGAATTACTCATGAAGGTTCAGACTATCACTGGCTAGATTGTTGCTGTGTGTCTTCAGGTAGTTTCCAACTTATGGCCACCCTGCTATGTATCACTTCCCAAATCAGGGTCAGTATACAGCTCCGTATCCCAGTTGCTAGGGACCATGAGATGGAGGATGGCATTGCATTCATGTTCTGCCGGTAGACTTCCTATGGGCAAGCGATTGGTCACTGTGTGAACAGAATGCTGGACTAGACAGGCCTTCAGTCTAAGCCAGCACACCTCCTCGTCATTTCCTTAGACCTGTACCCAAACCCTGACTTTTAAAATAAAAAGGTTACACATTTTAAAGTATAGCTCAGCATTTGAGCAGATCCTCCCCCAGCCTGAACACATTTCTGCCATAAATATATGGAATTTTTTTTCTGCATGTGGAGGAGACAGTTTCAGTGCCAGATTGTGCCTGTCTGAACTCCAGTGAAGCTGATCAAACTGCTTTCTGTTCCATCACTTGCAAACCTCTTATCTTGAAGCAAACTTTCTAAGGCGTATATCAAAGGACGGGATTTGTGGCAGGCAAGCTGAGTTTTCAGTTTGCTCTCTTCCTAAGTCCCTTCTGTTTTGTCACTATCTCCCATAAAATCCAAATATTTGAACCCATTTTTCTTACAAAGACCTTCTGTTTGTCTCCTGAGAAGGAGAGCCAATTTCTGCTACTTTCAGACTTTGTTTAGTGCTTGGATGTTCCCAGCACCACCGCCCTGCTGTGCCGCTTATCTTTCAGACATCAGGAAGCTGCCTTAGGACAGGATAGACATATTTGTCCAACTATTGAGGGTGGCGGCAAGTGGGGGGATTTTCAGATCATTTTTTTCATCCCTAAGGGCTGCACTGATAGCCTAAAATGCCAACAGACAAAACAAAAGACTGGAAATAGCTCAAGTCCACTTCTGGATCTGAAAAACCGTTTTTAAAAAATGTTTTACAGTATGCATGTGTGGTGGAATCATGTTGTTGTGGTTGCATGCCTTCAAGTTGTTTCTGACTTGTGGTGACCCTAAGGTGAAGCTATCCCAGAATTTTCTTGGCAAAGTTTGTGCAGAACAGGTACCTTCCTCTGAAACTGAGAGAATGTGACCTGCCCAAGTATTCCCAGTGAGTTTCCATGGCTGAATGGGAATTTGAATGCTGATGTCTAGGGTCCTAGTCTAACACCAAGCCACTAAACCATACATGTATCCTGTTTAAAAGGCTGATGTCCACCTACAGAGGCTTCCAAGGGAATCAGTTCATGCACATCCTTTATTTCCTGGCTGGAAAAGAATGATCCAGGGAGTCATGGCATGGGAGAGGGCTTTGAGGCTGCTGAAAAAGTTTTGTTGTCTGTATGTGGCCCCATGGCCACTCCTTGCCCACTGCTGATCTATCCCAATACTCAGTGGCCATTGCCACACTAGGCTGCTATAGTGCTGTGATTGCACTTTCAACCTCCTATGGAATCCTGGGGTTTGCAGTTTTGGGAGGGGCCACCTGGCCCCTCCCGAAACTGCAAACCCCAGGATTCCATAGGAGGTTGAAAGTGCAATCACAGCGCTATAACAGCCTAGTGCGGAAATGGGTACTATCTGGTTGGATTGTCAGCAGCACCAAGGTCTCAGGCAGAGAGAAACCTTTCCTAACATCTGCTACTTAATCCTTTGAACTGGAGATGGATGGCATTGAATGTGGGCCATTTTGCACACATAGCAAGCAGACTGTTTTTGGTTCACCTTCCAGTCAATTGAGGTGAATGCACATGGAAGAAGTCTCTGCGAAGGCAAGAAAGAGGAATCTGGTGGGCTGTCAAGCAGATGCAGCCCCTCAAGCAATGTTATCTTGCTCCTGGCACTTTACCAAAAAAAGTGACTTCAAGTTGTAAAAATTCTATTTTTCAATGTCACTTCTCTCTTCTGGATTTTGGAGGTACTGTGAATCTCCATTTGCATGGATGTTGTACTAGAACTAGTTCTGTTACTGTGAAGACTTGTGAGCACTCTTGGCTTTTGCCCACTGTCTGAAGAACAGAGATAGTATATCCCCTCACTGTCCTGATTTGGCATTTAATTCTCTGCTGTCCACTTTTTCAGCTGCTTTTCAACATGTCCCAGGTTCTCTTTCCTCCTCCCACTTTCTCCCTTTGGCCTACTGCCATTGCTGCAAACTGAATGCAAAAGTAGCTTGCCCTCCATTAACTCAGTGGGGGAGAGAAAGGAAATCTTGCCCTTCCCAGTAGGTTCAAGTAAAAGCAAACCGCAGCTACCCCTCTTAGCTTCATCAATAACTTCTGCCATCTAGACCTGATGTTGCTTGGCAACATGTGTCCCAGTTTTTCATCTGGGAAACGTTGGAGGATATGAGACCTCCTGAATGTGCTCTTGCTGTGCCAGGACATTTCACATCAACATCGAATATCAAAACTTCGCAGCTCAAGTTATGTCTACAGCAGAAGTCAACATTTATGGCAATGACAAAATGTACTGGAACGTGTTTGGATTACTCCTCTCACACTTTCCTCCCTAGATACGTACAAGCAAGGCAAGTGATTTGAACAGACATGCAGAGGAGAAATCCAAAGTGCACAGACTTGCCTGAGAAACCTAATACCCAGGACTGAGTTTCCAAGGTCCTTAGTTTCGATGAGTATTATATTTCCTGGAAGCCGGCTTCTGAAAGAAATGGATTTTGGAAGCAGGTTTTGTGTGTGTGTGTGTGTGTGTGTAGTGCATCTGTGAACATCTCCAGTCTTTGGCTCACAGTGTTAAGAGCACAGAATAAATTAAGCTTTCATATTTTTTACTAATAATTCTGCACAGATTTAAGCATTCATTGGTATCCATATGTTTCAAGAAAGCTTGAGTTACTGTTGAAGGTAAGGAGTAGGTTTATCTGTTGCTCCTCTGTACCAGAACAGACGATGATGCTGAAGATGATTTTATTCCCTTATATTCCACCTCTTCCATCAAACCATGTCTCATGGTAGATTTCAAAAATGAAGATAAATACAGGCATAAGTAAAAACCTATAAAAGCTGGGGTTAAAATGGAATTCTATAACCTATACAATTAACACCATTTAAAATAGAGTGTGTATGCATGTGGTTAGATCCAGCATGCTGTAGTGCTTTGAGCAGCATACTATGATCTTGACTGGGGTTCAATTCCCCACTCAGCCGTGGAAACTCATTAATTGACCTTGGGCATGTCACACCCTCTCAGCCCCAGAAAACCTTGTGCTGGGTTCCCTTTAGGGTCCCCCTGGTATTTACTCTTTTGAATTCTTCTTTTCTTTTTGCAAAAAAAGAAATGCCCAATATTCAACCAACCAGTGTGAATTAAGCCTTCAAATGCAAAAGAGAGGTACACCTTGCTTTATGCTGGCCATCTTCATGCGTGTAATCTGTTCAATATTCCATACCTCCAACTTTTAAGTAAGGGCAGTCTCAAATTAGTCTTGTTGTTCCACTTTTTTGACTGCTTTTAAAACACCCCTGTTTCTTTCTCCCCCTCCCACTCCCTTCCTTTCTCTTCTGCTTACTTCAATTGCTGCAAATGCAAATGCAAAACCAGTTTGCACTCAAGTACCATAGCAGAGGACATAGAAGAGGAAAAGAGGGGCAGAATCTTGCCTTCCCCAGTAAGCTCAGGCAAAAGCAAACTGCTGCAGCCCTTTATAACTTTTCTGTTCTTTCTCCTTAACAACCTTTGACTGTACTCTAATGGTGCTTAGTCAGGGTTTTCCTCTGTGAAATGTTGCAAGGTATGGGATTCCTGCCCTTCATTAACTTTCAGCATTATGTTTCAGAGACACATTGGAGATTTGGAGAGGGGCTACTCAATGCAGACCATGAACTGAAAACTGGTGACAATGATCGCTGCAGAAACACCTGTCTGACTTTTTCATTCACTTGGCAGTAACGCTGCTGTCAGATGCTGGATGAGGACAGAAATTGTGTAAGACAGGGTGATACCCCTTAGTGTCTCTAAATGCCAGCCAATTTCCCTTACCTTGGCAAAGGTTCTCACAAAAAATGGTCCGTGAAAAACTTCTGAAGGTCACTGCTAGAGTACTGTGGCCTAGCAATGTCCTCAGGGATTAAGAAGTGGAACATGGATCTAGCGGGGAAATCCTGCCCCTTTACCCCAGATATAAAGGGATGGATGGGATGCATTTTCTCAGATAAAAAGTGCAGAGGAATGGCGTATAGGCGGCCTCAAAAGACTTGGGGTGAAGGTCCCTAGAACACACTCTGCACAAAATGTCCCTATGCTAGCAGATATATGCTACGGCCATACCACCCTGAACACGCCCGATCTCGTCTGATATCGGAAGCTAAGCAGAGTCTGGCCTGGTTAGTACTTGGATGGGAGAGCAGATATCAACATTATATGCAGAGGAAGAGATCAAAGTTCCTGATTAGACAAATTCATGGACAATAAGGCTATTGCAGGCTATTTCTCGTCATGATTGTTTATCAGCTGCAAAAACAGAGGCAGTGTACCTTGCTGAGAACAAGTTGCCCAGGAACACAGGGTGCAAAATACTATTCAGCTGATGTCCTGCTTGTGTTATTTCACAGGCAAGTTGTTGGCCGGTGTATCAACAGAATGTTGGTAGATGGGCCCTTGCTCTCACCTAGCATGTCTCTGTTCAATTTCTTCAAAGGTTGGCAGCTGTGTCCCTTAGAGGTTTTGTTTTACTGTAGTTGCATCAGCCCTGATATCACAGTAGCCAGTGGGAAGGGATATGGTAGATGCTGTCCAAAAACACGTAAGCCATTTCCGCACTAGCCTGTTATAGCGCGATGATTCCACTTTCAACCTCCTCTGGAATCCTGGGGTTTGCAGTTTCGGGAGGGGCCGGATGGCCCCTCCCGAAACTGCAAACCCCAGGATTCCAGAGGAGGTTGAAAGTGGAAACATAGCGCTATTAACAGTCTAGTGCGGAAATGGCCTTAGATTATGACAATTGCTCACCTGTCTTTGTTCATATGCTACGGAGTTGATGGTAGGGCTGAAAAGGTTATGTGGTTTCGTACTGAATGTGTGGCTCAGATTTAGGCAGTGAACGTGGTTACTGCATCATGAAGGACTCTTTAAAACCTTCAAGGAATCATGTGCATTTTAGTTGTAATTCAGTGACATCCACATAAGCTAGAAACTTTAGGTGTATCACCATTAGAGGCACTTCAAACGGTAAAATATTATTTCAAGGCTCCCCGAATAAGCAGAAAATATTTTCTTTGCCTCCCATTAAAGGAAACGAGGGCTTCCCTTCAAATCTGAGTAGTAGCTTCAGACCGAAGATTTTTGTTAGGACTCGGGCAAGGAGAGGAATGCTCAGGTTTCCCATAGGCTGCTATTAACATCGGAAAAAAGTGCATGCAGTCAACACTATGTTTCGTTTGACCTTAGGGTTTTATTCCTATCTTTCCAGAGACTGCGGCTAAAACCGCAAAGTTGTAGATGGAACCCAGAGAGCCATCCGCTCTCTCCAAAAGGCCAAGGAAATAAACACATGGCTTCCAGACAAGCCAGAGCTGGTTGCTTTCCACTGAAACTTTGCTGTTTCAACAAGCCCAGCAGAAACTCCTGGGGTTTTGTTTCCAGTTGCTGGCTGGGGCTTCAGATACTCCATTCATACATTTTCCATTCTTTTGAGAGGAACCTGTTTGTCACTTGGGTCTTGTCATGAAAAGAATGGTTGCCATCTCATCTCTAGTGTAACTATATTTGACTCCACTGAGAACAAAGCAGTGATTGTGCTAATTAAATGCACCTTTGATCAGATCTGTGTGAAGGCTTCTCTCTTTCTCATCCCGCAGTATGGATTGGAGTCTTCCCCTTCCCCTTCAGGGCCTGCTTATATTGTACAAAGAAACTGGAATAATTCCATGGCATGATAGCCAACTTTTTTTTTCCTTGTTAGGACTCCTTTGCATTTAACAGCCGTATGTCAGTGGCCATTCACTAGGGAAAGCATGCTTGCCCCCAGTGCCATCATGATGGATATTGAAATACAGAGGTTTGTTCATCATGATAATCCCAGTAGCGATGCCTCGCAAAATAAAAGCAACTGTGTTAATTCATATGAGCAAACCAATTTTAATCATTTTCATCTGGATCAGGAGCAGGTCTTTGGAAAGGCTAATTGGTCTTGATTGTCCGTTAAAAACCAACCTGCCTCAGACAAGGATAACTTGCAGAAATATACCGTTGCTAGAAAAATCCCTTTCCATATTTCAGGTGCTGCGGCTATAGAAGCGAACCTTATGAAGAACATAAAATGGAAGAGTGAAGAGGTGACGCTAATGAATCAAAATGTCTCAGAGCTTACGATTCTGAAGAGTGGAGTCCAAGGTTCAGCAAGCTGGCGTTGAAAGGAAAGAGCACTCACAAACACAAAACAAGTGGCAATTTTTATTGGCCTAACTTCCATTTGCAAACATTCCAAGTTATACAAAACTTTTCATCAGCCACGATTGTTACTGTAGGAGTTTCTCGCCCACCCAGTGAGCAAAGTCATTTACAAATGCAAACTTTATTTAGTAGCTCCAGTTAGAGATTTATGGCCTTGAGCATAACTCATTGCGCTCTTCACAACACCTATCAGAGAATAATATGCTGTTGTAACAGTCAAAAAATCCAATAGTGCGACATTCAAAAAATCCAACAGTTCGACCTGGTCTTTTATAACAAAAAGAACTGTGTTTTGTCAAAACCCTGCTCCCATGCAGTACTTCTGAAAAGGACAGGAGCGTTCATGTTGAAAGGATGACCAGTGCTACATATACTACTGTTTTAAAACTTCAATATATTTGTTTGCGCACTCTTGTATGGAAAAAGTCTAGATGACTTCTAGATGTTTTAGAATACTTAAAAAGATCTTAGATTTGGGACAATTAGCCTCTTCAACCTTTCTCTTCCACTTTATCTTTCTGTCCACAGCTGATACATTCATCCATCTTTCCTCTGGTCTTCTTTTTAAACATTCATTTAAACAGATGGAAGCTGTCAATATTTATATCTCCCTTTCATCTTAACCCTCACTGTCTCTCAATTATTAAAAGCAACTCATTAGGTCAGACCTTCTAGTGCTTTGCCTTCTAAGAGCTTCTTTTTTAAAGAGTCCATGAAACTCACTTCCAAATCCTTCCAGTGTCCTTCTAAAAAAAAAATAAAATAGAACAGAAAGGGTAACACCTTCCAGTTACCCTACAGCCATTGGGTCTATTGCGTGCAGCTGTCTAGCTAGCTACCAACCAGATGGCACTTGACTTATTTATTTATAGCTCACTTTCTCCCTTGGGTAGAAGATAAGTTCCTGACCATAACAGAGAAGAAACAGAGGCTTGGGTCTCAATGCCCTCCTGACCGTGCTGCCCCAACCATGCTGAAAGCAAAAGGTAACTTCCTTGGGCCCCTTCAGATTCTTCCTCACCTCTTCTCCTCTTTTTCCAGTACAGCGTTATACCAAACAGTTAAGCAGTCCAGAAAGCCAAGAGGGCAAAAGGTTGGTTCTGTGCTTCCGAAGAAACTGTGGTACTCTTTCCAAATCATCCCCAGTAGCCCACCAGTGACTGGGTGGGATTGACTTGTGGGTCTTAGGTTCCATGATGTCCTTCCATGATGACCTGCCACCGGAAGTAGCGGATGGCTGAAAGGGTGCCAAAATTTGCCAGCAACACTGGGGGAAAAAGAATTGCGCTCATAACTCAGCCAGACATATCCAAGAACGAGAAATAGTTATGTGGTCTGAAAGATATTAGGCTGCCTAGTTTCTGGGCCAAGACTGTACATAATCTGCACAATATATATATATATTTTCACAATTCTATGTGAAAACTCTCAAAGTCCAGTATCATGCATATTTCATAGTTTTATGTTGCAGTTGTTCCTTTCTGCCTAATGCAGCGGTTCTCAACCTGTGGGTCGTGACGCCTTTGGGGGTCGAATGGTCCTTTCACAGGGGTCGCCTAAGACCATTGGAAAATACATATTTCCGATGGTCTTAGGCTCCATTCCCTCTTCGGTGGTGGTGCGCAAGCACAAGCCATGCGCTCGCGTCCTCAGGCTCCTTTGGCGCGATTCATAACAGTAGCAAAATTACAGTAGCAACAAGAATAATTTTATGATTGGGGGTCACCACAACACGAGGAACTGTATTAAAGGGTCGCGGCATTAGGAAGGTTGAGAACCACTGGCCTAATGTATTGCTTTTTCTCGGCAAGGGCTGATGGGGGAAGAATAAGGAACAGAATCCTCCTCTCTTTGGAAATCTTTCTTTGTGTCTGAGCTTCTGGAGAACTTTTTTTTTTAGCAGCTAAGACTTCTCCAGGTGGCAACCACAAAGTGTATCTTTGCAACCATGAGGACCAGCAACTTGTTTTAAAAAACAATGAACAAACACTGGAGTTCTCAGAAAGATTAATTCTGCGTCCTGTCTTGTGTGATCTACTCTCTCACCAACACACATTTGTTTTCTTAATATAATCCTCACAGCTGACTTAACAAAGATACCATAATTTAATAGTTGAGGCCTAGCTGATTTGTGTAGCATGATTCTCTAGTTTAAGAAGCACCTTGGTGAACCATATTGAGGTCCACCTAAGTCCTGCTCTTGCACCCTTTGCAAGAATCTTGGCAACTAACAAACACTAGATTGGCTATTGGAAACTGACAGGTGGTCCAACAGTTTGTTTAATGTGTTTTTATTCAAAGTGAAGTACTGGTCACTTCTTAGACATGGCTCCTTTTAGGGTGTAAAAATATGAGTGCAGGCCATGTTATAAGAGCCAGTGTAGCATACAGATTTGAGTGCTGGCCTAAGACTTTGGAAGCCCAGTGTTCAATTCCCTGCTTGTCCACAGAAACCCACTGGTTGACTCTGGGCATGTCACACCCTCTCAGCCTAAGAGGAAAGCAATGGTAAACCTCATCTGAATACATCTTGCTTAAGAAAACTCTTGGAACTAGATTCCCGTAAGTTGATATCAACTTGAAGGCACAGAACAAGGCCATAACATATACTCACAGCCTACCCCACTGACACAAATCTGTTTAAATATATTGGTAAATCTTTGAAAAACTGAAAAAAGAAGGAAAATTAAGCTTTTTTCCTAATTCTGAAATATCTATTCATTGCCTCATAACAAAATGGACCCAATCTACCAAAGAAAATACTAGTACACTTTACATTCATCTCTGATTCTAGTTTAAAATGCCTGCTGCAAGCAAACAAGCATACAGATAGTCAATGTGACTATGCCTGTTCTTACAGTACTTGGAGAGTATTATGTTTGGTGCTAGCACATGATAATCTTTAAATAGAGCATAACTCGTTGGTAAAACAATTTATGGTCATCCAGAGAAGTCTGTTTATCAGTTGACATGACGTTTAACAGAGAAAACTTTTGGGTTGTCCTGAAACTGCTGTTTATTATCATCCTCTGTTGTTCTGTCCAATGTCCCATAAGTCATACAGATTCTCTAAGCCTTAAAGTTTGAAGCATGGTGGTGTTTTCCAGTAACTGGAAGCTTGCACACTCCAGCATAGAGGTAACTGGAGCTTGCACACTCCAGCATAGAGGATAAGCCTGTTAATGGCTACTAGCTGTGCTAGCTCAATGGATCCATCCCACACAGAGGTAAAGCATCATAGAGTTGGAAGGGACCTCCTGGGCCATTGAGCCAATGCTCAATGCAGGAATTCCAGCTGCAGCATCTCCAGCAGGTAGCTGTCCAGCCTCTTTTTGAAAACATCCAAAGAAGGAACCACCTCTGTAGGCAACTGATTCCATTGCTGGACTGCTCTCACTGTCCCTGGTTCTCCTTATTACCAGTGAGTACCACTACAGGGGATGAGAGATAAATAATAAGGAGAACTATTGCCTCCATAGCTTGCTTCTGGGTGCCTCTGCTGGTCACTGTTGGCATTAGGAAACATGGACCTTAACCCATCAGGATTCTTCTTATGATCTTATGGTGACTACTTTTCTGTTGCTCCTTCTTTTATATTTACTCTGTATCTGTAAACCTAGCAAAGGGATGTAGGGGAACAGAGCACTGACCTTGGCTTTCTCTTTTAGTGTGCCAAGGGAGCAGGGGAAGTGCAGAAGTCTCCCTATAAACCTTCTGCGCTATGTCAGATTAAGGTCAGGGAGGAGAAGGCATTAAGCAAAGCAATGCAAAAGAGTCAGGCGTGGCGTGCTGATGATATTGACACCACCTAGTACAAGGTGTGCAAAGTCAGGCAGGTAGTGATGGGGTGATAGGAGACTTTATATGCTTTCCTGATTTAGCTGGGAATCAAATCATTGGAAAGAAAATTAACACCCGTTGAGAGAGGTGTGTGCATGCGTGTGACAGCTAAAGATATCTAGTAGACTGAAGGAAGAGTATTGGGAAGGGCTTAATATAATTCTCAAATTGTGCATACAAGAGATTTGCTTGGAAATGAATTCATTATCTAACCAAAGGCTTCTCTGTGAGGACAAATATATACCCTTTGAGGAGGCTACCCACTGTTTCTCTGTATGAAAGATGGCTCTGCCATCTTCCAATTAGCTTCTGAGTCAGCTTCTATAGAGGGCAGGTAATTCTGCCATTTCCATGTTGTGCAGGTTAAGATAAACCAGCTACTCCTCATACAGAGAGACAACACCATCTAAAGAGGGTGAGAGTAGCATCTCTGCAGGAGGAGCTGCTCTGGGCTTAATGGCTTCCCATCAGGGAACTTCTGTGCCTCTCTGCAGCAGGTGCTATCAGAACCGGAAAAATTCTCATCTGTTGTGTCCTTGCATGAGTTACTGTTGTGGACTTGCCTCTTCCAAATTCAGATACAGCAGAAATGTGAGGGACCTGGAAGCAGGTAATTCTTGTTCTTGGTATACCCTAAAAGTAAAAGTTCCTTTAGCTATGAGTCAAGTCTGCCTCCCTTTTGTTACAAGAAGCCCGTGTTTGGAAGAAACAAGGGGTGCATAAAAAGAAGTTGAAGACAGTGATGGTCTTCCTGAAAGGAAGAGCAGAAAAAATATGACCAAAGGGGAAAAAGAGAGAAAGAGAGAGAGAGAGAAACCACTCCAGGCATCTGTTCTGCCTTGTTCCAGGAAGAAACCAGTATGTTCACATTCCTGGGCTATCTCTCGGGCTTAAATCCACCCCCTTCCCCAAATCCACCAGGAGCTCTCTGCCTCCCACACAGGGGCCCTGTGATACCTTACCAATCTTCCAAGCATCCGGGGCCTGCAGGTCAGAGGTCTTCACAGCCCACGAAGCAAATGCCACAAAGCCGAGGCACATGTCCCTGTGCGTGAGATCTAGCTTGAGGGGCCTTTCTGGGATGGAAAGCAGAATCAACATGTTTTTGCTGCAGAAGCAATGAACCGTTATCCAAGAAAGCCTAAAGCAGTACTTCTCACCCATCATGCCAGCCCCATGAAAAATTCAGACCTTAATGCGTGAATCCTTCTAGTCTTTGTAGTTTTAAAACTCAGAAACTTTTTCTATTTCACCTAGCTTCATTTGACTGTTTTTCTTTCTTTCTGTTTCTTTCTAAAATGGTCTGACTCGCTGGTTTCCTTTACCTTAAGGATTCCATCAAAAGAGTTTTCAAAGGGAGCTTACCGGGTGCTGCATTAGAACTGTATAACCTGCTTGTCAGACTCTAATAACCTGTGCCTTTTAAATTCTAAGACCAAGTCTGTGTGCAGGCTCCACACATCTTCATGCCCACCGAAGTCCTGTGATCTGCCGTATTTATATTTTCCAGAGTGTTAGCCATTTATGTGTGTGCGTATGCGTGTGCATTCCTATGTGCCTTCAAATTGCCTGTTGACTTACGGCAACCCCATGAATTTCAGAGGGTTTCTTAGGCAAGGAATACTCAGAGGTGGTTTTGCCAGTTCCTTCCTCTGAAATACAGTTATTTACATATCTTATTAAATGTCAACTTCCACAAAATAACTGTGTTATTTTAAGGAAAATACTGGTTTGGGGACACAGACCTGCTCTGGAAGCTCAATCCAGTGGTCGGCAGATTTCAGGTTTGTGGGATCTACTCTCTCTTATTAGAAATCAAGAGCTACCAGCTGGAACCTGCTGCAAAAGATATACACTTAGAATGGAAGAATTTTCAGCCCACGATCTTGTTTTGAGCACCAGAATGGAAAGAACTCATTGTCCCTCCATGCAAGCATCCACATGTAGTTTGCAAACTTTCTTCATTTTAGCCAGACCATTTGGGGTGGGGTGGGGAGTTTTTTGTTGCTGCTGTGATTAAATAATTGGGAGCAGGAACTCTCCACTGCTGGTTGATTGGAAACCACAGAGAGTCTCTTCTGTGTTATGCTGCTGGTACAGTTTACTGGTTGATATGGATGCTACACTTCTTGATCTACCAAGGCAATAGTGTCTTGAAGAGAATATGGTTCCACCCAGCCTTGACCTAATGGATTGCAAGTGCTGCAGTGTATATGTATGAGACCACAATCCCAATGTGACTTCTGGTGTGTAGATGTTATTGACCTATGCTCTTTATATACTCCCAACAGTACAGCAAGGTCAATAACAGACTTCTGTTCTGAAATTCAGGACCAGTAATGGCTTCTAAACCAAAGGTGAGGAACTTTTAGGCCTCTCATTGTGTTAAGACTACATCTCCAACAACCCCTTATTGCCCATGTTGGATGGGGCTGATAATAGTTGTAGGCCAAAACATCTGAGAGGCCAAAAGTTGCCTACCCAATTCTGAAAAGTTAAATGCTGATGAGTGTTTTAATTCCACCGGGATCCAGGTTCTGACGCTGTGTTTGCTCTTGTCCTTTAGCATCTGAGACATTATCCTTCAGTGACCAGCACATCTAGCCCAGGGTTGCAAGTCCAATCATGTGGACCCTTAAATTGGGAGTATCTCAAGGAGGCTTATTTCTGAGCAAACATTCATACGATTGAGCCACAAAGGTTCAGAGGAGGGCGACCAAAATGGTGAGAGGCCTGGAAGCCATGCCCTATGAGGATAGACTTAGAGAGCTGGGTATGTTTAGTCTGCAGAAGAGGAGGTTAAGAGGGGACATGATAGCCATGTTTAAATATTTGAAGGGATGCCACATAGAGGAGGGAGAAGGCTTGTTTTCTGCTGCTCCAGAGACCAGGACAAGGAGCAATGGATTCAAGCTGCAGGAAAGGAGATTCCACCTGAACCTCAGGAAGAACTTCCTGACGGTCAGGGCTGTCCGGCAGTGGAATGTGCTGCCTCAATGGTGTGTAGTGGAGGCTCCTTCCTTGGAGGTTTTTAAGCAGAGGCTGGATGGCCATCTGTCGGGATTGATTTGAGGGTGTTCCTGCATGGCAGGGGGTTGGACTGGATGGCCTGTGTCGTCTCTTCCAACTCTGAATTTCTATGATTCTATGATTCTATGAAAGGTTTTAAAATTTCAGGGCATGTTGTAAAACTTAAACAAAGGAGTCTTAAAGAGTAACAAATTTACTGTGACGTAAATATTTGTGGACTTCAGCTCAAGAAAGCTTGTGTCATAAAGAATTTGAGGAGACAATGGTTCTTCTAGGTGGGACAAAAACACTGGGAAGTTCCTGGAGGTTGGCGTATCGGTTCCAGTAGTTCTTATTTTGCCTTAAGTATACAATATTTCTGTTGTCCCTGGTTATTTTCTGGCATTCCGGGCACATTTGCAACATTTTACTCCCACACTCCTCTGAGCTTCTTTTTAATTCTGAGACATATTGAAACAAACAAACAAAATCTTGTTCTGATGTCTTTTCCTAAAAAGTTTCTTTTAGTATCATAGTGCTACAGTGTATAAGTGAAACTTTTGCACTATAGCAGTGGTTCTCAATCTTCCTAATGCCGTGACCCCTTAATACAGTTCCTCATGTTGTGGTGACCCCCAACCATAAAATCATTTTCGTTATTATTTATTTATTTATTTATTTATTTATTATTTAGTTGGTTAGTTAGTTATTTCCAACATCAAATAGATTGGAAACACTGCCCTAAATCACTGCTCTGGATAGACTTCTAATGCCTAAAAACTGGTAACCCTCCCCCTTTTTTTAAGCACAGAAAGCGTCCATCAATGCCAGAATTAAGGCAGTAGTTCTAGTTCTGAATGTTGGGTTTCCACAGTTCAAAAAGCCAGTCACTCCCAAAGGCAACGCCGAAACAGCCCCCATTTTACACGAGGCGCAGGGAGGAAAGGACAGGGAGAGAGGAAAGATGGCGGCGGCATAAGCAGACGTGTTTTGTTCCCCTTCCTCCCTCCCTCCCTCCCTTAAAGGGAGTGCGGACGCTGAACATACAAAAAGCGAGGAATGCAAGACAGTCAGGGCGAAGAACACAACACGTGCATGTGGCAAGCGCCAAGGGTCCACGCACAACAAAAGCGAGAGGAGAAAGTCATCCTGGCTATTTCTGCACTAGACTGTTATAGCACTATTATTCCACTTTCACCATCCTATGGAATCCTGGGGTTTGCAGGTCTCCTCTCCTCACCTCCACCTTAACGCTCCGGCTCCAGCTCTCTCTTCTCGGTGTCCTCACCTCCGCCTTAACATTCAGGCTCCAGCTCTCTCCTCCCGCTCTCCGCACCTCCGGCTCCACCTCAGGCTCCTCCAGTGCTTTCCCACCAAGCAGGGAAAGACAGGGAAATGCCCAGCACACCTCCTCTCCCCTCCTCCCAGCGCAGGGGGTCTCAGAAGCACTGCTCCCATTGGCTGTGAGGCCACCTTCTTTTAAAAGGGGGGGCAGGACTGAGAAGCGGCGACCCCTGTAAAATGGTTGTTTGACCCCCAAAGGGGTCCCGACCCCCAGGTTGAGAACCACTGCACTATAGCACTGTAACTCTAAGATTTTTTTTTTAAAAAAGGAGGAAAATTTGCCCTTCAAACCTCAGCAAACTGTACCTTCGTTAAAAAATAAAAAATAAAAATAAAAACTTTGGAACCCCCCCAATGCATTTTCAAGAAATTCTACATAGTTGCTAGACTAAATTCCTTGGCTAGTTTGCAATGTTTAAAGTGCTTAAAGTGGTAAAACCTCATTTTCTTTAGAGGTTTCCTGAGTTGATCTATTCTAGGGTATCCCTTCTGAAAAGACAGCTGAAGAATTAGTCACCATCAAGGTAAGTGTTGTACAAACACTGAGGTCACAGTTTATTTGAGTATAAGAACTACCAGGCAAAGCAAATGGTTCGTTTTCTTGATTTTCTTACTATATACATTTTTCTTTCTAGCCCAGTGCCTAGCATTTCAGTACATTTTCCATACATCGGGAATTTTCACCTTCACAGGAGAGACCTTCCATTTATTATCATAACAAAAGCCACAACTTTAACAGTGATGGATCCTGAAAGCATGGCACGAACTGTGAACCACGATAGGGTTTTCCAAACATGTTTCTAAAGGTTCCAGCACTTTGGGCACCATGCCTTGAGACACATTTGGCCACTGAAATACACTAGATTAATTTTTCAGCAATAAGGACCTCATGACAAAAACAAACAAACAAACAAAACCTTTGAGTAGCCCCTTCCTCCAAAGGTATTGCCAGAAATATTTATTTGCACTAAGCTGCCAAATGTTCTAGAATGCCAACTTCTAGAATCACAGTGAGTCTCCATAATCACCCCTCAGGTGCATAAAGCCCCACATGGGCCATTTCCGCACTAGCCTGTTATAGTGTTATGATTCCACTTGCAACATCCTATGGAATCCTGGGGTTTTCAGTTTCGGGAGGGGCCGGCCCAGGACTGCAAACCCCAGGATTCCGTAGGATTCCATAGGATGTTGCAACTGGAATCATTGCACTATAGCAGGCTAGTGTGGAAATGGCCATGGTTTGGGTCCAAGTTACTCACAGGATCACCTCCTCCCATACTTTCAGATCCTCTGGAGGCCATTTACCAAAAACAGCCAGGACTAGACTGGCAACAATCACTGTGGAAATAACTTGCCAGAAGAGATTTGACAGCAAAATCTGCTGTCTGAATTTAAAAAAAAAATACTAAAGACGTTATCTTTTCCAGACTACTTTTTAATAATGATGGATTTTAATTATATTTGTATTTTAAATGGGTTTATGTGTTTTTTAACTTGTGATGCATTTTTATCTGTATTTTAATTTATAGTTTATGTTGTTCCCTGCCTTGAGCATTAGGAAAAGGTGGGTAACAAATAATAACAACAACAGCAACAGCAACTATATTACCAAAGCATTCCAACCTAGTATTTTTAGAAATTAAGAGTTTTAGAATAATTAATATAACCAATAGTTAGAAGCAGAAGCCCCCCCCTCCCCATAACAGAAAAAAGATGAGGTACCTGGTTCCATCACAGCCATTTGTAGGTCTTCCAGTCTTGGTTCAGCTTCGGCTAGGGGCCCAGGTGTCAGGAGCACCAATGTTCCTTGGGATCCTCTCCGTAGCAGAGCTCCAGGGTTTACGGGCTGGGATCTGCCATGGCGTGCCTGTCTGCATATGAGGGATTTTAAAGCTCTTGCGGCCTTCCGGGCCTCAGAGGCTGGCATACTCAGGAGAATCGCCCTCCAACTTCTCTTTCTCCTTGCACTGTTCTCAAAAAAATACTCATAGACCTCTGGGATGGAGATGTGTATGGCTTCATCAGCCTTCTCGGAGTTTGGGTCCTCCGTGCCACTAGGTGGAGCTGATTGATGGCCAGAGCTGAGGAATGTCTTTGGTTCTGTGCCTCCGTCCCCACTGTCCTTACTCACATACATCTCATCTGTTTCTTCAAAAAAATATTCATACATTTCAGGCCCATTCGTACTGGGCCACTCCTGGACAGTACATGAGACTGGTCCTTCTGCTCCTATCCCTTCCCACCTGTTTCCTCTCCCTTCCTGGGTTTCTGGAGAGACTTGGGATGTCAGGAAAAAGGGTACAGACTCACCCTCAAAGTCAGAAGCCTGGCCTCCTTGGATTGTCGAATGAGATTCCTTTTCAAATGGCTCAGCCACGCCAAGATGATAGCATGGTTCTCCTCTATTATCATTTTCTGCCCTTCCAGCTGATGCAGCCGTTTCTATTTGTTTAGCCAACATTTCATCACAGCCGGAATCACCTTCTTGTGTTGGTCTTATAGACCTATTTCCATCTAGTCCTCCTAAAAACAGTGGGACCACATTATCATTGGGAGATCTCCCCACCTGGCCAACTTGGTCTCTCTCTTTAAGGATGCTGAAGCTTAAGCTGTTGCTATGATCAGCTTCTTTCTCACTTTTGCTGTTTAGAGCATCCTCTTCTTTCTTACTCACCCATTCTTGAGTGCTTTCCCCGTGACTTTCCGACAGCAGATTAGATGGTGCCAAGTCATCCGTACCTACGTAGCCTTGAAATCTGGTACGGTTTTCGTGGAATGGTGGTGGCTGTGCCATCAAGACAGTCTGAAGATGCTTGGCACTTTCCTCAGGATCCTTTGCTCCTTTGGGCTGTGTAGGAAGGGATGAAACAAAACACGGAGAACTTGAGTATACAATAGGATCTCTTAGCTGTAGGGATTCTGAGTTCTCAGCAGCTGCAATGCTGTCTGCTGATGTTGACAATGGGGTGTCTGCAGAGGCAGTCTGTGAGACATCATTTTGTGGGGGAGGTAACTGCAAAGAGATGGGGTTGCTTCTGTTTTCTGCTGCTGTGCCATCCACTCCCTCTGAGGCATCTGGATGCTTATGCAGAGGTCTTTCGACTGCCTCCTCCCCTGCTTTTTGCTCTTGAAAGTGTCCCTCTTGGATGGAAGGCCCTGCCACCGCTGGTGAGGAACGGTCAAGATTTCTGGGCCAATCTCCGATCTCCGATTCTCCTTCCTTGGCAGTAAAAACAGCTTCCTTTTCCATGGCAGGCCTCGCCATCTCACACTTACTTCCCAATGGCTTCAAAGTGACACAGGGCAAAGTATTTTCTTGGGTCCAGGAAGGCGGAAGACAAGCAGTGCTGGATTGGTTTTTGTTGCACAGAAATGTGCTGACCGAGCCCAGATCTGTTTCGTCCTCACTGCCAGACAAAAGGTCTTCTGCGAACAGGTGTGCATCCGGGGCTCCACGTGAGATGCCGCTGGCTATGTCAGGGGCCAGGAGAGGGCCCACCCTCTGTCCAGTCAACCTAATCTCCTCAAGTTCCCCTTCCTCAAGGTCACTGAGAAGCTGCTCATCAGCTGTGGCCAAGGCTGGCTGGATCAAGCTGCATTCTTCAGAGGCCAAGTAGAATTCAGCCCAGTCCCGGTCATTCAGCTGGATGCTGTACTCAAAGTTTTCCATCTGAGAAAAGATGCAGAGGGAATGGGAGGGAGAGAAGAGTAAATTTCAGTGAGATTAGAAAATGGACACCTTTACTTTGCTAGTGGAAACAGCAATCAAGGAGTGGCATTTATTTTGCCTTGGTAAACCTGACAGTCATCCTTTCAGACAGGCTGGTGGTGTTATCCCCTATCACAGTTGGAAGAGCAGAGAGTGAATTCCTGGCACAGGCAAGGCATCACTTGTCTGCCTTCCTTCAAATCCCTCCTCAGTGTGCTGTTTGGTTTATTCTCTTAATCAGCCATGGGGAACTTGGGTCCCATACAGGCTATGAAATTCTGGCCACTACCAGCCCCAGCCAGTATGGCCACTTCTCAGGGCTGGTGGGAGTTATAGTCTTCATTTGTGCTCTTGAGCTTCATTCCCAACTGGATCCAAGCTCTTAAGTACAAGTGCCCTTTGGTGTGTTTGCCAGACATCTATTTTCAGTTGTAAGCTAGTTGGGAGGAATGACTTCCCAACCTCCAAAGGCTTCTTTCAGAAGAGATTCTAGGAAGACCTCTTGCCCTGATGGAGTGAGAGAAAATTCAACAACAAAAATCCAAAGAAGAAGAAAAATACAGCACAAGAGAAGAAAGAAAAGAGGAACAGGACAGAAGGAGACACAGAAGGAGAACGGATAAGCTGAAAAACTGCATGAGTGGGATCCCGAAACAGGTACATTCTCATCCATTTGAGCAACTGAATAATTATGCTTCTTTTTCCTCCTCTGTTCTCATCCTACTTTCCCTCTGTTCTGTGTGTCGATGGTGTAAGCCAGAGAGCAGAGGCTATATATAATTATAGACTGATAATTATTGATTATTGATAAAAAGCTGCTCTGGGACCCTTTTGTTGAAGAACAGGGTAAAATAAATTAATAAATAATAAAGCATATCTAAGGTGCCATGGGCAAGGTAGCAATGCATAACAGAATGAATAAATAGAATAGAAGATAAACTGATCACCATACAAGCTATTCTGTGTAAATTCTGCTTGCTATGCCTCCACCATTGCCTCCCAATATTCATTAGACTTTAGCATGATCAAAAAAACAATAACTAGGATGACTTATAGAAGTGGAACTCATAAATAGGAGCAGGCTGCCAGCGAGCAGAGACACCGAAGGCAGAGAACAAGTTAAACTACTCCGGGGCTACTTTGAAGTTTACCCCTGTTCCTCCTGTATAGTTACCATTCACTCCTGTAGGCTGAACTGAATTGCCATCTTTATATGAACATCTGAGATGTACCAAAACCTGGTCCTAGCCTGAATTCTGGGAGGCTTTGCCCTTTCTGATAGGGATCTTGGAATGTACACTATAAGCCCCTGGGCTTGGAGCTACGAGGAACCTGCTGCATTGCTCGAGGTCTCTTTACTAGAAAAGCCTTCCTGCCACCAAGGACACCATACTACCATTCACCTTGGTGGGCATTTTGTTAGCAAACAGGCCTTCCTGGCAAGCGTGACCTTGACGGCCTTGTCCTTGTGTCCGGTGAATTCCCTAGGCTATGCAATTAGTCAGAAATGCCAGTGGCTGTTTTAACTCCCTGTCTCATCTCCTGCAGGCTCTCCTTCCTTTGCTAGCAGTGATTTGCTAGTATCCTTGGCTGAGATGTCTCCATGTCACAACTTTTTGGGAGCATCTCTTCCAGGCCCCAGACTCCTCCAAGATAGGGAGGCAAAGTTAAAAGGCACAGGCAGAGATCAGTCAAGAGGGGAGAAGAAACAGAGGGAGAGGGGGGGAATGCTGCAGTTCCTACCTTGCAAGCAGCCTAGGCCAGAGAAGGGGCCATGCTGGGGGCAGCGCAGCACAGTTCTCCCGGCGTGTCATGGTGCTGTGCCCACCACCCTTGGCACTGGGAGCCCAGGCAGTGAGTGTTTGCAGTGGCTGCTTTCACAAGCCAAAAATAACCCCCTCTTTCCTGAACCAGTCACATGAAATTCTATAAATGCAAAGGGCTGCTACAGAAATAGAAGACAAGCAGCCCTCCCACAGAAAGCCACTCTGAATGTCCTTGTTGACCAAGGACAGCATCTCCTTACCTGCTAAACCACTAAGCCCACAAGGGCTGGAGTCTTACCCCAGAATTTTGCCACGGGGCCGTATGCTGGCAAGCGGGCACAACCAGATCCCACAGGTTGTGGTTAGCCCCCATAGCCACAGAAAAACAGGCACACCATTGTCTCTACACAGTTCATGCCCAGACATGCACCCACAGTAGAGTTCAGTCTTTGAATGCAGGGTGTACGCGTCTTGACTGTGTCACAACTGCATGTGAAATGCTACATCAGGTCTTGAAATGTCTGTGTGTTACTTTCTGTTTGTCAACTATTACATAGCCAGGATGGGATGGGAAACATTACTGTGTGTCCTTGGGCCATTTCCGCACTACAGTATTATAGTGCTATTATTCCACTTTCAACATCCTGTGGAATCCTGGGGTTTGCAGTTTAGAGAGAGGCGTTGAGAATTTGCAGCCAGAGAGTTCTTGGGTCTCAATAAACTATAAACCCCAGAATTCCACAGAATGCTGAAAGTGGAGTAATAGCACTATAACAGTGTAGTGTGGAAATGGCCTTAGAGGCAGCCATTTTAATCCAGCCAGGTCCACTGTGAAATTAAAGCAGGGATGGTAACCGTGTGACCTTCCAGAAGTTGTTGAACTGCACCTCCCAGAAGTCTGTTTCAGCTAGGGCTGGTGGGAGGTATAGTCCAATCACAGTTGTACAACCTCGAATTAAATAAAGTGCTAAATATCTTTTTTTAAAAAAAGAGAAAGGAGGGAAAAAAAGAAAAGAAAGAACACAAACTTAATTTACTAAGAATGATGGATTGAGCAGAGAGGAGTTTGAACATCTCACAAGACTAGACTAGGCAGGCTGAAATGATGTGGCAAAACTTGAATTATCAATCATAACAGTAATAAAGAGTTAATCACTGACAAACATTAAGGCAGCACACCCAGGTGGTGTGCTTCCTATTCTATGCACATTTCCTTAAAAGTAAGCTACACTGAACAAACGGAGGGCACTTCTACATACACAGCATGCTTGTAAGAATCCAAAAGGAAGTTTCAGTGATAACGGGTGGGGAAAGTAATTTGCTCCTACCCTACAAATAACAGCCATATCTGTCAATATTCCACAGATGAAAACTGGGACATATGTGACCAAGCGACATCAGAGTATGATCAGGATAGCAAAAGATACCAAAATGAGGAAGAATGTGCCAGCTGGGAGAAGCTCCCCGAGTCCACTGGGAAGAGCAAGACCCTCTTCTTTCCCCCTTGCTAAGTTAATCCATTAGAAACTACTTTTGTACTTTGAACTCGGTTTATAACTATGGAAGCAAGTGGCCAATAAAAGGGGAGAAGTGGGAGAGGAAAAAGAAAATGGGACCTTTTAAAAGCAGCTGAAAAAGTGGGGAAACAGAAGATTAATGGGGACTATCCTTACCCGATCAGGACAGTTGGAGGGCATGAATAACAGTGCCGACGTTGAATCCCTGCCCTGCTCTTGCCAGTGCTGTTCCCTCCCTCTTGTGACCTTAAAAACAATTCCGTTTGCTAAGGACCAAACTGGATTTGAGCCTGTGTAGTCTAGGTGCTGGAGTACTAAACCAGGGCCAAAGTGCAAAGCATTATGACTGGGTGACCTTGGTCCCTTCATTTTGTCTCCCAGTTTAATTTACCTTCCAGGATTGCTGCTAAGTTAAAGAAGGGAAGCCCATGTCATCACCCTAAGCTCCTTGGAAGGACAGCAATGCAAAGGTAATAAATAAAGTGACGCAACTTCAGATTTTGGCTGTAATTATACTCACCATTTATGAGTCCATTTTTTGGCCATTTTTTGCACTACACTGTTATAGCGCGATGATTCCACTTTCAATATCCTCTGGAATCCTGGGGTTTGCAGTTTCGGCCCTTCCCGAAACTGCAAACCCCAGGATTCCAGATGATGTTGAAAGTGGAATCATCGCACTATAATAGTGTAGTGTGGAAATGGCCAGAATTTGAGCCAGTCCCCCCACCTCTGATTTTAGGCAAACCTGACCTACCTCACAAGGTTGGTGTAATAAGGATGAAGTAAGGAGAAGGAGAGATATGGAAGCTGTCTTTTTCACATTGAAAGAAGAGGGAGGAAGTAAGTATGACAAACCTTTAAAAAATCAACAAATCTGCCTGAGTGCAGTTGGGAACCAAATATAGAGAAAGAAGTTTTGATCTGAGCTAGAAGGCTCTTAGAAAAAGATGCTCTCAAAAGAAATATTGGTCAGAATTTCATTTTTTTTCCTTCACGATGAGTAAAAATTAAGAAGTTGCATTTTTTTCCCTTCCCAGGCTAAACACCCTGAAAGCATCACAACCTGTTTAATCTTGGAAGCTAAACAGGATCAGGCTTGGTTAGTACTTGGATGGGAGATCGATAATGAATACCAACCAGTTGCTGTAGGCTATAATTTCAGAGGAAGGGACTGGCAAAGTCACCTCTGAGTCTCACAAAACCCCTATGGTTACAGTGTCACCATAAATCAATAGCCAACTTGATGGCACACACTTTAGTTTTTTTAAAATTATTATTATTGTAATGCACAGGCCATAGCCATGTGCCATGTCTCCTACCCACTAACCCACTTCCTCTCTTTCTCTCTGCTTTTCTCTCCCTCACACACACAGAGGTTATAGTAAACTTCCTTTTGGCTAAAAGGGCTGACTCGGAGAAAAAAGGAAACCACCACAACAGGCACAGAAAAGAACAAGTCTTGCAACCAGCTACTCAAGGATTGAAAGCAGGAATTACTATTAATAGTACTACGGTAAGAACCACAGAGCCAGACAACACACAAGATTTCAACATGTCTTATTTCTTTTCCATAAGGATTCCAAAAACACAGACCTGGGACAGATGTATTTATTTTTCAGTGCTAAGTTTCCAGGGACTAGCCTTGTGTATTTATCACACGGTTCCTCCTGCATAAGCCTCATAGAAACTAAATAGATTTTGGAGGGCTGAGACAGGTAAGTTATGGCACCAATTAAAACCCACTTGGGTTTTACTATTAGCAGTCTCGTGCTGGGAGATATATTAGGATGTAAATGGAAGGAGCACCCACATGCATGGATGGTGGCGTTGCCAACTGATCTGAAAAACATGTTTTCAAGAGCTCCTTGACTCTGGAGATTAGCGTACCCTCCAACTGCCCTCATTTGTCAGTTTCAGAGAAAGGAAGGGTGGAATCCCTCCCTTCCTAGTAGACTCAGGCAAAAGCAGACTGCTACAGCCTCTTCTAGCTTTTTCTTCCTCATTAATAACGTTTGCCATCTCAAGCACACTCTGATATTCCTTGGCCACACACATCCCAATTTTCATCTATCAAATGTTGGAGGATATGCATCATCAAGTCAAGCTTCAGTGGCAGAGCTTGGAGGGGGGTGGAGGGATGGGGCTATGGTGGGGGGCATGGCCACTGTGTATGGGGTGTGGCCATAGAGCGTGGGGGCACAGCCAGGGTGTCCAGGGCTATGGCTATGGGCTGGGAAGCCCCCAAAACATTGCCGCCCTGGGGTGAACCATCCCCATTACCCCCCTGTCCCTACACGACTGTCAAACTTTTCACAAGATGAGAATAAATAATTGTTATTCCTTGAAGGCTATGGCATGTAGCAGCAGTTAAAGGCACAGGACTCAGTTCAAAAGCTAGCACCACTGATGTGTTAGAAAGCTTAGAACCGTGGAGTTGGGAACATGCACTGGAGGCAATCAAGTCCAGCCCTGTCTAGTGTCTTCTACATTTTCTGCTTGGACACCTTCAGGGAAGGAGATTCTCCCATTACCTTCCACTGCCCAAAGCTCCTCCATGGCCAAATCTGTTACCATTTCCACTCACTGGTTTTCTACTCCAGCTCCCTGGAACGAAAAACTAGGTAACTGCCCCTATAATATTTGAAGGCAATTACGATACCTTTTCCCAACATTTTTTTCAGGGTTTGATTCTCAGTTTCTGGGCAGCAATAGCAATAGCATGTGTATTTCTATACCGCTTATCAGCTAAGTGCTCTTTAAGCAATTTACAATGTATTTTAGCTAATAGCCCCCCCACAAGCTGGGTACTCATTTTACCAACCTGCGGAAGGATGGAAGGCTGAGTCAACCTGGAGCCTGGCAGGATTGAACTCACAACCTTGTGGCTGCGGTACTGGCATTTAACCACAGCACCACCAGTTTCTGGTCTTCCTTCCACAGAACGAAAAATCTGCTGGAAATCAGTTGTTGTTCCAGAAAGAGGTTGCCTCCATTCACTTGTACGATCCATGGTTTTAAATGAGATTTAATCTTATCTATGCATTTGCCCAAAAACTGAGAACTGCTGGGGAGAGAGCTTCTCCATGTTCCACTTGTGCAAGAAATACATCACTTGGGAACATAAGACATGTCCTTCTCTGCTGTGGCACCTTGTTTACGGAATGTCCCCCATTGGAGGCCTAACTAGTACCCACGTTGGTCTCTTTGAGGCACCAGGCTAAAATATGGTTTCTCATTAAAGACTTTGGGGCCTAATCTTATTGCTTCTTAAAGTATACATGTGCATGGATTTATCTGTTTCAGCCTTTCCTGCTATTTTAACCTGCTGATTGATTCAATATGATTTTATCTGGTTTAGATTATTCTTTTGTTTTTATCTGGAATTATTTTGAGCTGTTTATATTGTTCTAATTGTATGTTGCCATGAGGGCTCAAGCTGGGGGTGAGATAGAAATATTTTAATAAATAATATTTGAGATGTTAAGATTAGCAAGCTGTTCCAATGGTTATTTGAAACATGATGATCCATCTCCAAATTGCATCTTCTCTTTGAAATAACTGTACAATAGAGAAGATGTGGTTTTATGGAATACTTTAAACACAACAGGAGACTTTCTTAAAATCTTGATTCCTGCTTAGGGACTCAGCCACAAAAATTGGGACCAAATGCTGGCAGGAGTCTCCATCTGGTGGCCATGCTGCAGAAAAGAATATCTTTTTCAAACTGGTGCTGTCCTTGGGTATGGAAATCTTTGGGGCTTGAAATGACTTTGTTCAGGGTCCTCCACCAACCAGCTCAGATTATTTTTGCTCTTATCAAGCAAGCATAAATTCCTCCTTCCCTATAAACTGTTATATTAAATGAAAATGCAGAAAGGTTCTGTGTTTCCTTAAATTTTTTCCTAACTGCAGCCCTCTCATCGGCTTGGCACACATAAATAAAAGTGGAGGTACAGAGGATTCTTGACCCCTCTGTTTGTTTGGCATGGGCTCTCCCTATAAAGCTCCCTATAATGTGGCTCTCTCTGTTTCTAACTAAACTGAAATATGCATCACAGTAATAACTGCAATCTTCTTCCGCAGGTTATTCCCTGCCTCTTCCCTGTGTTGAATTTTAGATGGTAAAATCCCTTGAAACAAGGACCTGCCTATTATTTATAATCCTAGACACTTTTCAGTAGTCCTACAGTGGTCCTACAGGGACTAATAGGGAAATCATCTGGGGGGAAAATGGTCCTCTCATCCTTTATATCAACCAACTGATTTGGGACCAGACTGGGATAGGGGTTTGCAAAATGAATATTTGAATTGGTTCTTACATAGCAGTTTCTGGAATAGCAGAAAAAAGATGAGACTAGCAAACCATTTCTTATGGTCTTAGAAGTCAGGTGAGGCTTCCTCTCCTCTCTGTCAGATGACATGTGTTAGTTTATTGCAGCAAAGAGTATCGTGGCATCCAGAATCACAAAATCATATGGCTGAAAGGCACCACAAAGACTTTCTAGTCCAACTCCCCATAGTACAGGAATCTATATCACACAGCCTTGGCAGCTGCATAGAACGATGGGTTTCCAATAGCATTCTGGAGAGCTGGAGAGGTCTCATAGAAGCTTAAGATATGGAAGCTATCTTTCAATATTTGAAGGGATGTAGAAGTTAGAGCAAGCTTGTTTTCTGTTGCTCCAGAGAACAGTACAAAAACCAATGTATTCTGATTGCAAGAAAAAAAATCCACCTAAACGTTAGGAAGAACTTCTTGACGGTAAAAGCTGCTCAGCAGTGGAAGAGGCTCCCTTGGAACTTTGGAGATCTATAAACAGGGATTGGATGGCTACCTCTTGCTTTAGGAATGGTTTCCTGTACTGGCAAGGGGGCTGGACTCGATGGCCGTTGAAGTCCTTTCCAACTGCATGATCCTATGATCCACTCCACGATCTTGCAACATGTAAGCATAAGGAAATGTTGATCGCTTTTAGGTCAAGGCTCAGTCTTAATTAGTCTCCATAATGAATGGCAGGGTTGGGAATCAAAAGACTTGCTCTGGACTGCAGCCAGCTAGGCAGCCCCTGCCACGTTATTTTCCAAGATACTCCATCTGTCCCTGCCTCAAGTTTCCATTTCTCTCCAACAGTCACTAGGTGTTCCGTGCTTAGTCCTGATTTCATAGAATCACAGTACTGTAAAGCTGGAAGAGACGACAAAGGCCATCCAGAAGTCTACTCTAAATTTTAGCATCCCTTAGAGGTAAGCATCCAATCTCTATCATCCTCTCCAAGGCAGTCTATTCCGCTGTCATAGAATCATAGGATCATAGTTTTGGAAGAGACTCTAAGGGTCATCTAGCCCAACCCCAATCTGCCATGCAGGAATACACAAAGTATTACCTCCAGATGGCCACCCAACCTCTGTTTAAAAACTGCCAATGAAGGAGACTCCACCACACTCCTAGGCAGCTGTTGAACTGCTCTTACCATCAGAAAAGCTTATGTCACAATAGATGTAAACATGCTTGCCTTTAAGATTTCTTTCACAATTAGCAATTATACCATTTTGATCTCACTTTAACTGCCATGGCTATATCCAGCAGAATCCCGAGATCTGTAACTTGATGAACTGTCTGGCAGAAAATTCTAGTTCCTCACAAAACTGTAAATCCCAGGATTCCATAGTATGGAGCCAGGGTGCTCTAACTGTGTAGTGTGAACCTAAGGATTTGCAAGATGCTTGCTATTTTAATAATTTTTGTTCTCTGCCTTGGTCACTAGGTGTCACTTGAGGACAGAGAGACAGATTGGACCACAGCTCCAGGAGAGTGAATTTCAGTATTGGGGGAGCAGGGCGGGAGATCTAGCACACATTCTTTTCCAGGAACTCAGGCACTAGACTAGGAACAATGTCATCCCTTTCTGAATAATCAGGCTATAGTGAGAAAGCTGTCACACATATGTAGCCCAGAGGCTTCTAGACTGCCTTAGATGTCAGACCATTGATTCTGCTGGCCTGGCATTTTCCATGGGGACTGCCAGGATCTCTCTGGGATGCCCTGCCTGTGAAACCCTTTTAGCTAAGGACCAAATGTGGGACTATGCAAAACATGTGTGTTCTTTTTCTGAATCATGAACTATTGCAAGGTCCTTGCTTATGATGGGCTTTGAACCCAGCTGTCACATCATGGTGTTCTCCTCTGTACAAACCAGAGGACCACACTCATTTGTGGAGTGGCAACACACCTTGCTGGTTGAGGATTGCATTCCAGAGCAGAGGAAACTAGGCACATGGCCTTTCCTTTCTCTTTGGCTGGTTATTTTCCTCTGTAGCTTGGACATGTTCCTCACTGTGGCTGTACACACCCTCGTCTAAGTGAGAATCTGTTCCACGTCTGCAGGATTCAATTAATCCCCATGAAACCCTCTTTCCTCATCTTTCCGAGCCCCCACCCCTCTACTCTCGCCAAGGCCTACCAGGCAGAACATGCATTCTGAGCGGAAGTTGGGGGGGGGATGAGCATGGAAGCTGTTATTCCAATTCGTGGCAGGCCAGACTGGGCTGATCTCCTCCCCCACTGCCTGGGCCCACCTACTGTCTCTGGCTTCAAAGTGCAACGGGTGGGCGGGTGGCGTGTCAGGTCACAACCATCACAGCACACACCCAGTAGCCCCCTGGCAGACCACCTCAGCTTCACCTCCCCCACGGGAGCAAAGACAAGGATTTCCTGAGGAGGCAGCAGCTGCTGCTGCCTTCCGAAATTCAATCTGGCTTGAATTAAAGCAGCAGTTTCTAGAAGAGGGAGGGAAGGAGAGAGGGAAATGGATTTAACCCTGGAAATCCCAGGACGAGGTGTTTTGAAATTCTCAAAGACAACAAAGGAACGAATATTAACAAGAGGTTCCTAAGAGACAATATTGCAATGGGGAGTGTTTCAATGCATTCTTGAGCCAGCCATGCCCTTCTGCATGATACTCCATTCCTCCTTTCACTATGGGCCTTTCTGCACTACACTGTTCTAGTGCTATTATTCCACTTCCAACATCCTGTGGAATTCTGGGCTTTGCAGTTTCCTGAGGCCAAAGAGCTTCCTGGCTGAGAATTCTAAAGGCCCCTCCATAAACTGCAAACCCCAGGATTCCACAGGATGTTCAAAGTGGAATAATAGCATTATAACAGTGTAGGGCAGAAAGGCCCTTAGTTTTCCATCCAGCTATTCCCACCTACCATGACAGTCAGGCCATTTCCGCATTAGCCTGCTATAGCGCAATGATTCCACTTTCAACATCCTCTGAAATCCTGGGGTTTGCAGTTTCGGAAGGAGCCAAGTGGCCCCTCCCGAAACTGCAAACCCCAGGAATCCAGAGGATGTTGAAAGTGGAATCATCACGCTATAACAGGCTAGTGTGGAAATGGCCTCAGTCAGGGTTCCATGGCCAATGAGCTATACTTAAGTTTTCACTGGATCACTTTGGAGAGAACAACCCCATTCCCCAATATTTCAGCAAATCTTCTTCTCATAAGTGGGTGGTACTTTTTTTGGCTGTGGAAGCAAAGGCACTCACACCCTAAATGCTAGATATAGAAGGAATGAGACTAAACATTCGTATATCAGTTTGGATGTTCACAAACCTTACTTTTAAAGATGTTGGCTGGAATTCAGTATGGGATTTATGTCTATCCATAAATCTGCAGGAAACAGAACTTAGGAGTTCAGTAGCATCCATATTCAGCAAGGGGCTGCTGTGATGTTACTACGTAGAGGAGCTAGTGGACTGACCGTGGAGGATTGGGGCCAATGCACCCCAGGAGCAATGCTTAGTGGGTGCCAATACACACTGAGCATTCCTGATGCCCATCCAGACAATGGCTAGGGACAGGTGATGCACACTGGGACAATGGCTGGGGAGTGTCAATGTTTTGCCTTATTATGTCTATTTATTTAATTAATTTCTATCCTACTTTTCTCCCAGTATGGGGTTTAAAATGGCTGAATGTGCACTGGAACACTCTTGGTGGTGTCCCAATAAGCATCTTTGCAATTCATTAGAATCGTTCTGTGGTGCCTCTGCTACCTAGCTAAGTATGTGTAAAGTTATGCAATGTAGACCACAATATATCTTGTAGTTATACTTATGCTAGCCTTGTAAATTAGATAATTATTACCACCACGATTACCCACACAAACACACATTGCAGATGGTCCAAACAGCACATAATTAAAAAAAGTTTAAAGCCATGAGGGAACAGAGAGCTCTGCTTTTGATCAGAGTAGCAAGACTGGAGGAGACTGCCTGATTTAAATTGGGCACCATCACCATGAGCAGGATTTAGGTCTGGAAAATGACATGGGCAGGAGGCAGGCTGAAACACCACCCCTTCTCTCTAGTGGTACTAGTTCAAATATCTACATTTATGAAAAAAAGGTCAAGCAATCTGTTCCCATGTCAGTTGTGCCACAAAGATATTATGTTTATGTTATGTTTATGCTGATTGCTCGAATGTTCGAGAGACAGTGAATTCACTCCAGGTGTTAATCCAAACACAACGGAGCTATCCGGGGCCAGTTCCACATTAGACTGTTACAGTGCTATTATTCCACTTTCAACTTCCTATGGAATTCTGGGGGTTTAGGGAGGAGCCTTCAGAATTCTCAACCAGAGAGCTCTTGGGCCTCAGCAAACTAGAAACCCCGGAATCCCACAGGAGGTTGAAAGTGGAATAATAGCACTATAACTCTAGTGTAGAAATGGCCCAGACTGCTGCATCCTATTCCCAGGAAATGGGTTCAGTAGTTTTGATGATTTCTTTAAAGTTCAAACTAAAATCTAGCATGGATTCCCAGTCCTACAGGCATGGGAGCCACCACTCACTTGTGGTGCAGACATAGCCATAGTAACAGTTCCTAAGGGAAAGTTCTCACAACCCACCTATTTAGCTGTTTCCCAAAGTCGCCTGAGGTTTTCTAGCATCTTAATGTGTCCTGTTCTTTCTTTCTTCCCTAATACATCCTTTTTAGTCGGACCCAGAAAACATTTCTTACCTGAGCCTTTTGCCTATGCTCATTACTACAGCCCTTTCCGCATGGTATTTGCCATGTGAAAGGGCGCCTGGAGTGTCGTGCAATTGTGAGGAGCGATCTGCACAATGCACTCACAATCGCGTGATGCTCAGGGGCCGGTAGGCGCCGATAGCGCACCTTTTCATTTTTGGCTTGAAGCCGAAAATGGTGCATGACTGCGCATTGCTCCTGGGCCCTGCGTGCAGTTGCCTGGCGTGCGGAGCCTCTGGAGCCGCGCCGGCTGCGCTTCCTACCCCAGTGCAGCCTGGGAAACTCCCAGGTTGCACTGCGGAAGGAAGAGGCAGGGCTCTCACGCGAGCAGGCAGCTCGTGCGGAGCCGAAGGACCCTGGACACGAGATCCTCTTGCCAGAGGCTGCTTGCGCGATCCCCGCACCCCAGTGCCGGAAGAAGGTAAAGTGCTGAAAGGGCCTTTGTCTCAGAGGGGCTGACTGGCTGCTTTGCTTCTCCCCATAGAGTTCAATGAGGAGTCATTCATTGCTGGGGAACGGTCGTACTCATCAGCCCACTGGTGTGGGGCGGATTGAGGCAATTGGTCAGCCGGCTGCTTGTGGTCAAAGGTCAGGCGATGGATTACAGTAGACTCCAAGGAAATAAGAGTCGTTGATGGTTGTGGATGTACCTTCCTTTTACATCCCTCTGCTTTAGAACCTCTCCACATGGGTTTGGTGCTCTCCCCCATGTTGGCATCTTAACAAGGTCTGGTGTTGAGCGGGCTAAAGAGGGAAAAAAGAAAGAAAGAGGGTGAAAAAGCTGGCCACAATAATGAAAGGTCGCCCAGGCCATTCCAGAGGCTTCCCAATTACTGTGGCAAAAGTGTCACTAATGTGAGATAATGATGTCATGTGACCGCTAATGAGATGGGTGAACCAGATCCTGCTCCCTCAAGACTTGCCCCTCACCACTCAGCCTACGCCACCACCTCACAAAAGAGCGCGGCTGCTTCTTTCCTCAGCTAGTGAACCGGAGGCAAAATGGTTGCTGGCCTCCACGAGTTGGCTCCTCTAACGATGTTCGATGTTCGTCCTGGGAATGGGCTCCTTGTGATGAATGCAGGCGGGGCGAGGAGGATGGAAACAGAAGAGCGGCTCCGAGTCCTTTCTGGGGGGCCAGGCATTTCGGCAAGCCCTCCTTCACTTCCCACTTCATGCGCTGCTCCTTCAAGTGATGTCAACAAGACATTGTTTTGCCATGACCCTGGTCTTGTTCTCTCCCTGCTTGGCCCAAAGTCCAGCCACATTAGCGCTTCTCGATTGAACGTAATCTGCTGCTTTTTAGGGGAGAAACTTTTTCCCTCTGGAATCCCACCTCTCCTCTCTCTCTTCTCCATTAGAAATTTTCAAGAATTTTGTTGTGCATTTCCCAACTCTTAATGAACAAGAACGTGAGTCCATTTCACCCTAAGACTACAGAGATTCCATTCTGTTGCATGTCCCTTCTCAAGAGTGTACAGAAACTGGAGTAAATAGTTTTGCAGCATTAAGAATAAAGTATGAATAAAGTATGAGCAATCATGTTAAGTAAAAGCAGCAGCAATGTGTGTGTAAGCAATAGAATTTTTTCCAGAAATTTTGAGGCCACAGGGAGGAAAAAGTTTTCTCCTATTTTTTGAAAAAAAAAGAAAAAAGAAAAAAAATTGGAAATGTTCAGAAACAATGAAGTAAGTGTGCTAGTAACATATTTTATAGTTCAGAAGTCATTTTGGTAGTTCGAGGACATACAACGCATTACATAAGCGATATGATACACTTGTACAATTTTGTCTGGCTTAAAAAATTATCATTCTTCTTATATTAAAAATATAGTTCAGGCAGATAATAGATACAAACTGAGTTTCCTTATTTTTATTTTTGTCTCCAATGGAGCTACAGGGTCTTGAACTGTAAGGAACCTCTTTGATTTTGTCACTTTATTAGAAGCAGGCAAAATGTAATTTAAAAAACCAACAAAAGAAACCCGTCAATACTAGTGAAATAGAGAAAATTATTTTGTTTTTTCTAAGTCTTCCATAGTGACAAGCAGACAAAGAATTCATTCCCATAAAAATAACTGAGAAAAGGATACCAAAACAAGGAACGATCAGATACTGTAATCGTCTGACATAAAAGTCTTCCTATATATAGTTTTCAGAAATAATTTTGGAAAAATAAACATATGAATACAACTTCTCTTAAACATTTTATTCATCATTCTAGAAAATATTACAAAATCAATTTTTTCCGTTTGATTTTCAATTTTGTCAGTTTCTTCTAGGAGCAAGACAGTCTTCAGGGGAAAAAAAATGGGGAAAATGGTTTCCCCCCTAGATTTTTACAATTTTTTTTTTCTGGGCCTTTGAATTTCTGCTTGCCCTACCTTGCCACTGGCCAGAGGCCTTTCCACACTACACTGCTATACTGCTATTATTCCACTCTGAACATCCTATGGAATCCTGGAATTTGCAGTTTAGGGAGGGGTATTTAGAATTCTCAGCCAGAGAGCTCTTGGGCGTCAGGATTCCCCAGGAAGTTGAAAGAGGAATAACAGCACTATGGCCATTTCCGCACTAGCCTGCTATAGCGCAATGATTTCACTTTCAACATCCTCTGGAATCCTGGGGTTTGCAGTTTCGGGAGGGGCCAGCCGGCTCCTCCCGAAACTGCAAACCCCAGGATTCCAGAGGATGTTGAAAGTGGAATCATCGCGCTATAACAGGCTAGTGCGGAAATGGCCTATAACAGTTTAGTGCGGAAAGGCCCCGATTCTACTGGGCACCCTGAGTGTCTGGAAAAACAGAGTTGTCTTCCATCTTCTCCAGGGGCAGGTTGAATGGTGACGCTGACTTTTTAGTTAGGAGGCAGCCGGCCTCTTTTATGCCCCTCGAGGTTCTTTTGCTGTCCCATTTGGGTTTGCTTCCATCTTGAGAGACCTAATGAGAGAAATATTGTTTTTACATCCCCCAGGTTCAGTCCTTTCCAGGGGAGGGCAGAGGCTGGCTGTGCGAAGAATTTTAATTCGTGTGCTAAAACTTCTGACTAAAAGCAGCCATGCAGGGGTCTTGGGTCAATATTGGTTTTGGGAAGGGGGCCGATGGGGGTGTTATAAGGTTCAATTCTGTGCGCTCTCCGCTCAGCTGTTTGTTTCCGCCTTCATTGGCTGGGCACTTTATTAGTGTAAATACCTCTTTGTCTTACAGCTCTGGGACGTGGCAGGAGGTAAGGAGAGTAGACTGGTGTAACTGAGATTAAAGTAAGCCTACAAATGGAAAAAGCCACAGGGTCCTTAAAGTGCTTTCAAATGAGGGATGGGGGGGGAAAAGATGTGGGGTGGGTCAGGGGAAGCAAAGTCAAACAAACTTATGTTTAAATTTAAAACCTGAAGAAAGGAGGAGTTACTGTCAAGGTTACTGACTCCCTCACGCAGCAGCTCTGTAGTAAAGAGATGAAAGGAAAAGGGGCTAAATTCAGTGCATAATTACATGCTTTTTCATCCCATTAATTTAATGGGAAACTAAGCCCCAACATAACCGTATTCTGCATTGTGGTCAATGGCATCAGGTGGCTTCTATGGGAGCTTTGGCAAAATACCTTTTCTGAACAAGTGCTCAAAGGCATTGAGTTCTGCATTTCTGTCTGCCTTCTTGAACCACAACTGGTTCCAGTTGCTGGACCTTCTTGAAAAGCAAAGCAAACCCTACCAGTCTGAAAACAGACCATCCCTACCATAGGAGGAAATCAAGCAATGTGGCTGCTCTTTTAGATTGCCAGGGCAGGGCATGAGAAGAGGCATGAGAAATGTGTAATCCAAGTTGCACCGCAACTACTCTAAGCAATACAGCCAATGGTGAGGGATGACGTAGTCTAACAACATCTGCAGGGTCTGATAGGACCTGTGAATAAGTCAAAGCTCATTCTGCAGAGAGGAGAAAGTGCCACCACCACTTCAGGGGGCCAGCCCCGCTAACCACCGCCACCATTTTCCCACCCTGGCATTCAGAAAGGCCTTTCACCACTCTACTCAGAGAAAGGGATGGTTCTCCTCCTCCTCCTCCTTTTTATAAAAGTTAAGGTACCATACTAACCCTTACCAAAAAAGGAACCATCCCCTTTTCTGAGAAGCGTGGTGAAGGATGAGAGCTTGGTCTGTCCCAGGAGAACCTAAAAGATGCACTTTCTCAGCATTCCTTTGAGGGGAAGCACCAAAGATTTGCCATTGCCACCACCATTTTCTTTAAAAAGAAATGTTTTCGCCTGCAGGCAAAGGGAAAGCAGGGAGGGGACCGGCCAAGCCTCCTGTGGAAGAGCATTTCAAAGGGTGGGAGCAGGCACCGAGAAGGCTCCTGTGTCCTCACCAGGTGAGTCTGGGATGGGAAAGAGAGGAAAACCTTCCCAGGCGGAACTTAGGAATCTAGCCGGTTCGTACAGGGAGACATGGTCTTTCAGATAGCCTGAACCTAAACTGTTTAGGGCTTTATAGGTTATAATCAGCACTTTGCTTCTAATTTAAATCACCTCCTTCTTCTATGGCTGCTGGATTCTGCAGAGGAACCTGATTGCATTTTACCTATAATACACTCATCAAATTTGGCTTTAATCTTGGCAACTAGGCAAGAAGGTAGCATTTTGGCTAGCCTGTTTGTTTAAGCTTTTCCATTAAGGAAAAGAAATTGTCTGAAAATGTTGGGATGCCCCTTTCTTCTGCTGGAGAGGCATATGGCCACTTCATTGGTTGTACTTTTTTTACAATGTATATGAAAAGGTCTTTAAAAAATGAAGACTTAAAATCTTAATATGTGCAAATTAAACAAAACACACATTTGGGAGCAAATTTTTCATACAGGTATGTTCACCAGAGAGACTAAGAACTGGCTGCGTTGTGTATCACCTGGCCGCTGCAAGCTCCTGTTGGCAACTGCATTATATCTCTCCTCAGTGGCTATTTGACTTCATGCCTTGCAATGTGCCCCTATTTCAGGATCTGTTGTTGAAGCCCAGCTATATAGCCTGGGGAATCCTGTTCCCCCCTTCTTTTAGTAACCTGCACAAATAAATAGCAAAGCTAGCATGGTGTAATGGTTTTGAGCTTTGGAGACCAGGATTTGCTTGCCCACTTGGCCACAGAAACCTACTGGGTGACTTTGGGCAAGTCACACTCTCTCAGTCTCAGAGGAAAGCAAAAGCAAACCCTCTGAACAAATCTTGCCATGAAAAGCCATAAGTCAGAAATGACTTGAAGGCAGACCATAGCAAATAAACAGCAGATCCATCACCGTCCTGGGTTATGCCTGGGCAGATTAGAGGCTGTGAGTGTGAAAAAGTTAATTGCTTAACACTTCAGTTAATCATCCCGAGGAGAGCCGCGGGCTGCAAACGAGGGAGCTGCCTCATTAATTTCCAAGGCTACTGTTTGCCCATTGATTCTCAACAGGTGTAGGAAAACTCCACCCTGAACCCTTTTGAAGGGTTTGTTTCTAGCAGTGTAACTAATTGTTATTTTACCTTAAGGCAATATATGCCCCCTCCCTCTAAACAAACCGCATTTTCAGGGATGCCCCTGACTTCTGGCAAATCAATATATCCCAGTGTGATAATTTTTCTTACTTAACCCACTAATTCTCTAAAATGATCAAGAGGATGGGTTATATATGTGATTGTCGACATTTATCCTTACAAGAACTGTGTAATGTAGTTGAAACCGAGAGACCACCTCTGGCCCAAGGTGCCCTGCCAAGCATCTCTTCCCCCACTCCCACCCCATTTGTAAAGTCCAGAATTCTGTCCTGGACATTGTCGGATAGCTGATGGGGAGGTGGCAGCAGTTGTCCCTCCCAATGAGACAGGGACTTGTATCACATTTGTGCCTATCTGTTAAAGTCTTTCTTTCTTTCCTAGAAATTCCTGGCAGCTGATGGCTTGTGGACTGGTCCATGGCTCACCATTTTGAGTAGCACTGCTCTGTACCTTACTACTACCTGGGACCATCCAGGGACAAAATACTTCACCCAGTGGGTAATTAAACCATGGAATTTGCTACTGCAGCTTATAAAGATGGTCCCAGCTTTAAGAAGGTAGTAACTAAACCTGTGAAGAAGGATAAGGTTATGAGTGGCTACTAGTCATTATGGCTATCTTTCACCTCCAGTTTCAGAGACAGTTATGTCTCTCAATATATGCCAGACCCTGCAAAATGCAAGGGAGAGTGTGTGTGAGTGCTGATGTTCTGAGTGTGGGGTTCACAGAGACGTGTGAACTTTGCAAACAGAACACGGAACTGACTTTGTGTGTTCTTAGGGGTGGCCATCACGCACTTTTAGCCTAATTCAGACATTGTCAGCAAACTGATCAGTTTCTGTTGGGGGGAGGTAGGAAGAAGATTTGTTCAGGGTGAGGTTAGGAGTAAGAGAGAGGGAGAAAAGGAGGTGGCAGAAACATTTCGCAGATGAGAACCAGGACAGCAACATCACATTGCGAAAGTTATTAAGGGGGAAGAACACACAAGAACACCCGCAGCAGTTTGCTTTGGATTGTGTTGCAGGGAAAGGAAAGATTTGACCCTCTCCTCTGCTGAGTTAACATAGTACAAAGTGCCTCTGTACTCTGAACTTAGTTTGCAGCAATTGAAGTAAGCTGAGGACCAAGGAGAAAATGAGAGAAGGAAATAGCTACCAGGACATTTTAGAAGCAGCTATAAAAATGGGATGACAGATGATTAATTGGGACTGTCCCTGCCAAATTGAGACAATTGGAGTGTGTGTGTGTATGTGTGTGGGGGAAAGAGAGAGAAGAGAGAAGAAGTGGCTTTGCTTATATTTCTCTGCAGTCCTATCCACCATTGGCTTTGGCTACTCCCAACATGCACCAACCAGCAGAAAAGAGTTCCTCACCTCTGTACCTTGCCATATTGAGAGATGGGACATTTTCTATTATGTGAGTCACACATACTTGTCTAGGCTTGGATTGACATGCACAGCACAATAAGCAAAGGGAGTATCGTGGCTAAAAGGAACATGTGGTGAAGGTACGGGAGGGAATCTCATTTTTGAATGACCTTGCTATCAGAAAGAAAAACTAGACTTAGCAAAAAAGCATTAGGGGATGATGTGTTTCTGTGGGAATAAAGGTGGCACAAGGATCAAGTGATATTCTGAGCCATTCAGATTCATCTCTTCTAGTTAAGGAGAGACAGCACTGCATAGTGGTTTGAGTGCCAGACTACAGTCCTAAAGACCAGGGCCATTTCCGCACTAGACTGTTATAGCGCTATCATTCCACTTTCAACATCCTATGGAATCCTGGGGTTTGCAGTTCAGGGAGGAGGAATATATGTGTGGGATTCACACAATATATATTTTAGCATCCCAAGAATGCTAGGAGGCTAGGCTGGCAGTAGTCTTTGTACGCATGCATGCATAGACACATGTGCACATAAACACATCTATCTGCCTAGCTTTACAGGATTCACGTGAAGGTAAAACATGCAGTGATGTGTGTGTGAGAGAGAAAGAAAGAGACAAGGAGTGAGACAGACACATCTATCCCACACTTTTGGGCAGGATATGAATGTAATGAATTGGTGCTGCTGCTGAAAAACACATTCAGGGAGTCCAGGTGGACTCCGGTTCATACAAAGGCCTGGCAATGTACTCTGAATATTTATTGTTACTGATAAAGAAACAATGAAAGCAAGCTGTGAGTGAAGGGAGCAAATCCTCTTCTGAGGAGAGGTTGGTCTAGTGAGATGATGAAAGACACATAAACACACAGATGCCGGATAGATGCCAAGAGGTCTTGAAAGCAGGTTGCCTGGAAATGCACACCCCAGCAGATGTGGTGGGGTTGGGAGTTGTTGAGTTCCTTGCTAGGATGATTCAAAAACATACTGTCCAGCCCAGCTCAGGTCAGGACAGGGTGTCTCCACACGGCAAAATTAAAGTAGTTCGATACCACTTTAACTAGAACACGTTCAGCCGATCAGATCCTAGAATGTGTAGTTTCATGGGTGCTTTAAACTCTTTTACGCAGAGCTATAGTTCTCTCCCCTGAACCATAGTACTGGAACTCTCTAGCACAGAAACCTAATTTAGTTACTTCAGAAAACTACACATCCCCAAATTCTATAGAATAGAGATATGGCAAATTAAGTGGTTTCAAAATGCTATAATTGTTAAGTGTGGCTCCAGTAGCCACAACTGAGTGGGACAAGCCTGAGAATGAAAAGAATGGGAAGCGACTGGAGCAACTCATTGCTACTGCTAGAGAAACTGGGTTCTTTTCCCCATAGCAGTGGGTGGAAACACATATGCTATATTTCCTTGTCCCCTCCATTAAACCTTGGACCAAAGACAATAGCAGCTTCCCTTTCCTTCCCACTATTGTTTCCCAATGGGCTGAACTTCTGAGAAGAAATCCTCCTGTGTATTTAAAGAAAGAAAAAAAAAGATGCTGTGAAAAAACTCTTCTTTTTTAAAGGGTGTTTTTTTTCGTGCAACACAATCTTGTGTGTATTTAAATCAGAAGTAAATCCTCTTGCATCCAGTGGGGATTCCTCCCAGATAAATGTGGAAAGATTTCCAGATTTAAGAAAGAATTCTGTATACAAGGAGGAGGGGCAAATTATGGCCTTCCAGATGTTGTTGGAGGGCAACCCCATCAGCTCTAGCAAGCATAGACAATGCTGGGAATTGTAGACGAAAAGTATTTGGAAGGCCACATTTTTCTCATTCTTGCTATGAAGCATGGTAAATTCATTTTTCAGTTCAAAGGCACAACGAACCCTGAACTGGGGTAATAGAGAATAGAAACCTTCAAAGTCCAACCAATAAGCCTGGAGCATCAAGCAAAGGCCCCTCCCTAAACTGCAAACCCCAGGATTCCACAGGATGTTGAAAGTGGAATAATAGCACTATAACAGTCTAGTGTGGAAATGGCCTAAGTGGTTCTTAGGAGAAAATGAAAAACTGGCAAGAAAGAAAGGACTGTTCTGGTAAAGGACCTGACAGTGGGTGGCTGCCGTCCGGAGTACTCCTGATAAAGATTCACTTACTAGAGATGAAAACAATATTCTGAAATATGTTGAAATGTTCAAAAATATGTTTCTTGGTGCTGGGAAAACCTCACAAGCAGTATCTTGGATGCACAAGAATCTTCAGGACTTAGAGTACATCCAGAATGACTGAAAAGCCTCAGATTTTGTTCCTGGTCTTTCTGATTTTTTTACTGAGTTAAAATAAACTGACCTGACAGGAAATATTCTGCGATAAAAGAACCATTCAGACTGATTAAAAAGACCAGAAAGACCCAGATTTTGTTCTTTCCAGTTTTATTTTGGAGAACCATATGCTTTGTTTATCCCAGGCTATTTTTTGTCAACTCCTGGTACGATCAGAAAATTTTAATACCAGGTCTGCAAGGCAGTTTATTTTAATCCAGTATAAAATTTGGAAATAACAGGAACAAAAACTGGGACTTTTCAATCAGTCTAAATGCACCCCAAATGTGCATGGATCACCAAAATAAAATCAGAAAGAATAGGCACAAAAACTGAGACTCAAGAAATCTCGATGTGCTAGTTCACATGTGGGGTTTTCTGAGCAGAAAACTGTTTTCTGTCCACGAAACAGCACTTTTTGTGCAAAAATATTGTTTCCGCTGCCCAGTATGCGATCTTCTTTACAAAAAGAACCTATGAGGAGATTTGGTTTAGAATATGTCAAAAACTGCATATTTTTTGAAGATGTTTTTGCAGCAGCTCATTACTTTGTTCAAGAACAAAATTAGTAAAGGAGTAATTTCCTAAATTGCACTGCAACAATTTCTTAAAAATCCCAAAGAGGAGGGAGAGAAAGATGATGATGACTATGACAACAACTGCAACAATAACATGAAAGGTAAGAAAAGGTTGCAAAGTTTCTCCAGGAATACTTTAGCTACTTAAGACATGTTTCACATATCATCATGGGAGGGGAGCAAAATTTGCAAGGGGGAAGGAAAAAGGAACTCTCCTCCTTTTTGCCTTCCGAACCTTGCCTTCCCATGTGGTGCTCTATAGCACCGGAAGGTTCAGATACTGTGCCGTTGTTGTTTTGTGCCTTCAAGTCACTTCTGATTTATGGAGACCCTAAGGAGAATCCATCATAGGGTAATCTGGGGCTGAGAGTGAGTGACGTGCCCAAGGTCACCCAGTGGGTTTCCATGACTGCAGCTGTATAAGGACAGGGGGGCATGAGAGCGATTTGCCCTGGGCGGCAATGTTTTGGGGGCGTCCCAGCCTGTAGCCAACGCCCCCGCACACCCTGGCCATGCCCCCATGCACTGCAGCCACGCCCATTCCACAGTGGCCATGCCCTTACAGCATAGCTCCGCCCCTCACACCCCCCTCCCCACACTCTGTCACTGTATGACTGAGCAAGGAATTGAATCCAGGTCTCCAGAGCTGTAGTCCTGAGCTCAAACCGCAATATCATGCCAGCTCTCACATACTATGCTGACTGCTAAAAACTTATAAGGAGCTCCTGGAGAGGAGGTATGGAACAAATGAAAGACAACCTTTCCCCTGTTTCATATTCCTGAAAGCTCCTCATATAACATGAATCAAATAAAACAACTTCATGGTGCACATCTCTCCAGGTCTGATCTCTCCTACTTCCAGAACGCTGTAAATAGAATCGAACAGGACAATCTCTCTCCTTCATATCCATTTCTTCCACCCTCAACACACAGCAAATCCATTCCCTTCAATATTCTGTAGATTCCAGAAGCCACTGAGTATGGACAGTTTACTGAAGTATTTATTTTTTTAATTAACATTTACAAAACTAATATACTTCGCATGGCCAGGAAGCCTTTCCGAGTACACAGAAGTTACTACTTTATTTTTGAATAGCCCTGTTTTGCTTCTCAGCAGATAGGCACCGGACCACCCAAGTTCAGTATTAAAGGAAATGCTTATTATTAATAAAGAACTTGCCTCTCATTCTGCATTCACAGTTAAGAACATGAGAAGAGCCCAGCTAGATCAGACCAAAGGTCCATCTAGCCTGACATCCTGTTTCCCACAGTAGCCAACCGGATGCCTACGGGAAGCCTTTAAAAAACAGGACATGAAGGCAATAGCCTTCTTCCACTGTTGTTGAGGAGATGATCTAAGGATAGCACCAGAAATTGCTTCAGTACAGCATCTCTGCGGTTGCATAAACTAAAAAAGACACGTCCCTCTCCCCCATTGCATCAAGCTCGTACTGTGCATTTCCACACGGGAAGCAACGGATGGAAAGATGAGAAAACCTAGGGTGAGAGACGAGCGTTAGCAAATGCAGGGATGTGTAAGCTTTGTTGCACTTGAGAACAAAAGGAGGAGACAGAGTGAGACTGACTAATTTCGTCCTTTAGTTGGCTGAACTGTTTTTTTTTCTCAAAGGCTGCACCCGCTGAACTACCTTACTCAAAGGAACAGAGCCATATCTCACTTAATAAAACTTCTGATGAAGAAGTTCCTTTTTACAAAGTCTGTTTATGCCTGACCAGCACTCCTTCTCCTCTGTCTAGCTGGAAGTTTTTAAGTTGCATTTGCACTGGGAAGATGGTGAAGGTGGGCTGGAGGAACACTTACTTTTAGTACTGGATTACAGCACCGTATTGTCTGTAAACAAGGCAGTAAAGCAGGGAAAGGATGGGATACTATCGTAGCTGATCCTACTGTAGACATGTGTGCCTGCCCACAAAAGGCAAGGTAAATGGGAGTTACCACCACAAGCCCTTGCTGAACGTGTGTGAACAGCCTCACCAGTTACTTTGTTTTAAAAAGTGTGTTAAAACAGCAAAGATCTGGTCATGAAAATAGATATTATAAGAAAAGTGGAGGCTAGGGAAAGAAAAATAATAACTTTGGATACATTCTGTAAGACTTCAAGCAATCTCTAAAAAAGTCTAAGGGCCTTTCTGCACTACAGTGTTATAGTGCTATGATTCCACTTTCAACATCCTGTGATTTGCAGTTTAGGGAGGGGCATTTAGAATTCTCAGCCAGAGAGCTCTTTGGCCTCAGTAAACTACAAAGACTAGTATTCAGTGGATGGTGCTGGAAGCAAGGGCAGGCTTCTCCTCTTAATTATGGCCATATCCCATTGAGATGTCAAATGTACAGATGCAGAAATTTCCTCTTTTCTCAAGAATGGCTCGACCAGGGGTGTAGGTTCTTTATAGGAACACAGTCCTATTGGAAAGGGTGTATCCCTCAAAATTAAAATGTTTAGCAACAAATTGTTCCAGCTTTTTGGTGATGATCACTGATGATCACTTCCTGAATTTTGTGCACAGATTGTTCATGGGTTTTCCCTACATGTTGCATCCAGGGTGCTGGCATTCAGTCATGTGTACACCATTGCTGGAATTGCATCATGCTTTGTTTTATATGCAAATTTTGTCTGTGCATCTGCTTTTAAAAGCTGCTGTTTTTACACAGATGTGCACAAGGGGTGCAATGTTTGGATGAACAGTAATGTGATCCAGGATTTTCAGCTGGTATTTTTATTGCTGTTCTCTCCAGTAGCTTCTTTAGAGTAGGGGGCTGGGGGAAAGCAATCATAAGGGGCTTATTAATAGTTCTGTACATATGGAGAAGGAGGGGTCAGATAAGAAAGATGGAAGAAATGCTGAGAGCATATGGGAAGCAGATGGCATGTGAACCTCTGTAAAATTCCATGAAGGAATCAGAGACATTGCACAATAAATGCCTCATCAACTTTAAGCAACTCCGGTTAACTTCTCCACCCTGGTTGTCGGCTACTGGAAGCCACGAGACAGCCTCTATAATTGCAGGATTATTAGGCAAGGCCTTCAGAGCCCATAGCAGGCATGGCACCAGGACCTGAGACAACACCCTGCTTTGCCTGCAGCTACCAGCCTGTCCCACAGCACACCAATTAACAATACAATTAGCTACACCTTCTGATGATGGCCCAAGCAGAGTGCGTACCTGCTGGGTGGAACCATAAGGAGAAAGACGCTGCCACACACCTGTGTTGATCTAACATCATGAAATGTCTTGGGAACGCACAGTTGGCTGTAGCTGATGAGTGGTAGCACTGCAAAACATTGCACCCCAACCTTTTTGTCTGCCATGCAATTGTTAGAGCAGGGCTGGCAACTATATCAGGTCCAGGAGGGCAATTATTTGCTCCATGGTAGCAGCCAGAACTCACACAGGCTACCAAAACAGTAACAACAACCATAATCAGGGCCAACTTATCCATTAGGCACTTTAGGCACAGTGTCTAGGGCCTACAAGAATTTAAGGGCCTCCACAAACAGGATTGACACCTTTTTAAAAACAGGAATTGGGAAGGAAAACAAAATTTCAAAATAAAGATATTTCATATTTTCATCTCTAGTGGTATGTCAAGGTGAGATGGGGAGTCGAATGTAAGAGTGCCTGGGGTCTACGAAAACCATAATGCAGCCCTAACCACAATATCTGGAATTGGTCAGAGATTCACTTCTGTTTTTTTTTTTAAAGAAGGCATTAAAATGTTGAAAAGTGACCTTCTACCCCAGGGACTTCCAGGGGAAGCAGTATACTTCCCTCTTTTGTGGGTGAGAAAAAGAGTGGTCTGGAGAGTCTGTGGGAGTAGAGGGTCACAAAAGCCACCTTGGGGGGCTACTAATGGTTCCAGAAACACCCCCCCATTACTTTTGCAGCAGTCAAACCCCTTCAAGGAGAAATTAGGATTACCAACCTCTCTTTAAAAAAATTAACCTGGCCTATTCCTGTGTCTATCCTTGAAGGGAGAAATTAAGAAGGGCAATTCTAGGAATCTGCTGCCTTGAGATGTGGTGACTGCGCCTAAAGTACACCAAGTTAAGAATGAATTAAACAAGTTCACGCAGCAGAAGTCCTCTGTGTACAGACGGCAGGTTCTGGGTGCAGGCCGCCACATTCATATACTGCTTATTATTTCCCTAGCTGGAAGATGACATCTTTGATCTAATCCTGCTTGGCATTTCTATATGTACCTAATAGGACTGTGTTAATTACAAATGGAGCCTCCATTTATTTTTAAAATGGTTCTTGATGTGCCCTCTTATTGATTTTTTTTTATAAGTCGGAAAGGCCTCGGTGAGCAATTTTGGAGACGTTCTGAAAAGGAGCAGCAAACCTACACGCACAGCAGAAAAGCCACCACCACCGTCTGGGAGCCTTAGAACAAAATTGCTGAGGTGGAACCGTGGCAGGAAAGAGTTAAGCCCGCTGGCTGCCCGCTCCTTCAAAGTTTTTTTCCCACACTTCTGAGTACCAGGTTGAGCAAGACCTTGTCAGACGGGTGGCTGATAAACCGCATACCATAAAATTTGTCAAAGGCCTCCGCATACTTGACTTCTGAAGCTAAGCCTCACCCTGCCCTTGTGCTGCTGCTGTGCAGTGTGTGTGTCTGTGAGTGTGTCTGAAGAGACGGCCTGCCTGCCAGTCTCCTTCTCCCACACGCACACACACTCCTGTGTAATTCATTAACCCGAGTGCTTGGGCTGTGCCCCAGGATAGACATAACCTATGGCTTTGAGTCAGGGAGGGTGGAGAATTCCCACACTACGTCTCCTTGCTCCCCACAGGTGAAGCCGTTGTGGCAGACGCAGTGCATTCCATCTCAGTATACATGGCAGGTCCTTTAAGTAGCCAGGGGGAAGGAGTGGGGTGGGACGGGGGGGGGATTTAAGCGTGCAGGTGTAAGTACCTGAAGAGAAACAGAGCAATTTTTCCCATCGCCCAACTTCCTTCATTGTTTAGGCTGGAAAAAAAAGCAACCCTCCTTTTTCTTGCCTTGCCAGGAAAGAAAGAGGACTTTGTTCAAAGAGCTACCTGTTATTAAAGGTGCAGTTCAATTGGTTTTTTTTTTTTTTTAAAAAAGAGAGAACAAAATCTCTAAGAATTATACTTGGGGCTATACTCCCAAGCCAGAACCGGTTCCATGACTCTGAAAGCTTGTGAATGGGTTCATTCATTCAGGAATAAGGAGTGACAAAGAGGCAAAACCATTTCTACCCCCATGTCTTCCACCCCACCCTTGTTCATGGCCCACTGTTTATTATGCAGTTTTGGAGGGGAAGGAAGAAGAAGATAATGTTTACGTGACAAGCAGTGGCTGCCAAACGTCTTTCTTCTCGGTCAATATTTGTTACCTTTTACAGTAGGCATGCCTTTGTTGCTGTTAATTGCTTCCAAGTCGGCTGGACTTATGCTGACCCTATAAATGAGAGGACCCCCCCCAAGAGCCGTTATCATTGACAGCTCCACTCAGGTCTTGCAAATGTAGTGCTGTGGTTTCTTTATTTGAGTCAATCGACCTGCAACAGAGTCTTTGCCTTTTCCCACTGCCTCCAACTTCCTGTTTTTTTCTGAGTTGTGTCATCTCACAATATGTCCAAAGCACAATAGCCTCAATTCACTCATTTTGACTTCTAGTAAGGGTTCAGTCTTGAGTTGCTCTTGGACCCACTGCTGAACAACTTTTACCATTAGGAAGTTTTTCCTAATGTTTAGGTGGATTTTTTTTCCTTGTAAACAGAATACATTGGTTCTTATTCTGTCCTCTGGACCAGTAGAAAACAAGTTTGCTCAAACTTCTACATGGCATCCTTTCTAATATTTAAAGATAGCTTCCATATCTTAAGCTTCCAAGGCACCTCTCGAGCTCTCCAGAATGCTGTTGGAAAGTCATAGTTCTATGCAGCTGCTAAAGCTGTGTGATGTGAGGACAGATCATAACCCAGAGAGCTTTGCATACACACAGTGTCCATGCAGAAGTGCTCAGGTTTCTAGCGTTACTTGCTTAAATGGTCCAAGATACAGGTGATGGGAAACGTCCAGGGAAGTTCCTCTTTTTGTGTATGTTCAGATGTTGAGCCTGCCATGCAGCAAGATGGCAATGAGGTAGTTGCTGCATTTCTCTTGTGGTATAGAAACTACTTTTAGGGACTGTGGTTCAGGGGTGGAATTCATGGCCTACATGCCAAAGGTCCCTAGTTCACTCCCCAGCGTCTCCAGTTAAAAGTATCAGATAGCAGATGATGGGAAAGTCTTTCTTTCTTCTTGAGAACTTAGAAAGATGACACCACTCAGAGGAGATGACACTCGGCAAGAAGGATCAAAAATGCCACCTCAACAAGGCCATTTCATATAATTTCCCAGTTCAGGCCTGTGGGAAACAGTGCTTGCAGTTAACATCTGAAAAGTGGTGTGGTTTTTGGCAGCTGTCATGATTCTTAATGCCACAAGAGCAGCACGTGTGAGCGCTATCCCAGCCACACAATAGCAAATACGTCCAAGCCTTCCAAGTTTGTGAGCTGCTTACTGTAAATAAATCTATCAGCTTTTCCAGCCTGAAGTGGAGTACTTAAGCTTTAAGCGTGGGACAAAAACTGTTTGTCTAGCCCTATGCGTTTACACAACAAAAAACTAACAGAAGAAAAGAATATATGCGAATATGTGTGTATATAGCAGTGAGGAAGATAGAGAAAGAGAGGGAAAAGAGAGAGAGAAAGTTGCATCTCTCTCTCTCCCTCCAGGAAATGTCTTCTAAACTCACACCTTCCAACAGTCCTGTTTTGGCATTAATCCTTAATTAATCCACCGACATCACACTTTTTCAATTACTTTAAAGAAGTCTCAGTTTCTGTCTCCTCCTGCACACCTTTAACTCAGGGAGGGGGAATGTCTTGCCATTCCCAGTAGGTTTACGCAAAAGCAATAAGCTGCAGCCTCTCCAAGCTTGAATGTTCTTCCTTGTTAATGACTTTTGATATCTTGTCCACACTCAGATGCTCTTGGCCCTAAGCGTCCTAGTTTTAATCTGTGAAATGTTATAGGTACATAAAGTTACTCACAATTCTTCCCAGCCTGTAAATTTATAAATGTACACATTTTGACAAAGACACTTGAAAACTGCTGTGCTTACCTCTCCAAAGGAAACTGTCTGTTTAGTTTCCATGAAAAGGGGAGCAGGGGTACATATAGATTTGGCTGGCATTTCCCCTGATCTCCCTTAGAGGACATCCACCCTTTATCATCACTATACTGTTACTTCCCCTGCCCACCCCCATGTCAGCAGCTTTTGCCTGACTAATAGTTAAATCTGTCTTTGGGTAGATATCAAAGATGAAGATGAAATTGAAGTTAATGGAAGAAGAACAAAGACGAGCAGTTGAAGATGAAGTGAGCATTAATGGCTGGTGGCTACTGGCTATTGATTGCACTCCTTCTACTGAGGCTGGAAACTGGAGGGCAAAAGTTTGACAAGTGGAAGGTAGCCAGCAAAGGAGAGAGAAGTCTGTGCTTTGCACTTACCTGGAAAGAAATATCTTTACTGCTCAGGAGAGAGTTGCTGCTGATGCATGTTGTTTGCTTTTGAGGGAATTGTCTGTCTAGAGCAGGCTTCCCCAACCTCGTGCCATCTGGTGTATTGGACTGCAGCTCTCAGAAAGTTGTAGCTCAATATATGTGGAGGGTACCAGGTTTAGAAGGGCCAAAATACCCTAACACCATCAGATCCCATCTGATCTTGGTAAATAAGCAGGGTTGGCTCCAGATAGCACTCAGATGGGGGACTGCCAACAAATACCAAGTGCTTTAAGGCTCTATTTGAGAGGAAGGAACAGGCAAAAGAACCTCCAAATATTCCTTGTCTAAGAAAACTCCATGAAATTCACGGGATCGCCCAAGCTGACAGGTAATTTGAAGGCACCAGGTCTGGAAAAGCCGATCTAGAAGCTTGCCTGCTTAGCCTCTGGCCATTTCCGCAGTACACTGTGATAGTGCTATTATTCCACTTCCAACATCCTGTGGAATTCTGGGACTTTTGTAGTTTCCTGAGGCCAAAGAGCTCACTGGCTGAGAATTCTAAATGACCCTCCCTAAACTGCAAACCCCAGGATTCCACAGGTTGTCGGAAGTGGAACAATATCATTATAACAGTGTAGTGCAGAAATGGCCTCTATATCTATACTACTTCTCTGTAACCTCTGGAATACCTGCTTCATAAAATGTCCAAAAAGAGAAGTCATAAAACCCTATGATCACCAAGTTAACACTAAGCTACAGAAAGCATGCGATTCTATTGTCTGCACTGCAGAGAAGGTTGGCTGGGTATTTATTATTGGATCTCTGTTTATTTGTTAGATTAAATAATGATGGTGTAAACTTTTTTTTTCTTCTAAAAAGTGACAGCCCTGCAAGAGGCTGAATGTTTCTGCCACTTGGAGAACCATGGGAACCACGAGAACTTTGAAAACATGTAGGCCATAAAGCTATGCATAGGGGCACCCAGAAGCACTCAGCAAGTCAACATAGCTTCTCAGGACATATTGCTCAGCAAATGCTCCAATCAGTCTTTGGCCTTTTGAAAGTCAGCTAATAACACCCAGAGATTATAAAGGTGTGTCAGGAATTTGGGCCAGATCATATAAGGCAAAGGTGGGCAACATATGGACTCAGGACGGTGTAAAGCTCTTAAGTCTACTTTTAAAAACCCGCAGTGAAAAATTATGTTCAAATCTCTGACAAGAGGGACCCTTCATGTAAAGGTTGTTGGCTGGGAAAAGAGAAAGAGCAGAAAGGAGAAAGGGGATTGGCAGAGAGCAGGAGGGCCACTTTTTGACCCTACCCATAGCAGTTGTATTCCCCATCCCCAGATCATGCAAAGGGAAAAATAGCCCTTGATAGCAAGCAAACAAACGAGTAAAAACTAAAAACTAAAAAAACAAAAACAAAACCTTAACCTCCCCCCCCAAATCAAACAACCCCTCCCCTCACCAAATTTGTCTTCTAATAAGATCTTGGATGTTACTTTTTTGGAGTATAATTCAAACATAGTTGCCAATAAAGCATTCTGGCAGTTGCAGTCTAAAAAAGTGGCATTTGGAAGTTCTGCATGAATCAAATTAAAGCATACTCTCCAACATTTCACAGATGAAAACTGGGACATGTGTGGCCAAGCAACATCCGAGTGTGATCACAATGGCAAAAGTTATTAAGAAGGAGCACACAAGCTGGGTGAACTGCAGCAATTTTGCCTGAGTCTACTGGGAAAGGCAAGATTTTGCCCCCTCCTCTCTTCTCCCCCCACTGAATTAACTAATTACAAATTCCTTTTGTACATTGAAGTCAGTTTGCAGCAACAGAAATAAGCTGAGGACAACGGCAGGGGTAACAGGAGAAAAGAGAAACCGGGACATTTTAAAAGCAGCTGAAAAGTGGAACAACAGAGGATTAATTGGAACTGTTCCTGCAAAATCAGGACAGTTCAGGATAGGTTAATGAAGAATAAGATTACTAAATTCTATTAATGGGTGCATATTGTGTCCATTGTCAGAGGCAGCTGCTGGAAAGAATGCATGAGAAGGCGCTCTTACACGCTTGTCCTTCTTGTAGACTTGGAAGCCATCTGACCGGGAAGAGAATCCTGGAGTCCTTCGTTGTGATCTAGCTCAGCTCTTTTTATGTTCTCTAATCCAGCAAGGTGGCCCTTAGATTTCCTCATTTTTAGGGAGTTCTGCCAGGAGCATGCAAATGATAGTTAGGTCATCCAGACCCTGGAAACCCTAGTCAAAGGCAGCTGTGGCCATTTCCGCACTACACTGTTATAGCGCTATTATTCCACTTTCAACATCCTAGGGAATCCTGGGATTTGTAGTTTAGAGAGGGGCAATTAGAATTCTCAGCCACAGAGCTCTTTGGCTTCAGTAAACTACAAAGCCCAGAATTCCACAGGAGGTTGAAAGTGGAATAAGAGCGCTATAACAGAGTAGTGTGGAAAGGCCCCGTGTTTGATAAAAATTACATATTTGGATTTAGTTGGAGCTTCCTGAGATCTCCTCGCTGGACACAACCAGCCCGCCCTTCCTGCTCCATGTCTGATCTATCATTTCATCTCCTTTGAGAGTCACCAAGAGAGCAAAATTCTCAAGTTTCAGCGGTGAGATGCCTGCCATGGTGGCGACTGTGTGTGGTGAAGGGAAAGCACTGTAAGTGCACTCAGGGAATATATGTTATAATTTCATTCAGATCCAGGACTCAGCTGGTACTAGGGTAGATGGCCACAAATTAAACTTGGGAGTACAAAGCTAAGCTCTTCTGGTCTGCTAGCAAGGGGGAAAGTTCTTCTAATACAAAGTATGAAACTGCTCTCTGAAACTGTGAAACTGAGGAGTGTTACAGACCTCTGAAGGACAGTCTCCCAAGCATTATACATTCCTGATGCTCCAGTTCTACATACAGGATTTGTTTACTCTCTAGGACCATGGCATCCCCTCATTTCTAATGCAAGGTCTATTAGCAAAGAGATTTAATTATGAATATTGTTACTATTTTTATTTATATCCCATCTTTTCCCCAGCTTAGGGGTCAAGAGCAGTTACCTAAGTTAAAACATATGCAGCTAAAAAAAATCCACGCCAGCCCTGATCTAGCAACTCCTCTATCCCACCATCATGCCTTGGGGTGTCTCTCTGGGCACAACTGCTTGTGGGTGGCTTGTGGGAACACATTCTATCTCAGATCTTTCCCTCTGAGCACTTTTTGGAAATCCAGTACTCGGTTGGGCAAATCTTGCAGTAAAATGTAATTATTGAATTGACATCCTGGTTTTCCTTCTGCAAGATTTAAGATGTTAAAGACCCCGGGCTCTGCCCCAAGACAATTGTGAACTAAAGGATTTACACACTCTAGTTTCTGGTATTTAAAGTGTCATTCAGGTACTTTTATGGGATCAAATTTTTGGTGCAGGTTTTCCAGGGATGGGTATCACACCTTCCAAAGTTTCTCAGATGAAAACCAGGACACACATGGCCAAGCAACATCAGAATGGGGTCCAAAGGGCATGGCCAGGTGAGAAGAGGGAGAAATATTGTTAATGAGGAGGTCGGACAAGCTAGGAGAGGCAGCAGCAGTTTGCTTTCCTTGAGCCTACTTGGAAGGGAGCAAGGCTTTGCAGTCATCTCTCCTCTCACCCTGCAACCCGCTCAGTGAATTGAGTGCAAACTTTGAACTCAGGCCATTTCCGTGTTACACTGTTATAGTGCTATAATGCCACTTTCAACATCCTGTGGAATTCTGGGCTTTGCAGTTTACTGAGGCCAAAGAGCCCTCTGCCTGAGAAGTCTAAAGTTCCCTCCCTCAACTGCAAATCCTAGGACTCCATAGGATGCTGAAAGTGGAATAATAGCCCTATAACAGTGTAGTGTGGAAAGGCCCTGAGACTCTGAGATACCAGGGCTAAAGTCCCTGTTTAGTTGTGGAAACCCACTTGTGTGACCTTGGTCAAGTCACACTCAGCCTCAGAGGAAGGCCGTGGCAAATCTACTCTGAAAAAAAAATCTTGCCAAGAAAACATTAAAGTTCATCGTTAAGTTGGAGCTGACCTGAATGAATGTAACAAGAAAGCCATCACCAGCACTCATGGTCTATTCATGGAGAGGTGGCACATCATCTGACATCACCCCACACTTCACTGCTCAGATGTCTGGCTACTAGTGATAAAAATGTTAGAGAATGGTTTCTTTGCAAGTTTTGGGAAGGTAGTAGCAGCAGCCAGTCCTGTGCTGTATTCCCAAATACAAAGTCTCTCTTATCCAGAAATCTGAAATCCTCAAACCTCCAAAGCCCAAAACTTTTTTGTTACCTGCTGCCCACTTCTCCCTTTAAGATGGTGGCTGTGGTGCTCCTGCTCGTTCATCTCTCAGATCTGAAGAATACTGCAGCTACCACCTTGAAGGTAGAAATGGGTGACTGGCAGTAAAAAGGGAGAAGTTGAGGATCTGAGAAATGGCAGGAGGCATGGAAGTGGTAGTGCCACAACCCCTGAAGAACCACAAGTTGCTGAAATCTGATCTGGCTCAAATACTGTTTGCTCTGATGGTGGCAGCATTTCAGAGTATCAAGGAGAAAATGATCTTTCCCCATTACGTGTCACCTGTTATTTTTCTTTTTGACTGGAGATTCCAGATACTGAACTTGGGACCTTCTGCATGCAGAGTAAGCACTCTACAATTGAGCCACAACCCCTCTCTTTATGGTTTTTGTAATACTCTCAATTGCAATCCCTTCCTCTCAGTTCTGCAGATCCAATTCTGTAGTGTGATAGTTCTTCAGGAGTGAAGAGGAAAGCACTCTGCATATGCTCAGAGGCATCTGGCTGATTCCTTTGGTGTCTGAACACTGAGTTTTGGTATTCAAAACAGTCTCTTCAACAGAGCCCTGACTCAAATCAAGACCCATCTACACCCCATCACTTTCTCATCATCTCTCTCTCTCTCTCTCTTTCTCTCTCTCTCTACGGGAAGCCCTGACAAGAGTGTCTAAATCAAGATGCTTCAACAGTAGTCAGAACTTTGATGACTCAAGAAATGTCTGAAAATGGGAACATATTGATCTCTTTCCATTGAGACTCAGGCCATAAATAAGTGGGCAAAGAGAGACGATGTTGCATAATGATCAGACTAGAATGGAAAAATCTAAGCTCAGATCCCCATTCACACTGAGCTATTTTGGGCTCTCAGGGTAACTTACCTCGCAGGGTTGTTGTGATAATAAAAGGAGTGGTAGAGACTGCCTTGAGAGCATTTGTGCAGAATGCTGCTTAAATAGGCCTGAAGCCCTTCTGATAAATGTAGCCAGGTCTCCAGCATGGACCTTGCAAAAGTACAAATGAGCTGTGAGAATTAGGGATGGGTACAAGTTTTACCCTAAAGACTCCAGGCCCTGTCTGATTTTGGAAGTAAGCAGGGGCAGACCTGGTTAGTACTTGGATGGGAGACAGCTAACAAAACCACCTCCTAGTGTTCCTTGCCTAGGAAAACCCTACAAAATCCATGGGGTCTCTATAAGTTGACTGGTGACTTAAAGGCACATACATACACATGCACAAATTTTGTCCAGTTTGCTTTCAAAAGAATTTACACAAATCTCCCACTTTCTTCACATTTGAAATGGCAAGGAACTGACTTGACAAGAATTTGGCAAGAATTCTGTTAAAAAATCATATGTGGGATGAACTAAAATGGACAGATTCTCCATCCAGATTCTCCATTTGAAGGGATGCCACGTAGAGGAAGGAGGGGATTTGTTTTCTGTTGCTCCAGAGACCAGGACAAGGAGCAATGGATTCAAGCTGCAGGAAAGCAGATTCCACCTGAACCTCAGGAAGAACTTCCTGACGGTCAGGGCTGTCCGGCAGTGGAATCTGTTGCCTCGGAGTGTAGTGGAGTCTCCTTCCTTGGAGGTTTTTAAGCAGAGGCTGGATGGCCATCTGTCGGGATTGATTTGAGGGTGTTCCTGCATGGCAGGGGGTTGGACTGGATGGCCCCTGTGGTCTCTTCCAACTCTGAATTTCTATGATTCTATGATTCTATGATTCTATGATCCAGGCTTTTACTTAATTCCCAAAAGTTTGGCTTGGAATTCCTTTGTACTGTATCTAGTCATGTTAGTTCTGAGTTAAGACTGACATCTTTTTTTTCCTTAGAGATTCCTCATTTTTAACAGCCAAATATCAGGAAGGTATAACATGGTTCTCTTCACGCAGAGATACCTGTACCTACACCTGCCAGTGCAGATGGTGAAGAATTTTCATTTGTTCCTGCTGTTTTAACTGCTTTAATATTTTAATTTATTGTTAGAAGCTGCCTTGGGTCCCATTCTGGGAGAAAGGTGGCATACAAATATAATTAATTAATTAATTCAGCAAAATTAGCAATTTGCAATTTTCTTCACATTAGGAATGAAAAGAACCAGAGGATTTTTTTTTAATAAACTAAAATGCAGGAGACAGTGAAATGGACAGATTTTCTATCTTATGCCATTTTCGCACAAGACTGTTATAGTGCTTTGATTCCACTTTCAACATCCTATGGAATCCTGGGGTTTAAAGTTTCAGGAGGGGAATCAAAGCACTATAACAATCTTGTGTGGAAATGGTCTTAACTGGGAACCTTCTCCTACCATTTCACAATTAGTATCAATCCTCAGATTAGAAACCCCCCCCCACAAGGGAATAGATGTTCTGCCCCCACCTTTACAACCTCCTACACACCCCTGGGCCATACAGTTAAAATAGAGTTTGTATTGCATGTAGATATTTAACATGGCTATTTACAGTAAATAACGATAGAGCTACAGACACTGTCAAGGAATTACAAAAGCACAATGTGACAGTAGAAGCACAATTTAGTATAACTCAACCATTCCTAGCAAATATTTATCTAACCCTTTGTTGCTTCGTATACTAGAGGACTGGCAGCTGAACATGCAAGTTGACTCTGGTGAACAAAGCTGTATTTTGTAACTCTTCCTCTGTATTACCGATAGTTAATCCTGGCTGGTAGCTATCTCCAAACCAATAAAACACTGCTCCTGATTTTTTAAAATATACGGAACTTTATTGGGGGCTTAGGTTAGTCTAATGCTGTGTTATGCTAGGAAAGGTACTTTTTGGAGTAGTTCACCCTCGGAGGATGAGATTGGGATATAGCTACAGGAGATCAACCTGTGGGCCTTCCTCTCTCAAGATTCTGTCTGCCAACAAAATTTTCCTCCAGTCCTCAGACTTCTAGCATTGCAGAGAGCAAGACACTGAAAGTTGTTCACACTTAGAACCCTTACATTTGCCATGTTCACATTCCCTTGGTGCCAATCCCACGGGAACAAAAAAATCACTCTGCATGCAGCCAGTGACCCATGTCTTTAATAAGAAGTACAGCCAGATCCATTCTGTGATGAAACATCCTAGAAGTGGGACTTGCAATAAAACATTGCAGTTGGAAGCAGTGCAGGATTTCAGCCATGCCGTCCTATTCTCCTTGCCACCACCATTTTTTTCTACCAGTATCCCAACAGTTAGCATTCTGCCACTGTGCAGACTAAGGCCATTTCTGCACTAGCCTGTTAGAGTGCTATTATTCCACTTTGAACATCCTATGGAATTCTGGGGGGGGGCTTCCTAAATTGCAAACCCCAGGATTCCATAGGATGTTGAAAGTGGAATAATAGCACTCTAACAGGCTAATGCAGAAATGGCCTAAGTCCTCACTGAGTTATTTTTGAGATGTCTTTCGTTAGCAGCTATTTCCTCTTCTTTCTTTTTTTTAAAAAAGCAATTGTCTGAAACATTTGACATTATCCCACAGCTGACAGTCCCTTGTTCTTATGCCCAAATATCTGTGATGTATCACAGGCTGGGGAACTCCAATGTGTTGTGGGACATGGTGGAGCTTTAAAAGATGTCAGATCTTTTGCCATTGGAAGCTGTCAGTGTTTTTGCAGACTGCTGATATATGAGGCACACTTTAATGCTACAGCAAATTTACTGCATACAGTGTGCCAGGAGGACACATTTCTGTGCTGTGAGCCCTGCAGAGCTGCTGGAGCGCCATGAGCTATAAGCGACTTAAAAAAAAGATTCACTCCTTGGTGAGCCTCATCAGTAAATGGTTCACTGCTCTGGTCTTGCCTCCTTCAATCAGCCTCCACTGAGGAGGTGGTGGCAGGTGATTCTGTCGCCTCTTTGAAACTGGGTGGGATGGCATTCTTCAGCTAATCCCAATGTGGCAAGAGGGATGGAAGTTGCGTGTCTATGTGAGTCACTGCTCCGGGCAGGCCTTGTTCAGTCAGCCTCTATGGAGAAGCAGGGAGATTGTTCTGCCGTGTAGTTGGACAGGATTAGATAATTCACGTCACCCCCAAGGTAGCAGGGATACTTTTTTTTCAAAGGAGGGAGCCTGTTGTGTTTATCCATAAGTGACTGCTTCCAGCTGGCCTCCTTCTAGTAGGAAAGAGGATGAAACTGGTACATATAGATTGTTCAGCCACTATCTACCTAGCAGAATTCATTGCTCTCAGGAGAGGATGCCTACTAATTTTCTACATGAGTTTCTCTTGGGGACTGACCTGCTAGTCCTAGCATAGTGACTTACAGACATACGAGGGGATAGAATGATACTATCACAGAGTTGGAAGAGACCCCAGGGACCATCCAGTCCAACCCCATTCTGCCATGCAGGAACACACACTCAATGCATCCCCAACAAATGGCCATCCACCCTCCGTTTAAAAACCTCCGAAGAAGGAGACTCCACCACACTACATTGAGGCAGCATATTACAGCTCTTACCATTAGAAGTTCTTCCTGATATTTAGGTGAAATCTCTTTTCCTGCAGTTTGAAACCACTGCTCTGTGTCCTAGTCTCTGGAGCTGCAGAAAACAAGCTTGCTCCATCTTCAACATGACATTCCTGCAAATATTTAAGCATGGCTATCATGTCACCTCTTAACCTTCTTTTCATCAGACTAAACATACCTAGATCTCTAATCTGATCTTCATAGGGCATGGTTTCCAGACCCTTCACCATTTTGGTTGTTGCCCTCTTCTGGACACATTCCAGCCTGTTAAAATGGTTTGTTGCTGTGATGTGCTTTTGAATTGTCTCTGACTTAGGGAGCATGACGTGCCCTGGATCTTCTATGGCTGAGAGGAACTTTGAACACTAATTCCCCAGTGTCTTAGTTCAACACTCAAAATGCTACACTATGCTAGTTTTTATAATCAGGGTTCCTCATTATAAAAGCAAACTTTTGGGGGTGGTGTAGTTTGAAATATGCCTCTCATACATGAAACAACAACAACAGTGTGTGACAGCACTTTGGGAAAACCTGGATTTTAAGGTTCTAGGAGAGGACATGGGACAGAATAGTGGCAGCTCTACCCTCTCCTCCTGACAGCTTTCATCCTAGAGATTAACCACTGAAACCAGCTAACAACAGCAGCTCTGCTTCTCCATTCTCTCACCTTCCTCTGATACCAGATCCTTCCTGGCTTACATACACACTTTTTTCTCCCTTTCTTTCTCCTGTGATCTGGAGCTTCCCCTCCCTTCCCCGCCTCCTCCTAGCCTCTTGCCTCTGTCTGCTTGCTGCTGCTGACTGAGGCTGTCATTATCAGCTCAATAAATCTCTTGGCACTGGCTTCTTCTTCTTTTTTTTAAATTGAACCGCTTGCTTGCCTGAGGGAGGAGGGGGGAGTGAGGCTCGCAAAAGGTTGAGGAGAGCAGCACTTTCCCACGCCTAGGACACACTGCCTTGCGCATTCCCTGGCTGCCAGAGCTTTTGCAAATGTTTGCATAGCCTTGAACAAACAGCACACCTTCTTTTTAAAAAGAGAGGCCAGCAGGAAATTTTGCTCACCCTCCCCTTCTCTCTCCCCCTTCCCCCGGAGCTGATCCACCACCACCCTGATCTGAACAAGTCACCAATTGTGTATGTGCATGTGTGTGTGTTTATTCTAGACTTGTCCTGCCTTTGGGGTTTAAGGGTTTTGAGCAAATCGGATGATACTGGTGGACAAAGAAGACCCGCACAAAGCAAACGTGGTGGAAATGTACCTCCTCCTCCTCTTCCTCCTCTTCCAAAACCAAGGTTCTTATGCATTTGAAGAGTTCCTCGCTAGTCCAAAACATATCAGGTCAAGTTTTCTCCTTTAAGCCCACTCTCTCCTGGGAAAATACAACCAAATACATTTCAGCTTGTTGCTTTCAGTTGTTGCTGGAAAACAGGCCACCGAAGGTTGCCAGATCTCAGGGTATGGCACTGAATGTCAGGGCCTGGCCCGTTTTCTAATCCTTAGGCTGAATAGGAGGAATCATATATATATATATATATATATATATATATATATATATATAAAATTACACACACACACACACATACACACCTCATTTTTATATATATATATACCTCATTTTTTTTGTTCTTAACTCTGGGCAACTGTGGTTGACGCATAATTTTTAATGATGTCACCAAGGGCTGTCCTTTATAACATCATCCTGCCTTGTAACATCATCTGGGCCTACTTTCTGTGACATCACAAGAAGTCATCCTAGGTGAAAACTTAGGACCTGGCATAGTCTTGCCCTGGCAACCCTAAAGCCACCATAAACTTGGGCTGAATCTGCCCGTAACTGTTGTTCTTTCAAAGCTTTTGGAGACTTCTATGCAGAACTTCCTCCTTGCCAAGAAAATTCCACCTGTCCAGGTAGGTCTTTTTTGCCAGTGGCAGCTGCACAAAAAGGGGTGTGTCCATAGGATACAATGATAGCATTTTGATGCCACTTCAATAGCCAAGGATCCATGCTATGGAATCCTGAGTTTTGTGCTTTCATGAAGGACTTAGCATTCTCTGCTAGAGAGAAATAGTTCAGGGAAAAGGGATTTGAGGATTCTAAGTATCACCAAATGACAAATCCCAGGTTTCCATAAGAGAGAGATCTGGCTCTTAAAGTGGTATCAAACTGCTGTTACCTGTGTAGTATGGATACCCTCGAGGTAACAACAAGACAACCTTTTTGCTGCATATAGGAGTATTTTGAAGTGGAAATTAAGCAGGCGAAAGAATAGTTAAGCAGTCTTCTGCTCCTTCTCTCTCCTCCTCCATCCGTGTTATAAGACAAATGCAGGTCTGGGAAACAGTGAGCTGGCCAAAAATATAGGAATAATCTGAAACACCTGGTGGGGGGCTTGCCTCCCCCGCCCTCCTTCCTCCCTTAATGGTGCCCCTGATTGACTAACAGCCAGACTCTTCCAAAAGAACCTTCAGAAATCCCTCATGACTTAAAGGGTTCCTTTGACGCACATGGTCTTTGGGACTGCCAAGGCAGTCAAATGTCTGCCTGGAGCAAGAAGGGAGGATGCTGTTAACTTTCCAAGTCTACGCAGGGGTGTCTGGCCCACAGATGCAGTAACTGGGCCAAGCGGAGAGGAGGGGAAAAAATTATTATGCGTGTAACAACGACATCCAGCTGGGAAGAGTTTAGCATTGGTCCTGCTGGCCCAGGATTAGGGAGGAAAAATGCCAGCAATGGGGGGTGGAGATGGGGAGCCTGCGTCCTGTTCTGGCCGCTGTGGCAAGCGCTTGAGATGCCTACATGGTAAATCCAATGAGAGGCGTTTGCCTGGGCTTGTTTGGAGTTTCTGGTGGGCTAGGGAAAGAGGTTTGGTCGCAGCAGCTGGGTGTAACCGGCACAATACTTTTTAGAGCTTGACTGCCAACCATTTGAGCATTCTAAAACTAGCAGAGGGATTCATTGGAGAATGTTAAAAGAGGAAAGAGAAGTACACCAACCCTGTCCTCCCTAAAAAGTCAGAGTCCTTGGCCTGGGAACTGTCAGCCTAAATCCCACATGCTTTGGAGATAGGCAACTCCAGTGGTGAGAAAACCCAACATGTTTCAGAGAGGCTTTTTAAACTGGGTGATGTTTTGGGACTGAAAGTGGGCTTTGGTTAATCCTTTGAGGTACAAGCTTTTCCTCCCAGTCACACCTTTAAAATATGAGTCCACAGGTATTTAATATAATTAGGCTAATTCTGTGGAATTTATCATCAAATGTTCCTAGGTCTAATTTCATCTCAAGACCTCTGAGCACGTACAAAGTGCTTTCAAAAGCTTTTAAATCATTACTGACTGATCACAGCTAGAGCACCAAGTCTCGCAGAATCTTGTTTCTTGAGCCAATTGGAACAAAAGCTTTTTATATATTATTTGTTTGATTATTTTATCACATGTATGACATCCTGATGGATGGATTGTTTGTTTGTTTAGTGGGCTGTTTGAAATAACCTCAGGATTTTTTTTTAAAGACAACAATGGGTAACTTTCCAGAATGGCAGGTTTTGGACTCTTGATGGACAGAGCAGACCCTGGGTCTCCTCTTGGCAAAAGGTCTGTGCAGATTTCATAAGACCACATGCTTTAGAGCGAGGACGGAACTTGGAAAGGATTAATAGAGCAGAAAGCTACAGGCCTGCTGAGTTCTGGGAACGTAAAGCTTTGGCGGCCTCCTGACAGCTACCCCCCTCCCTCCTCCCCAGCCAGCTTCCTGTGGCCTGTTTTCCTTGTGATGAGAGGTTTGACCTCCAGTGAGTCAAAACTGGAGAGATTCCAGAATTTAGATTTCTGTTTACCAGGCTATCCCAGCCAACGGGTTATTAAGTAGTGGGAAAGAGGGGTTTAGTTTCCTAATATTGCTAATCACATGCTGTCCCTGTAGACTGGATGATGGATTGGTTTGGGTAGCCGAGCTGCAGAGGAGGTGCAGAAGAGAATAGGGGTACTTTGTCTTTGTTGCACTTAAAAATAAGGGGACATGAGGACCTCCTTGCTGGAAGGGGAAGGCCGTAGCTGTCAAAAGGACCATGAATACCACCTGAGTAAAAGGAAGAGGGAACGATGTGCACGAAGTGGAGGCAATATGAAAACACGAAGCTGCTATTGCATACCACTGATCTATCTCAGGGACTGTTGTTGGGCTGTAACTCTCATCAGCCCTAGCCAGCATAGACAATGGTGAGAATGGCTAGAAATGACATCTGGAGGACCACATTTAGCCTACCCATGCAAGTAGACAGGGAATTGTTTTAGTCTCCATTTGGCTAGGGATTGTGGGAGTTGTAATTCTAGAGGGCAGCATATTGGGGGAGTCTACTGCACTACAGGGCTCAGCAGAAGGCAGCTGCTGGGTCTCCTGAAAGGATCTGTTCTCCTTTTGCTATCGCCTGCAGTCCTTCTAGCTGGGGGTGCCAAGGATTTGAACTTGGGGTCATTTTGCACACAAAAAATCTGAAAGGTTGACATACCTCTCTTAAGGCTTGCTGTTGTTGCTGTCAAGTTGACTCTGACTTATGGGGTTTTCTTGGCAAGATTTCCTCAAAGAAGGTTTGCCATCGTCTTCCTCTATGACTGGGAGAGTGTGATGCGCCCAAGGTCACACTGAGCAGGGATTCGAAGCTGTTCAGTTATAAAACCAATACAACGCATTGGCTCTAACCACTCTTAAGGCCATTGTTATAGCGCTATGATTCCACTTTCAACATCCTATGGAATCCTGGGGTTTGCAGTGGAGCTAGGGGCCTTTGGAATTCTCAGCAGGAGAGCTCTTGGGCCTCAGGAAACTACAAACCCCAGAACTCCGCAGGATGGAATAACAGCACTCTAACAGTGTAGTGCAGAAATGGTCTGAGTTTAGACTTTAAAGAAACTATTCATAATGCTTTCAAGGGCGATTAGACAAATTCATGGACAATAAGGCTATTGCAGGCTATTTCTCGTCATGACTGTTTATCAGCTGCAAAAACAGAGGCAGTATACCTTGCTGAGAACAAGTTGCCGAGGAACACAGGGTGGAAAATACTGTTTAGCTGATGTCCTGCTTGTGTTATTTCACAGTCAAGTTGTTGGCCGGTGTATCAACAGAATGTTGGTAGATGGGCCCTTGCTCTCACCTAGCATGTCTCCGTTCAATTTCTTCAAAGGTTGGCAGCTGTGTCCCTTAGAGGTTTTGTTTTACTGTAACTGCATCAGCCCTGATATCACAGTAGCCAGTGGGAAGGGATATGGTAGATGCTGTCCAAAAACACGTAAGCCATTTCTGCACTAGACAGTTATAGCGCGATGATTCCACTTTCAACATCCTATTGAATCCTGGGGTTTGCAGTTTCGGGAGGGGCTGGCTGGCCTGTCCCTAAACTGCAAACCCCAGGATTCCATAGGAGATTGGAAGTGGAATAAGAGCACTATAACAGGCTAGTGTGGAAGTGGCCTCTCTCTTATATTATATAGATCATGAGTACAGTCACCAACTACTTTGGGTGCTTCCTGAAAAAATACCTTGGATTTCTGCAAAGTTTTTTTTATTCTGGAATGGAATGGACATTTATGAACTGATTTTGACCAACTTGATAGGCTGACAACCTGAACATATCTCTGAAAGTTTGGGAGGAACCTGGCAAACCAGTTTTGGGGGGAATATTGCTGTTTTGGGTCCATTTTGCATGGAACCTGGAGGTTGAAACAAATCTCACGGATTCAAAGTGCCATTAGACTGGATGATATTTCAGAATATAAAACTTTTGTTTCATTTAAATCTTGAACAAAAATCTTGATCTCAGCCATGGCAACACTAGATTGCTTAGCATGTGCGTATGTAGATATACACACATACGAACTACGTATGAGAGACGAACAGAAATACTTGGACATTATGGAAAGGCAACCCTGCTTTTGCCTTCTTCAGTGGTTCTTCAGAGCAACTGAAAATAGAATCTTGCTACGGTCGTCTGATTTGTTAGTCACTCTAATAAATATATACCCTCAAGTGAGTAATTGCATCCTCCTGGACTCCAGAAGAGACTTGTCTGAAGCACTGTCTGACGCTTTAAAAATAACATTTCTGGTATTACCACTCTGCATGATGGAAGACACCCCTCTTTTGCCTAGAATTGGCTTTCTTTTGTGGTTCATTTTGTTGGACTGGATGGGAGTTGCTATGAAAAACAAAGGCAGTTTGGGAGGAAGGGGGATCAGTGTTGTCTGTATACAGCCAGACGCATCGCACATATTTATTTTGCACATTTCCCCACTACACTGGTATAGTGCTATTATTCCTCTTTCATCATCCTGTGGAGTCCTGGGGTTTGCAGTGGAGCGAGGGGCCTTTGGAATTCTCAGCCAGAAAGCTCTTGGGCCTCAGGAAACTACAAACCCCAGAACTCCGCAGGATGGAATAATAGCACCCTAACAGTGTAGCGCAGAAATGGTCTGAGTTTAGACTTTAAAGAAACTATTCATAATGCTGAGCTAATAGTTTCACCACCTTGGAGACCTCCTTTAATGCCATCTAAAGCCAAGAACCGATTCACTGCTTTCAATCTCCTATGGCATCCTGGGGTTTGCAGTTTAGGGAGGGGCCTCAAAGGCCCCTCAACTGCAAACCCCAGGATGCCATAGGAGGTTGAAAGCGGAATAATAGCGCTGTAACACTCCAGTGCGGCGCTAGTTATGAACTACAACGGATGCCATGCAAACAGGTTCCTTGAGCATGCTCTACCCACGGAAGCCCTCCGGGGACAGCCACACTCCCCGCCGCCTCGCCACCAGCCGCATCGCGTGGCAGGCGCGCCAGGAGCAGCGGGGGCGAGACGAGGCGGCCCACGCGCGTCCCCGAGGAGGGCGGCAGGAACGAGGAGGAGGAGGAGGAAAAGTCGAGCTGGTGAAGCAGCCCCGCGTAGGAAGCCAAGGAGCCGAGGGAAAGAGCGAGGGAGGCTTGCGGAGCTGCCGCTGCCCGATTGCTTGCTTGCTTGCCTGCCTGCCTGCCTTTGTTTGCCTCCTGCCCGGTCCCCTCCCCGAAGGCCTGCCGGCTCCTAAAGAGGGCGCGCGAGGTGAAGCGAGCGGCCGGGATGGAGAGGAGCGCGCGTGGCGCACGAGAGCCCCGCGCCCTCTCTCCGCCCCGTCCCGTCCCGTCCCGTCCCGACGGGCCAGCGACCCGAGAGGCTGCCTGGCCGGCCCACAAGGGCAGAGTGCGGCCCTTCCTGGCCACGCCGCCGCCGGCCCCGCCCGGCCCTCTTGTTTTCCCGCAGGCGCTGGTTCAGGGAAGGGCGGAAAAGAATGCTTGAAACCGCCTCTGAAGTTTGCGCAGCCTTTCCGGGGTGGGAATGGCGCAGCCTCCCAGATGTTGTTGCTCCAAGCCTTAGTCACCCGCTGGCTGCGTTGGCAAGGGCGGAAGAGCATCGCTGGCCAGCAGCATCTGGGTCCCTTGCACACCCCGGCATTAAAGCTTTAGGAGTCCCTAACCGCCCTGGTTTGGACCGCTGGAATCGTGGGATTGGCACTTGAGGGAGTGGTCCTTGGAATTCTCAGCCAGAGAGCTCTAGTGCCTCCCCAAACCACAAACACCCAGGGAGGGCTTTGCTGTGGGTTCCTGCTTGGCAGGGGGTTGGACCGGATGGCCCTTAGGGTCTCTTTCAACTCTAGAACCATTTCCGCACTAGCCTTTTATAGCGCTATAATTCCACTTTCAATATCCTATGGAATCCTGGGGTTTGCAGTTTAGGGAGGGGGCTTTAGAATTTTCAGCCAGAGAGCTCTTTGGCTTCAGTAGACTACGAACCCCAGAATTCCATAGGATGTTGAAAGTGGAATAATAGCACAATAATAGTGCAGTGTGGAAATGGTCTATGATTTTATGATTCTGTGACTTCATAGGATTCAGCCATGGCAATTAAAATGGAATCATGACACTATAACTGTGGAGTATGTAAAGGCCCCAAAGCTGTGTTGGATCAGACCCACTGATATTCTAGTCCAACAGTGGTCGGTCAGCTCCCTGTAGGATGCCTAGCGGTGGGATAGCACCTTCCTTTTTTGTCTTCCCCAGGAGTGTGTTCAGAAGTGTGCTGTTTCTGACCACGGAGGCCATGTACCACTAACATGACTAGTAGCCATTGGCCGTTTCCACACAACACTCTTATAGTGCTATTACTTCACTTTCAACATCCAGTGGAATTCTGGGGTTTGTAGTTTCCAGAGGCCAAAGAGCCCTCCCTAAACTGCACACCCCAGGATTCCATAGGATGTTGAAAGTGGAATAGGAGCACTAGAACAGTGTAGGGCAGAAATGGCCATTGACAGCTTGGCCCTCCATTCATGTATAATTTCCTTCTTTATGGTCATCTTGTGGCAATAAGTTCCATAGTTTTTTTTTGTCAGCCCCAAATCTTCCACCATTCAACTCAATGGGTGACTCATTAGGGAGACAAAACAAACAAACTTTATCTCCTGTGTCCCAATTCATCACTGTAAGCATATATATATATATATGTATGTATGTATATGTATGTATATGTATATAATATCCTCCCAATAAGCCCCTGGCTTTTTGGAACAGTCTGTTGATAGAGGCTCTCTGAGACAGCCTGAAACTTGTAGGCAAAGGCCCTTTTTTCCACTGGGGTTAAAGTAGGAGAAGGTAAACTGCAATCTACATCCAACATGTACCTCCCCAGCTATTCTATGGCTTCCACTTATAGCCACTGATCGCAACCACTGCTATCCCTGCCATCAACAATCAACAGCGGTACTACAAAAACTCCAGTATGTTTTGATCTTCCTTTAACCACCTCTTGAGAACTCCTTGCCTAGGAAAATGCTAAGAAATTCATGGGGCTGACATAAACAGGCAACTTGAAGACATGAACAAACACACACAGGACTGAAGGGAAGATGGCACTCTGGGCCTCCAGGCTGGCAAGCTTCTGTGGTGCCTTTCACACCATGGAGAGCCACGGTGGATCACTGCTGGTTTGTGGTGGAAGGTGCAGAAAACCTTGGCAGCTCCCAGCAGCCCTTGAGGGTGATCCAAAGCAGTCCTTCCACCCCATCACAGGGGGTTGGATTTGAGTTGTTTGTTTATGCATGCAATGCTGTGACCAGACTTGTACCCAGTGACTGGCATCCTGTTAGTGATTTACACAGGCATGAGCACAGAGTTAGTGATTTACACAGGCATGAGCACAGAGAGTGATTTATTTTTTTTTGGATGATGGGCAATGGACATCCAGTTAACAGTGGTATAAGGTGTATTGCAAATGTGGAGTTATTGTACGTGAGTTGTACATGGAGTTGTCTTTCAGTTGTACGTGAAAGTAGTAGTGTGTGAGCAGGCATTGTCTATGGCATTGTTTCTGGGCATTGTGCATTGCAATTGCACAGTGGGTTGTCATCCATGTTCCTTGACCGTTGATCCACAAACACTGCACTAGACTGGTACTCAGTATAGGGGTTGTGAAACGTATCTCTGCTGGCAAATATTTACTCTGCACTGAAGTGATACAGGATCTTGGCCATCATTTCCAAATGTAGTTGCACCAACCAAACTAGACTTGCAGCATTGCTTTGTTTAACAGCAGCAGATTAAGAAAGGAAGAAAGCCCCTGTTGCGTGCATCCAATTTTGCAGAGTGCCTCTTCAGTCAAAATCTCTTTTTCCCCCCTCTGAATGTCTCCCCAGGAGCAGGGCTTCATTCAGTGCTCAGATTATAAGTGGAAATGGAGAGAGAGGTTAATAAAATCCACAAACTTCACTCCATGATTCCACTGATCAAAAAGCAAGGGGAGACACTAAAAAGAGAATAAATACCCAGGGAGAAACGTGACTGCCAAATAAATGTATACAAACACCTTGAGAACTATCTCTCTCAATACACCAACTGTAGCCAAAGCATGGCTCTCCCTTTTTAAAAACATCTAGTAATGATGAAAGATTTCTCAGGTTTCCCCCCCCCCGCTTCCCTGACCCTTCTCTTGCTCTTCTCACAGCAGCCTTCTGAGAAGAAATTAAATTGGGTGACCAGGAAGCCTTTCCTCACCTCTTAGAGAAAAGCCTCACATGTTAAACTGCTGTTTGTCAGGACTTGGCCTCAGGGCTCAGTCTTGGCAGATGATGCTCTTTCTTCCCCCTCTGCTAGAAGATCTAAAGGTCTGATCTATGCCTGCAGCATTATATTGTAGGACTATACCACTTTAGACTGTAGGGGCCTCTGTGTGGGGATATTACCTTTTAAATGTTTCTCCACAAAAAAACTTCCTGCAGGTACAAAACTAGAAGGGAAAGTGCTAGAAGAACTGTTCTCTATTGAACTGAGTTGCACTCCATGAAAACTTATTCCATAATTAGTTGGTAAATCTCTAAGGTACTCCAAGAGACCTTCTTTTCTTGATGTTCTTAACTTTCAAGGAAGGTTGTAATTAGTTGTTGCATTAAAAAAAACATGCAGAAGAATTCAGAAGCAAAGCTTCAACCTGCTATCTTAGAGAGGTATGGCTCACTTCATTACGTTAAGAGTTTGTTACGTGTCTTCAAGTCCGCTCTGACTTATGGTAACCCTGCCAGAGGGTTTTCTGGGCTGGATTTATCCCAAGGAGGTTGGCCATTGTCTTCCTCCTAGGCTGAGAGAGTGTGGCTTGTATAAGGTCACTCAGTGTTTTTTCATGACTGAGTGGAGATTCAAACCTTGGTCCCCAGGAGTCGCTGCTCTGTGATTGCTTTCCACATTAAGACTGCTACCTTGAAAAAATTCCTCTTTCTTGCATTACAACTCTCAGAACCCTCAGCTAGCAAGAGCATTGCCCATGCTGTGGGGAAGGAGGTACCCGCATACCTCCAACTGGCAGAAGAGATGCTTTCCCCCACGCAGCCAATGAGCTGGTGGTGGTTGTAGCCCAAAAAAGTAACTATTCCGAGCTCTGATTCTGCCACAAGAGTGGACCGAGTCTGAAGCTTCTTTGATGAGCAGGAATGTTTGCGTCTCTCGTGCCAACAACTGTCCCTTGCTTCTCTCTCCTCCCCTCCCCTCTTCCTCTCTCTCTTCCAGTTAGTTGACACAGGCTGATCCGCTCCGGGTCAGGCTCAGAAGTGCTGCCAAGCTCACTTTCTGGGCGGGAGCACACGCACCACCAAACGGGAAGCCAGCTTAGTTCATGTGAGGTCTCCGTCTGGGACGCGGGTGGTACAGCTTGCCCCAAAGAGCATGGGAATTGCTGGTCTTTCTGTTTACCATCCAGCCTTGTGTTGTGTGTTGGCATGAATGTAGCCCACCAAAAAAGGCAAACAAACAAAAATAAACATTTCTAAAGAAGAGAGGATACCTGGGAGCCACATTCTCTGACCTCAAAGGCCTTCTCACCACCTCCCCATACTTATTTATATGTATTTTTATACTAAAATTTCTGTCTTCTCCCCATGGGCATTACTAGAGGTGCTCAAAAAAGGTCAAAGAAATATCGGGAATAAACAAACAAAAACAGGGAGAGTAAAAGTAGCAATCCAGTTACTAAAATGAAAGAATAAAGAACTGCACAACACCAGACCAAAAACAGGATGAAAAGAAACCAGAGAACCTAACTCACAGATAATAAATTTTAAAAGCAACAAGTTAAAAAACTTGCAGGGGGAAAAAGAAAAGAAAAGCCTTCAGACCCTGAACAAAAGAGGAAGTTAATTTGAGCCAACCATCTACAAGCAGGTGTTTTCCAGATGTTTTACCATGCTGGCTGGGGATGATGGGAGTTGAAGTCCAATTCTGGAGGGTGCTAGGCTGGGGAAAGGCTGATCTAAATTACTGGGTCATGGAGTTCTACCTATAGGGTACTGCCACCAAGAAGGCTGTCTTGTGCACTGCTGCCGGCTGTTTCATAGAAGATATGCCCAAGTGGGTGGCGTCAGCTGTTAAATGCTAAGAGAGGTGGGGGACCTCTTCTAGTCTGATAGCCAAATTCAATTTCTGAGACATTCTCAGGGTCTGCAGTCCACCAGTGGGCAGGACCACAGGCTAAAAATAGCAATGTATTCTAGTTTAAAGCCTTAATGCCAGTAACTAAGCCTTTGGTGAGGTATTTCAATCTTTAGGAATGGGAGGAAACCCACAGAATGGAAACACCAAATAGTATCATGAGAAAGGGAGTGTGGCAATCCGAGCAAGGTACGAGGGCTAGCTGGAGTTCCTCAGGAAGGCTGGATTTGGCCCCAGGGCTGCTGTTCCACACCCCTGCCTCTGATTCTGGTTAACATAACTAAAAGACTAGCCTCTTGTCCAACCCTCTTGTCCAATACTGGAGACCACCCCCAAGCTGGCCATTCCAAAGCTGGTGGAGAACAGGACAGGGGGAAGCAGCAGACAAGAATCTGGCTATTTTCTGTCAGATGGATGCAAAACAATGAAAACATCTGCAGGGGCCTCCAAAGGGTCCCTGGAGGTGCCTTCAGACCCTGGCACCAGTTACAGGAAAATAGTTGGGAACTTGTTTGATTCTCCCATACTCAGTACCAACCAGGAAATGAACAGCTTCAGGAAGCTACAGCCAAGAAGATGTATTACGAAGCATAATGTGAGGTCAATAAAGAGTTTGTGATTCACCAGGAGGATTCCAGCCCCTGTCTTAGGGGACAGGCAGGTGCCAGTGACAGAGGATCCCAACCTGTTTGGGACTTGAAAGCCAATGACCTTGAACTGAACTTGGAAACAAACCCATGGACATAATTTATTGACTTTAAGTGTGTTACTGCATTGTGCTGCTTTGTGTTAACTATTTACACGCTTCCTTTGAGATGAAAGCTCTCTACCGCTATGTCGCAAAAGGCTAAAAATACAGTATCATCAAATGAAACAAAAATAAATCAGGCAACGTAGTCAACAGCAATAATATCAAAAACAGGAACAATTAAATAAAGGCCCAGAAGGAGCCGAGAAGCCTACACTTAGAACCCAATCAGAAAAGAATGCTTGTCAGAAAAGATGCTGCTGTTATTATCTGTTCAATGGTCCAAGTGCCATTGCTTGTAAGGCCCTGCCCCAATATAACACAAGCCACATGTCAGTTAACAGACCCTCCAAATGTCTTACTGGAAAGCATGATTATATGAAAGAAAGCATACGATTTTAGCCTAGGAAGTGGGTTGGTCGGGACAGGATTCCTTCCAGCTCAATTATTCTAAACCCTCCTTCAGATATGTTGGAGAAAGTAACCCTGTATATACCCAGAGCTGCCGCTCCTATATTACTTTGTCAAATCTTTCAGCTAGAATATCAGCATTTATGAACAAGGTTCTGCCTTGCATGCTTCCATATCAAGCAAACATGCTGACAAAAGAAACAAACAAACCAGGAAATGTTACGAGGCTCTCAGGAACTAGAAGCCACAATCTAGTTTCTGATAGCAGGTAAAAGAAGACGAGAAGTATAGAATTCCCTAGTCAGATGGCTATAACTTGTAGGCCTGTTTCAGCTCCAGCATTTGCTCTCACTGATCACTGGGAAAAAAGTAATGTTATTCATTAATGTTGTGTTACTAACATATAACAGATCACTTTCATGGCTATTGTTGCTACGTGCCTTTGAGTTGTTTCTGACTTACGACAACCCTAAGGTGAACCTATCATGGGGTTTTCTGGGCTGAGAATGTGTGATGCTCCTAAGGTCTCCCAGTGGGTTTCCATGGCCGAGTGGGTCTTCGAAACTCTGGCCTCCAGGGTCATAATCCAGCGCTCAAATCATTACACTACAGACACTAAAAAGGATCCCTCTTTGGTCTTACTATGTGTTTTGGTGATGATGGTGGTAGAAGCTACAGCTGCTCAGAGTAGATAGTGCTGAGCTAGACAAATATTGATCAAGGCAGCACTTGTTGAGCTATCTAATGTGGGTGACCAGCAATTATTTTTCCTAATGTGTCAGGGACCAGTGCCATATTTGTGCCCATTGACTACACCTATTGCTTTCTTTTCTGGGCACTCACTTAGACCAACCACAGATCAACAGACCACTGCTTTGAGCAAAGACTCCAAAGTTCCCTCCCTGATAAAGCAAAAAGGACCCTGAACCCTCCCTCACAGAAACAACCAGTTCATCTGTAATGCAGATATGACCCCTTTCTGGCTCTTCCATCCGGTATGAACAGTTTCAATAACGCACACTGTCATCAGCAACTTGAGAGACCATAAATATTATCAAAGAACTCCCATTTTCTATTTGGCCCTGCTTGTGAGAGGAGAATAAAACCCTTGTGTCCTTTTCCTCCACCCCCCACACTCCCCCCCCAATAAGCCAAACTCGTGCTATCATAAAAAAAAATGAGTCAGGTTTCCGGGATACTGGTTAATGCATTCATTCTGGGAGCTTAACTCTAGAGAATAAAAGGAGGGAAACTCTTAAAAAGGAGAGCAAGGGAGAAGATAAGAAAGAAAAAGCTCTTTCTTTTCCCTTCTGGATAACATTGGGACAAGGCTTGAAAACCCCTTGTTTGCTGAAGTTCTTTGCCTCCGTTTGCCTTCAGTTTAATTGTGTGTGAGGTGCAAGATGTGGTGGATTATAGTTAAGAATGACTGTAGCAAGACTGTAGCACTCTCCTTGCCTTCTTTCTTTGTGTGCTCTTTCTCTAATGGTTTAAAAATTATTTCTTAAAAGTTTAACCTCTTATCTCTTGACATACTCTTTCTCTCTCAGGAAACATATTCAGAGTAGCAATGCTGGTCATGCAACAAAATATGCAAAATCAAAAATCTACAAAATAGCCAAAAATACATCACACAAGCTTGCAAAGCTCTGCTGATTTCTTTTTCTGAATGATTTTTAACACCTTTATCTTATGAAGAAGCCAGCGAAGCTTTGAAAGCTTCCATGACGTATTTTGGCCTTTTTTATTTGGCCCAATAAAAGTACCGCCGTTCTGCGGAATTTGTGGTATCGTTCTCTCTCTGTTTCTCTCCCCTTCATCCAACTTCCCTGGTATCCAAGAGACCTTTTGCAATGCAGCAGGGTTTAATTTGTGGCAAGGTTAATCTGAAGACAATTTGTAGAGAACAAGGCTGTCAGTGGCTGCTGCTACTCATGATGAAACCTTCAGCTTATGTAGCAATTCATTTCTGAAAATCAGTTTCTGGGTTCAGTGCCTAACAGCAGCAGCAACAACAATTGTTTCCATCATGCCCTGGTTTTCTGAGGCATCCACTGGCCGGAGTGGGAAACAGGATGCTGGACTACATGGATCTTTGGTTTGATCTGGCAAGGCTCCTCAGTGGCAGAGTTTGGTAATTTTTAATTCCTTAGGTGGGGCACGTGTATTTCTCAGAGCTTCAATGGTTACTTTTAAAAAGGAGTTTGTTCCCAATGTACAGTGTGGTGTTTCCAAAACGTTAATTTATTTTCATAGTTCACTGCCATGTTAAAAAACAATTTCTTGTGTGAGCAATAAAGGAAAGAACTCATTACTGTTCTTTCCTTTAAAAAGAAACATACTTCCTAGGACTGATGATAGAGTGGAATGAAATGTGAAAAATTCTTTTTAAGATGGCCTCTAAAAATGCTGGAAAATACCTTAAAAAGTAATTTTAAAAAGCAACCGCAAAATGTTGCTCTTTACAGTTGCTTCATTCCTACTTGTTACATTACTTTGGAAATGAGCCTTCTGTCATAAGCCTCATAGCTCTTTGCACATAAACTATGGGCTGCTCCAGACGAGGCACATGCATCAAAAGGTTCCAGTTTTGGGTGCTGTAGTGTTAGTAATTTTTTTTAAATATCCAAACACATTTTTGCTGCCCTGGACTATTTTCCAGCACTATTCCTGGCACTAGATGCAACAATTTATTCTCACCCTCCAGTGTGTTTCTTTTTAATTTTCAGACACATCACAGCAAATAAGTCTCCATCTCTTCTTCTTTCTTGTTATATTTTTTTGGAGTTGTAATGCATTGTTGAGTCAGTAATATGGCACTTTTGTACTATAGCATAGTTGACCCGCCACTTTTGTGAGTTCAGCGTTCATGGCTTTGATTATTCGGGAGTTATTTAATTTATTTATTTAAAAATTCTTTTGTATTTGCCTGTGCCATGGAAAAATATGTTCTGTCTGGGAATCTCTAGGTTCTCCAACATGATTTCTCTGGTCTACTTCTGCTGGAAGTGGACCATAGAATTGCACTGGAGGACCTAGAAATTCCTTTGAAAAGTGTTTTCAGGTTTTTTAAAAAATAGTGTTCATAATTTTTATTTACAGTTTTTCCACTTTTGTAGTGGTCTTGTGCCCCTAATTACCATGAAAGTGGAGGGCTGACTATAATTTTAAAAAAAAAGGAGAAGAAAATTTACGCTTCAGTCCAGAGTATTACCTAAGCACTTTGCACCTTTGATTTTTAAAGAGAATGCAAAAGGTGCGAATCCAGCTGCAGATCCAAGATGTGTTAGCTGTAACTGGTTCCTCCCAAGTTCTCACATTTCCTTGGAAATATTTCTTATTATTTGCAAGACAGGTGTGTTATGGTGCTTCCTGCTTCCTCTGCCGGGCCCTGGGACTTCTGCCTTAAAGTCTTGACCTGATGTCACCAAGTTCTCAGGGCATCTTGTCTGATTGCCAGAACCCGGCTTGTGAACATATGAAGCCCGGAGGAATGCTTTCCCTGGCCTGAACATTGCAATTGAATTAAGGACAATAAGTCAAGGATTAAGGGAAAGAGTGTATTTCCAGCCAGATCTGAATTCCTTCTTCTCTTCCCCCTCCCCGTTACCCCAGAAATTAAGCACTGCCACAGTGCATAAAAAGAAGCCATTTTCTTCAGAAGGAAAAGGAGGAAATTCAACAGCTATTCTAGAGAGAAAGATTGTACTTCAGCCTCCTTAAGAGTGCAATTATAACATATGCTGTCAGGATGTGTATGCAGTGCATTACACAGAGCTTTCCCGGAAGGAGAGGCAAGATCATTTCCCTCCTCTGGGAACGTTCTTAAGCTGCTCTTTCCGTGGGTGTGCAGTTTATACCAACAGAAGAATTACTTGTGTGTGCAAGCACCCCTCAACCTACTGTGTGAGGTGGGTGGGGCGGAGTAGTGGGAAGGGAGCAGCTTGCTGCCTTTTGCTTCATACTTGCTGCTTTTGGAGGAAATTTATGCCTCAAACCTGGAAAAAATTCCCTGTTCTGGGATGAGAAAGGGAGTACAGCAAGGAACATAAAGGAGAGAAGTTTCTGAAAAGAGGATGCTAGGGTGGGAAGGATGTGAGTAAAAATTCCCTTTGGCTGTGTGTGTTTTGTGTCTTCCAACTTATGGCAACCCTAAGGTGATTATATCACAGGGTTTTCTTGGCATGATTGGAAGGTTTGCCATTGCTTTCTTCTGAGGCTGAGAGAGTGTAAGTTGTCAAAGGCCACCCAGTGGGTTTCTACGGCCAAGTAAGAATTTGGATCCTGGTCTCCCAGAGTCTTAGGCCTTTTCTGCACTAGCTCGTTATAGCACGATGATTCCACTTTCAACATCCTATGGAATCCTGGGGTTTGCAGTTTTGGGAGGGGCCAGCCGGCCCCTCCTGAAACTGCAAACCCCAGGATTTCATAGAATGTTGAAAGTGGAATCATCGCACTATAAGAGTGTAGTGTGGAAAAGGCCTTAGTCTGATACTCACATTGGGTCTACTATACCATGCTGGCTTTTAGACTACCAAGCGGATAACAGGACTACTGGGAATTATCCAAGGGATAGTTTTAGACTCATAGAGTTGGAAGGGGCCACAAAGACCATCTAGCCCAACTCCATGTCATGCAGGAATACACAACTAAAGCAGTCCTGGCAGGTGTTCATCCCACTTTTGTTTAAAAACCTCCAACGAAGGAAAGTCTATCGCCATCCTCCATGGCAATTTATTCCATTCCTGAACAGCTCTTAATGTTAAGAAGTTCTCTTTGTAAAGTTCAGTTGGAACCTCTCATCTTGTGATTTGAATCCATTTATTCCTGTTCTATTTTCTGAAGCGGCAGAAAATAAGCACACTTCATCTTCTATGTGACATCCCTTCAGATATTTAACAATGGCTGTCATATCACCTCTCAGTTATCTCTTCTGCAAGCTCAACATTCCCAGCTACCTCAGTCATTCCTCAGAGGGCTTGGTTTCCAGGTCTTTTTCTATCTTGGCCACCTTTCCCTGGACATGTCCCAGCTTGTCAATATTATCCTTGAACTGCCGTTCCCCTAATTGGAAACTGTATTCCAGGTGAGTTCTGACCAAAACAGAACAGAGTGGAACTATCTACTGGGTGCTAGTTGTCAGCTGCTGACATCAAGCCAGTCATCTTGAGTTACTGAAGAGAAACATACTGTTCCAGACTGCTAAGAAATGCCCTTGGAATACCTGCGCAGCCCTGCTCTTCTACTTTCATTCATATCCCACTTTAAAACCCACCTTTTCCAACATATACATTTGGTACAACCTTATAGGTTCCTTTGCCGTATTGCATCTCAGCCTGTAAGCAAAAGCATGTGCACCTGAACCAAGGGCATAATACTCTCTAACGACCCCTGCCTCTCTTTCCCTACACCTTCTACCTCAATTTTTTATTTAAAAGATTTATATCACCCTAATGGGGTTGCACTAACGCACACACACATGCAGATACAGTTCTTGCAGGCAAGAACTGAAATACAATCAATTTTCTCTCCACGGTGAAAAAGTTGTCAAAAGGAGACATTTGCAGTTCAAGACTTATTCTGCATGCAGATTCCTGTGCTAGAAATGTGGTTTTTAGCACAGACCTATTCTCTTCTGCACAGCAAATCATATTTTCTGCAAAATAAAAGTATTTAAGCATGGTTGAAGAGTCCTGAATGGTTCAGAATGTTAGAGCATCAAGAGTTCCTCGGTGGAGAATCTTGAATCTGGAAACTTATTTTCATCAAAGATTGGGACATTGTTGAATATTCTTCATAGCCCTAACACACACACACACACACACACACACACACACACACACATTCCCGGTTTGATTTACAATGTTTAGCTACACAAGGTGAAGGAAAAGAAGAGGTTCCTTCCATTTCTGTGTATAAATGTGAATAGACTTGCAACTGAATTTTTCATCAGCCTTGTGATGGGAAAGCATTGGCTACCATGCCTGACAGCAGCAGACTAACTTAAGAAACATAGGGCATACTGGATGGTGATTTCCGCACTACATTGTTATAGCACTATTATTCCACTTTCAATATCTTATGGAATCCTGGAGTTTGCAGTTCAGGGAGAGGCATTGAGAATTCTCAGCCAGAAAGCTCTTTGGCCTCAGGAAGCTACAAACCCCAGAATGCCACAGGATGTTGAAAGTGGAATAATAGCACTACAACAGTGTAGTGCAGAAATTGTCTATGTCACATAACTATTGCTCCCAGTTCCGTTGCTGTCATGTGAGGAGACTACCACACTCTGCCAAATGCTAGGGGCAGTCTTGGCAACCCCAAGAACCTGAGATTCCCCTTTGCCCTTAAGAACAAATTTCAAAGCCAGAGTCTCAAGGCCAAAGCCAGACAACTGGCAACCCTAGGCTGGGTAAGCTGTCTTCCTAAGAAGCCTGTCTGCTAAAAAGAATAATACTCATATTCAGAGCCCCCCTGCTAAACCTCCCGAGAAATCCAAGGAACTTTGAAGAGCATAGTTTTGAATGCCAGTGATTTAACGGATGTCTCATCCTGTATGCCAATAATCTCTGTCTGTGGGAGGGCAAAGCAGAAGAGAGGAGCAGAGAGCTGAGTGAAGCAGGAGGAGGAATGCATTTAGGAAAGAGGGAGTGGTGTGTGCATGTGTGTGTGTGTGAGAGCGAGAGAGAGAGAGAGAGAGAAAGAGAGAGAGAGAGAGTACTTTATTGACACACGACTGTGGTTCAGCATCCCAGGCTGCGTGGGTGGCTCCATGAGGATGCGTGCCGGGCTCCTCTTTTCCCAGACACGAAGCAGACGGCTTGTCACACAAAGAAAGTGGTCATTATGGGTGTCTCTGCCCCCTCCCTTCTTCCCTCCCTCTCTGCTAGAGCTACAAACCATCCAAGTTCATGTTCAACGGAGTGTGGGGGCCACTCAATTCATGACCTGCTAACACCACTGCAAAAGGGCTCAGGACATTACTTTGGGGGGTCATGGGTGGAACTGGGCAAAGATTCAAAAGCAATGATTTTCACAGCATGCTATTAAAGGCTGTTGGTAAAGGTACACAAGTGGCAATGTTCTTTTGCTTTGGACTAGATTGTCCCCAGATATCCATCTGGCCCCCTCGGCCTACATCGCTTGAGTGCTGCCAATTCTTAGGAACAGACTCACCTGTTAGCTGATACCTGTTCCTGGTAAAACAGTGTCCCCTTGCAGGCCAACGCACTCCCTTACATGCACCCTTCTGTGGACAAAGAGAAGTTCCAGCAACCCTCTGCCTACCTGGATTTAGTTTCCTTTGAAAGAGGTGATTAGTTTTCTGAAATATTTACATTTATTTACAGTGTACACAGATGGAGCATGGGTGGAGGCACAATCCCAGGAAACAGACAAACTCTACTGTCCTCTCATTAACCCTCTGGGGAGACAGGCACTAGCAGTACCCCCAAAGCAGTGTTTGTGTATAATAGGAGTAGGCAACTGCATAAGGGTCTGGGACCAATCCCCCCCACGGACCCTCCCTGCAGGCTGTACCCCCGCCCCCCAAAAGCCCAGCTACTCTTGTTATCCTCTGAAATCTCTCTCAAAATGGCAGCAGGAAATGACATCCTGTAATTTGATAGCAGAAGAAAACTGAGGTGTTTGGGGGTAGTACAGTGTTCTGGAGTGCTTGTGGGAGTATATATTTTCATCCATTTTGGGAATGCTCTGTTCACTTGGGGCAAAAACTGTCTGAAAATTATAGCAGTTTTTAAAAAATAATTGGGAGAGTTGCGAGGGCTTTGGAGAACCGGTGGTGAGTTTCAGAGACCGCAGAAGTATGGTTCAGGGGCTGAAATGCTGGAGGGAATCCATCTCTAGCTCCCTTGCTAGGCTTAAAGTAAACATAAGCGAAACAATAGCCTTTTTTGTCTCCTATTTACTCTTGCCTCCCTTTCTCTCTCTTTTCTTTGTTGTTTCCCAAATCAAAATATGGAGAAATAGCCTGACGTGTTATCAAGCCAGCTTCCTACAAAGTACTTCTGGTACCCAACCTGACTGCAACATGGAAATGGATCATGATTTTAAAACAGTATGACTTCAAGTGACAGCCAGCATGGTGTAATGGTTTGAGCCTTGGACTCACTCAATGGCAGAGCTTGGAGTTTGTGGAGGGGGGGCAGGAGGGTGCGGGGCTACGGCATGAGGGGTGTGACCACTGTGCATGAGGGCGTGGCCACGGTACGTGGGGGCATGGCCAGAGCCAGGAGCGTGTGGCTACGGGCTGGGATGTCCCAGACCATTGCTGCCCGGGGCGAATTACCCCCCCACATCCCTACACAACTGTCCGCACTAGACTGTGCTCTTATCCTATGGAATCCTGAAGTTTGCAGTTTAGGGAAGGGCCTTTAGAATTCTCAGCCAGAGAGCTCTTGGGCCTCAGTAAACTACAAACCCCAGAATTCCACAGGATGTTGAAAGTAGAATAACAGCATGATAACAGTCTAGTGTGGAAATGGTCTATGAACCTGGAGAGCAGGGTCCAACTTCCCACTTGGCCATGTAAACCCACTGGGAGATCATGGGTTGCATTACTCACGCTTAGCCCCAGAAAATCCTATGATAGGTTCAACTCAGAAATGACTTGAAGGCACACAACAACAATGATTACAAGCTCCCTCCTCAAAATGGTACTGCAAAGTTTCCTATTTCTCAAAAATAACCAAAATATCTTGGATCTAAGGAACCAGTACATCCAGCAACAAACAAGCCTCGAAAGAATGGAAAGAGGTTCACTAAAACAGAATGAGTGGGGACAGACATGAGCTGGCAAAACCCAGCAAAAACCAACAAGCGACACTGAAAGAATTCAAACGTCCTTCTACCATTCTGTAAGGGCTCATGGTTACTTCAGATTATTTAAAATAGACAAATCTGAATGCTAAAAGCCACTGGCTTGTGGTTGAAAACACATTCTTTTCCAGCCTACGTTGTTTGTACCTCAACACCTACAAAAGAGCATAAGACAGAAATATGTGGCACCGCATGAGTCAGACCCCATAGTGTGTGAGATTCCTTCTCCACCATTTAGTGAGTTCATAACCCCTGAACTATAAAAGTAAGTCATAATATTGTCACTAAGGCCATTTCTGCACTGTACTGATATAGTGCTATTATTCCACTTTCAACATCCTATAGAATCCTGGGGAGGGGCCTCAAAGGCGAACTGCAAACCCCAGGATTCCATAGGATCACAACACAGTCACAACAGAGAAGGTGTGGTTACTGCTTTTTAGATTAACAATCACAATGCAATTTAGTCATATATTCATAATTGTGAAAAGAAACTCACTACAAGTAACTAGTTATTTGTAACTACTTATTCGCAAGTCCTTTCAAGTTTCCCCCCAAGTACTGCCACTACCACATTAATTAATCAATTTTAGAGGCAAATTAACATAACATTTAATTTTTATAAGTATGACGTTCCAAGTATACAATAGATAGTTAGGTATGATGATACAAAATAGCCAAAACTTGCAATATGTTATCACCTTGAAAAAGTTTGCATGTTGAGAAGCTATGACATTAAAGTCTTTAAAAACTGGCCAGCAGAAACAACCTTTAAAATATGAAATGCTAACATTCCAAAATGTAAAATCTATCACATGTTCAGATGCTTGAAAATTCAACCCATTTTTAAACAAGTGCCCCACTATCCAAAGTGCGGTTTTAGCAATTAATGGGCTTTCAATCCCCCTCCCTCAGAAATTGTCACAGGTTAAGGTAGTTTAACACACTACCACTATTGCAATGTACTAGGAATCAGCAATGAACTTTTGCTCATTCTAAGAAGGTGAGTGATGTTCCTTCTTCTCCTTGTGGTTCTGCCACACTCAGTGATGACAACTTTGCTTTATGGCCCCTTCCTCTCCTTCCACCCCCATTTCCTCCTCACCACACCCTGCTCCATCTGAGTTAAGAAATCCCACACTTCATAGCCTCAAATAACTTACATTGCACATTTGGCAGGAGAGGGTCAATGCGGCTGTGTTTTCATGGCGGAAAGGCCTCGGGCCACATATTTTTCTAATTAGAGTGTGTTTTTTTTCCTTCATTCTGTTCAGCAGTGTTTCCCTCCCCCCTCCCGTTTTTTTGCAGCTGCGATGACACTCGGCTGTTGCCCCCTGCTTTCTCACGCTCTCCCTTGCCAAGTCGTGTAACTGGCTGGGCGGCCGCCAAGCACTGAGGTCGGCATGTCAGCCCCCGCTCCTTGTGCACATACTGAAAAGAAGGTGCTTTTCTTTAACTGTGCTCCCTCCAGGCCTCCTTCTCCCCCGTCCAGCACTCCCCCCTTTGGCTCGTGGAAGTTGGTCGCTTGTCAAGGTCATCGCTCACAGCTTAGTTTGGGTGACCCAACCTGACAGCAGGAAAATGCATTAGGGAGACCACATTTTAGAGGGGGCTACATAGCTGTCGATAAGGATTCTTTCTTCCCTCTCCTCTCTTCTTTCTTTCTTTCTTTCTTTCTTTCTTTCTTTCTTTCTTTCTTTCTTTCTTTCTTTCTGATTTTGTCCCCAGCTGGGAAGATTTCATCTTCTCTTTTCTATTAACTACCCAGCTTTCCATGATTTTAACTGTCCCTGGGAATATGTGTGTGTGTGTGTGCGAGGACTTGAGAGACCTTTTCTGGAAGCAAGCTTGGAACTTGGCCCATCCCAGAGCTGGCATCAAGTTTGTTTCTCTCTATCCTCCTTCTCAGGAGAAAACAAAGACACAAGTTGCTTGGCACACAGCAGTGTGGGTCCTCCCCCCGCATTTTCTCCCTCTCCATCTCCACCTTCCTCCTACAGCAGCGGCACCACGGCACCACCGCTCTGCTTGCTCTCTGCTCGTGCTCCTGGTGCTTTCTCTTCCTCCTCAGCTGCAAGCACAGAAACCACCCTCCAGCTGCAACTTATTAAAGTCAGATTGTCCCTTGGGGACTGAAGGAGAGCCAGGGTCATTAATAACAACTAACTACGCAGCCTTGCGTGCCAGCCCTTCATGTCACGAGGCAGAAAAACACTGCTGCTGCTGCTGAAGCAATGCACATTCAATAGCATTGCTCTCTTCTTGTCTCTACCCCCATTCTCACTCCTCCTTTGCTTTCTTCTTTAAGGGGGAGAAAAAGCTACCATCATAGCCACCCACTTAAATGAAGAAAGAACCAACCTCTTGAGAAGCATGTAATCTCCAAAGCCTGCTCCCTTTCCCTGGCGAGGGACTCTGCAGAAGCCCTCTTGAAAGAGTGGAATTCATGCCCACTCACAGTAGAGAAGAAAACACAATTGGATGCAAGCCTGAAACAAACATTGCTCACGTACATCTTTGGGTAAACTTTCCAGATTGCTTCTCACCTGCTGGTTGCTTTCAATTTATTGAGGGGAACTTGTGCTAGATAACTTTGATAGCCTTCTCCCCACCTCCAAAGACAGAGTCATGCCAGCTAGGTAATTCTAGTCTCAAAGGTAGTTCTTCCAACTTCTGACCTAAAGAAGCTCGCTTCTTTGCCCTTTCCACCACTTTTCACTCATTTGCCTTCTGCCTTTGGGCCCATTAGAGCCAGAAGGAGGAGAAGAGGCAACTCGAGGCTGATGCTCCTTCTTATGCTTGCCGCGCCATCTGTATGCATGAAGAAGGCATGTCGGTCTTCTCCAACCCAGAACCCTCCTGATGTGCTGGACTGCAACTCCCCACCAGCATGATGGGAGTTGTATTCCAATATATCTGCAGGGTGCCAGATTGGGGGAAACTGAGGTAAATGAACAGGCAGCAACTGATGGCAAAGTGTAGAAGAAGAAGCTGCAAAACCAAAGAACTGTGAAGGCTAACAACAAAGCCCATTTGCTTTTTATTTCTTCAGCTCTGCCACTCCCAGCCCTCCAGATGTCTCTTTGGGTAGCAGCAGCAAGTAGTTTCCATGTCAATGAGGTGGTGAGCGTAACTGGATTCTAGCTCAAACTTTTAAAGAGTTGCCCAGGGTGTTGAACCCTAACCCTCCAATAAGTTCAGCACATTGGATAGCTCTTCTAATCTTTAGTTAAATTCTAGAGTTCAGCTATAATCTGGAATGGAGTCACTGCTTCTCTGACATGAGGGTCAACAGCCATTCCTGGGCTGTGGACAGATTTTAGGTTTATGAAATCTCATTTTAAAGCAGCGACAACAACAATAACAAGCTGCAACCTCGAGGTCCATCAACCAAAGCCAGAAGCAAAAGAATGGATTCAGAAGCATAAGTATGGTGACACAAAATATAGAAATGTTCAAAATGATGGCCCAAAGGGTAGAGAGTGCTGAATTTTCTATTGCATTCCATGAGCTAAATGCTGGAATATCCTCAAGTCACCCATAGAAATCTACTTCTGAGCAGTTACAGATCAACAATTCTAATGCAAAATTTTAAAAATGGACAACAGAGTTGCACAAAGTTCTGTGCAGCCAGAGACCAAAGGAAACCAAGATTCATATTTTATAATATGAATATTTTATAAATGTGGCAGAATGAGGCTGAAAGGTAACTGGCACAAGGTGGTCATGTTAAAGAGATTTTGGTTTTGCTTGCATTTTCAGTGTCTGTTGTTAAATTATTCTGAGTAAGAAGTCTTTGCTGATCTACGGTAAACTAAGAAAATACAAAGGATCCAGAAGACAGTGACCAGGGTGGTGAGGTGGGTTGACTTCAAGAATTATGGACAATGGTTGAAAGACTGGGGTATATTTTAGCCTGGAGAACAGAGAATGATAGAGAGACTTGAGAGGGACCTTAAAATATCTGAAGGGCTGTCATGTAGAAGCTAGAGCAGAGTTGTTCCCTGATGTTTGGAAGGAAAGATCTGGAACCAACAGATGGGAATTCCAAGGACCACATTTCAGATAAAAACCAGGAGAAACTTCGCAATGGTGAGAACTGTTTACAAGTCTTATGAGGAATTACTGTAGGAGCTGATTACATTTAGTCTGGAGATGAGAAGTCTGAGAGGTGATATGATAGCAAGCTTCACATATTTGAAGGGATGTTGTGTAGATGAAGGAGCAAACTTGTTTTCTATTGTACCAGAGACCAAAATATGAACCAATGGACTCAAATTACAAGAAAAGAGATTCCACCTAAGATTCAGGAGGAACATTTGTACTGTAAGTGCTGTTTGACAGTAGAACAGATTATCTCAGAGCCTTTCTGCACTACACTGTAATAGTGTTATTATTCCTCTTTCAACTTCCTATGGAATCCTGGGGTTTGCTGTTTAGGAAGGGGCATTCAGAATTTTCAGCCAGGGAGCTCTTTGGCCTCAGTAAGCTACAAACCCCAGAATTCCACAGGATGTTGAAAGTGGAATAATAGCACTATAACAGTATAGGGTGGAAAGGCCCTCAGAAAGTAGTACAGCGTCCTTCTTTGGCAGGCTTTAAACAGAGGTTGGATTGACATCTTTCAAGGGTGCTTTAGTTGTGTATTCTTGCATGGTGGGTGTTGGACTAGATGGTGCTTGTGGTCTGTTCCAACTCTGCAAATCTTTGAGTTGGACTAAGCTGTCTTGTAAAGTGGTTGGATTGCCTTTGCCAGAGAAATTAACCAGAGGCTGAATGTCTGCTAAGGAGTGCAATTTCAAGATTTCTGAGTTGTGCAGTGTGTTGAACTATACGACCTCCTGCCATCTCTAAAATGCCACTAGATTCTGGTCCACCACAAAGTGTGGGCTTTCCCCCCCTCTGTCCCACAATGTTACAATCTTTCCATAAAGATTTTTTTGTACTTCTGCAATCCTTGAGGTTTTTTCAAGTCCACTGATACTTTCCCTATTGTATATGGTCACTGCTGTCTTGACTAGATGTGAATCAGCATTCATAGAACTCAGTTCACTGTATTGATGCATAACTGTCTATACTTGCTTCTTGAACATTATCCTTTCCACTGTAATTATGCCAAATTAAATTTCAATTTTATGATCAAATTAAAGTGAAAATAAATTAGGGGAAAGGGCCCGGGAAGTGCAGGAAGATGTTTTGCTTTCTGAAAAGTCAGGCTTGGGGCCTTTGACCTGTACTGCTGTCAGCAACAGAAGGAGGTTCCCTCCACTTTCTCTGCTCCCTCCACTCCTGCTCCTCGTCTTCTGAGCTCAGGTTTCAGCCTCCTTGGAGACTTCATATAGGACACTTTGGACACACTGAAGATTAGATGAGTAGATAAAATTCTCAAATTCTGTTATCTCCTTCCCACAGGAAAGGTCAGATGGTTCAAGTCTTTTTCCTTCTGCATTCAGGCAAAGATTCAAGGAATATACTTGAACTCCTCTTTTAGAAGAATGGCTGGCCATAAATTATTAAAATAAAACAGGGCATAAATCTAGTAAGCAAAACAAACTCAGCGGGATCCTAATTATGTACCTGAAGATGCTCAGAAATGTTGCCAACTTTGTCATAGGTAGCTGTGAAGATACGGAGAATCTAAACCATCAGGGGTCAGCCTTACTGAGGCTCATGGCCCAACAAAACCTCCACTGTTGGTGTCTGAAGCCCCCATGTCTGTTGCCCATCAGGTTCACCTGTGTTCTCTAAGCTTATGTGCAAAGACAAAGGCAAGGAAAAGTAATTGCCTGCACTTGCCTGGCGCTCTTTTACTTGATCATGGAGCCGGAGTGGGAATTATACAACCCTACAGGTGTTTCTGGACTACAAGCCTTGGTTAGCATAACCAACAGTGAGGAATGCTGAGAGCTCCCATCTAGCTACAGCTGGAGAGCCACATGATTCCCACTCCTGGTCTAGAGAAAACGTGAGGAACATTTTTCAGCCCAAGGGATAAATTTAGTTCCAAAACAGATCTTAGGGACCTTATTTCCAGGGATGGGCAGGATCAAAGGAAATAGGCTAAAAATGCTAGGATATTTTAGTTTAATCTCCAACAGCTAGCCTTTAGAGAGGTATTTTAAGCCTTTAGAACATGGAGGAAACCATATAAGAGCTGACAAATTACAAAATGGTGGTTGAATGGGGAAGGAGGCATGCCCATCGAAGAAAGCCCAGATGGCTGGATTAGGACCTCAAGAGGGCCAAATCTGTGTGTTTTTCATCATTAATAACTTGTGCCATCTTGACCACACTCAGATGTTGCCTAGCTACACATGTCCTAGTTTTCATCCATGAAATGTTGGAGAGTATGCTCTCTGAAGACAGCATGTTAAAAAGAAAGATTCTGAAGGCAACACTGTGAGGCAGATTGCTGCTTTTGAGGTAAAAACCAAGGAATGGAATTAATTGTAGATTCATTAATGAGAGTGCAAGGACAAGGTCTTGTGTAATGTTGTGTGTGTATGGATGCATGTATAACGGGGACTGATGGCCACAAGAAAAGGAGGGGGAAACTACAGTGACCTGAGTGTAATTCTCCTGCAGCTCTGTTTCAAGATTTGCCCTTTCACAGTTGCTTAAGCGAAATGTCAACCAATGCTAAACGGTCTCAACCACATATGCTCCCTCCAAGAGAGTGACTATAAATCAGGCAGCAGTTAGTGGGAAAAAAGCAGGTTCCAAGAAGGCAACCAGTGGGAGATTTCTTTAACAGAAGGAAAGGAAAAAGCTGGGGTTTCTCCTGTGTTTCAGTTTATTATGTGGCTCAGCAGTGATGGAATTCATCATTTATTGTCACCCCTTTCCCTCTCCCCCTACCCTGTGGGCTCTCTGTCTCTTTTTCTCTCTCTCCTCTCCCCGTCTCTGTTGAGGGAGAGCAGGAGACAAAGCAGAAAAGCCTAGTGGCAATTGCAATCAAGTTTGTGTAAATTTGGACCCTCTGTGTCCTCTTCACAAAGCCGGACAAAGGCTTCAAGGCTGGTGTCTCAGCTGGGAATCAAGATACCACAGCTGTAGCCAATGCCAACTCCGTTCCCATCAATATGGAAGGACCCTGGCAACCTGCTTATAACCTCCTCTCCCATCTTTCTTACAAAAGAAAGGAGCAGACAATGTCTTCTTGAGACTCTCTTGCACACCAAAATCTTAAATATTTCATTAGATTATTCTCCCACACCCCCTACCTCTTTTATTTTCTCAGCTCAGACAGGGGAAAGCAGCAGAAGAAAAAGAAAAGAAACCAGACCTAAAAGCTGGGCACAGACAATAGTTTTTAAACTGATTGGAAACTGAGTTGGAGGAACTTTTTTTTTTACCTCCCATGGTGCATGCTGCACATTAATATGTGTCCCATAGTTGCTCAGGGAGGTTTCTTTGTTGGGTTTTGAAATAAGATATAGCCCTGTGCAACCTGTTTACAACGAATGAAAGCTGAATATCTGTACACACACTCTCCAACAAACAGACAGATTTTCCTCCATAACAGAGATGTCAAAGCCGATTCCATAAATTGAAGAGATATGCCTCCCTAACAAATGGTGTGCTGAGGAGCATTGCACTCCTGGTTCTGGAAAGAAGATAGAAAGAACCTCTGTAGCAGTTGTTGTGTGACTTCAAGTATTTCTGACTTAAGGTGACCCTAAGGTGAACCTATCACAGGGTTTTCTGGGGCTGAGAGTGTGTGACACACCCAAGGTCACCCAGTGGGTTTCCGTGGCTGAGCGAGGAATTGAATCCTGGTCTCCAGGCTTGTAGTCCCATGCTGAAAGCACTACACAACCCTGGCTCTCAGACACCTAAGTTCAGTTGTCAGTCCCAACTAGAATAAATCCACTGAAACAATGAAACCTATGTAAGTAGTGAAGTACCAATTTCCCATTGATTCAATGAGTTTCAGGCCCTTTCCGCACCTTACTGTCTTCTGGTGCTGGGGTGCGGGGATGGCGTGAACAGCCTCCGGTGAAAGACTCTTGCGTCTGAGGTCCTTCGGCTCCGCGCGAGCTGCCTGCTCATGCAAGAGCCCCACCTCTTCCTTCCGCAGCATAACCTGGGAGTTTCCCAGGCTGCGCTGGGGCAGGAAGCACAACCAGTGCGTCTCCAGAGGCTTCGCACACCAGGTAAGTGTGCGCAGGGCCCGGGAGCAATGCGCGATTGCACACCATTTTTGGCTTCTAGCTGAAAATGAAAAGGTGCGTGATCGGTGCCTGCTGGCCCCTGGAGCGTCGCATGATTGTGAGTGCATCGTGCAGATCACTTCTTACAATTGCGCGATGCCCTCTTTTGCATGGAAAATGCCATGTGAAAATGGCCTCAGTTTCCTTGGGACTCACAATTGGATTTAGTCCAACTGGAATCCCAAAGACATGACCTCAGACATCTTGCTCATTACTGTACACCTGGATATTGTACCTTCGTCCTCTTGCATGCATGATAGTTTGCTGCAGTGCTTCTTAAACCAACTGATGTGGAGGGCCAGTAGGCTTTCCCCCCCACTGTGCCAAGGACCAGCACCTTATTTGTGCCAATTGGCTATGCCTGTTTCTTTATTTCTTGCAATGGGCCAGCAGTCAATGGCTCAAAGACTGCCACTGGTCCATAGACCAACACATCTGGATGTGTTCACTGCATGGTTGGAATCTTGTACCAAAAACAGGGAGACATATACTGGATCTGTCCTCATCTACTACTGACAGTCCCTGTTTTCTGGTATTTTTTTTTTATTTGCTCCATTTTCTTATTTGCTCCATTTTCTGTACGTTCTTGTGTGCCTTTGAGCCATTTCTGCTTCATGGTGACCCTAAGGTGAATTTATCACAGTTTTGGTTTTTTTGTGAGATTCCTGCAGAAAGTGTTTGCCTTTGCCTTTCTCTGAAGCTGAGAGAGTGTGATTTGCACAAGGTCACCCAGTGGATTTCCATGGCTGAGTGGGGATTCAAACCCTCATCTCCAAAGCTGTAGTCCAACTCCCAAACCACGCTGGATCCCACTACAAACATATAGCTGTCTTTATTTCTGTATTCAAAATTTGGTGGTGTTCTCTCAAGTACTTTAGTCTTTTAAAAATTCTAAGTCCTCCAAAAAGCTCCACATACAAGATGGTTATCCCATTTTAACCTTACACTAGCTCTGTGGAATAGTTCAGACTGAATCTTAATAAATTGCCCAAGACTTCCTCAGTGAGATTTGTGACTGTGTGAGTGTTTGAACTTGGTTTTCCAAGCCCAAAGTAGGCCCAGATGGTGGATATGTAACAAACCAGCCTTTTTTGGGTTTCAGGTGGATATGATTAACACACTTCATGACCATTGAGGTGGGCCGAGGTTTAACAAAAAATGTCAAGTTCCATCTCTTAAACACTTCTTAATAACTCTACCACTCCATATTACCAAATGACCCTCCAAAGGCTGTCCACCCACCCACCCACCCCCCACTGCTTCTCGTTCTTAGCGGCCCTCTTCCATCTTCTTTTGCCTTGGATTTACGTTGGCCTCAAGTGATAGCACAATAGCATCTCAGAGTCTTTTGTTTCATTCTTGATTTATCCACCCTCTTTAAGGACTCTAATGAATAATTCAGAATGATATGAGATTATGGGAAGGATCTTGCTTCCCTCCATCACCACCTCCCTCCTCTCCGCCCTTTAAGCTTTTACTCTCCACCCCACCCACACAGCAACCAAAGAGGAGTGTCGCTTGTTCGACCCCTCTTTGCTGTCAGTTTGATAAATATAATCTATCGCCAATTAAAAGCCCATTCGCTGTCTTCCCTCGTGCAAGGGAGCACCTCGTTAACGTCTTCTTAGTAGGGTGGCTCCCAGGAACTTTGGCAATTATTGATTGTGAAAAAGAGAAAGCCTGTATGGGTTCTCCCTCCCTCCTATCCCCAACTCTGTTCAGCACCACACATTGGCATGTAAATAAGTTATTCACCCAACGTCACTTTTTGATAGAAAAATGACCACGGAATGCTTTGATTTTGGCCTCTTTCTTGTCCTGTTATGCTCACAATGAAACCAACTATTTAACAATTTGGGGTGGGTGAGTGTTTAAGCATTTCCCCCTGGTTTTATATATAATTTAACTGCCTTGACCAATCCGATCCACAACGATTGTCAGTGCTTGTACCTAAGGTTGACTCTTATAGGCTTTGATAAACTTATTTTTGCTCTTTTTTATGGAATTGCAAAAGGCAAGCCTGATAGGTGGCAGCTAAAGTGCTTGTATCCTGGTAGATCACAATTTTTTGGTGGCCTGGTTGGAGGTGATATGGACCCTGCCATAGAAACTGTGGCCATTTCTGCACTAGACTATTATAGCGCTATTATTCCACTTTCAACATCCTATAGAGTCCTGGGGTTTGCAGTTTAGGGAGGGGTGGCCTCAAATCTTTGGGAAATAGCGTGAGAAATCTTTAGGAAAGGAAGTCAAGAAATATGGTGGATACTTACACGTTGATAGGAGGGAAGGAAGGAAGGAAGGAAGGAAGGAAGGAAGGAAGGAAGGAAGGAAGGAAGGAAGGCAGGCATCAGCAAAAGGATGACAAAAGAGAGAACAAGGTCTGCATATACTTTGCACATGCTAATTTATTTTGAGAGCCAGCATGGGTTTCAGTGTTGGACCTGGTCTGGAGACCAGGGTTCAATTCACCGCTCAGCCATGGAAACCCATTGGGTGAACTTGGGTACATCACACACTCTCGGCCCCCGAGTATTCACCTCATGGTATCCATAAGTCAGAAAAAACTTGAAAGCATGGAGCAACAATTTATTTCAATGGAAATAACCACTATCAGATATGAGTGGAAATGTAGGAGACCCAGGCCATTTCTGCACTAGACTGTTATAGCGCTATGATTCCACTTTCAACATCCTATGGAATCCTGGGGTTTGCAGTTTCGGCCCCTCCCTAAACTGCAAACTCCAGGATTCCATAGGATGTTGAAAGTGAAATCATAGTGCTATAACAGTCTAGTGAGGAAATGGCCCCAGTGTGGTATATTGTTTGAGTGTTGGACTAAAACCATGGGAAACAAGGGTTCCAATTTCCTTTGAAGCCATGGAAACCCAGAGGGTGATCTTGGGCAAGTCCTATTATTTCAGCCTAAGAGAAAGGCAATGGCAAAGCTTCTCTGAATACGTCCTGTACAGAAAACCCTAGGACAGGGTCTCCAAAAGTCAGAGTCAACCTGAAGGCACATAACAACAACAACAATGGGAGGAGGACACTGAGAAACTGTCTTATGTACCTGCTTGCTCAGTCTGCTGCTCAGGTTCTAAATGCTATACACCCAGCGGTCCTGGTTTTACCATTGATGGGCCTTTCTCTTTAAACCAGACTCAGGCCCTTTCCGCACCTTACCATCTTCCGGCGCTGGGGTGCAGGGATTGCGCAGGGCTCTCGCGTCCGGGGTCTTTTGGCTCCACACGAGCTGCCTGCTCACGCGAGTGCCCCGCCTCTTCCTTCCGCAGCGCAGCCTGGGACTTTCCCAGGCTGCGCGGGGGCAGGAAGCATGACCAGCGTGGCTCCAGAGGCTCTGCACACCAGGTAAATGCGTGCGGGGCCCAGGAGCAATGCGCGATTGCTCACCATTTTTGGCTTCTAGCCGAAAATGAAAAGATGCACGATTGGCGGCTGCCGGCCCCTGGAGCATCGCGTGATTGTGAGTGTGTTGTGCGGATCGCTCCTCACAATCGCGCAATGCTCCAGGGGCCCTTTTGCATGGAAAATGCCATGCAAAAAGGGTCTCACTGGACACTCTTCAAACAGAGGGCACCTTGAGACAGAGAATTCTTCCATGAGATCCTGTCAAAGAGAGTAGGACACATGGCTGCCACCCTTTCAGGAAGACATTTGAGCCTTTTTATTCTTAATAACTCTCTGTCCTTCCCAACGGGAGGGGAGATCCTTTAGTCTGCTGCCATATCTAGTGAGAAAAATAAGGCAAGCTGCTTAATAGGGTCTGAGGAGGGGGGACAGAAGCTTTTGTTGTTAGAGAGCAAAACCCCTTTGGTAACCACGGAGGTGACTTTTGCCTCTTCTCTTTTCTGGTGCTGTTTACCTCATGCTTGATCTGAAGTCCCCAAGGCAGAGATGAAGCCCCCAGGGTCTCCCATCCCCTACAAACAGTTATTCTTTAACTTTGGGAGGCTCTTGCCCTCTCTTGTTTGCCTGCCTGGCTGTGCCAAAGGAGACAGAAAACGGTGCGACTGTTTATCTGCCGTCAGTCAATAACACAGCATCCCTTGCCCCCAGAGGTCAGCAAGGGGGACTGACACCTTTAACCCAGAGGGCTCAGCTCCCTCTCTGCTCTCCTTAGAGATTCACCCGGCTGTCAGTAATTCAGCCCACTGGTTTATTCAGCTGAGATCTTCAGATTTCAAAAGGTAATCTGGGAATAATTGGGACTTAAGGAACTGGTGGGAATCTTGGTTTTCTTTGCAGTCCTGCCATTCACCACACAGATGGACATCTTATTCCATTCTAATTTGATCGGCTAACTCAACCAAAACGGCTGAGGTTGTGCTAAGACCATGGTAGTCACTGGGCAGGATCAAGTTATAGAACTAGTTCTGTGAGCAACAGAAGGCACCAAGGAATGTGAATGGGAGGTTGCATATTTGACAGCTGTGACCTCCATCGTGTTGTTATTCCCAACTAGAGTAGGCCCATGAATCACTGGCAAAACTTACATCCATTCAGTTGAATCAGTAGGTCTATTTGGGACTAGCAACTGGGTTTAGGCATATATACTTTTTTAAGTAGCAGCCTTCCCTCCCAGACTTTGTGGCAAATACAGGGAGCTTCAGAACAAAGCAGTTTGTGACATGGAACTGGTTAGGAGGACAGTTTAGAACTTCTCCTGATTTACCTGTGTAGGAGAAAAAATTGCTCCTTTAATTTTCCTTCCACGAACCAGAAGCTTCATACTTTCAACCTGAACACAGCACAGTCAGAAATCCATTTCCGCACTAGCCTGTTATAGCGCTATGATTCCGCTTTCAACATCCTATGGAATCCTGGGGTTTGCAGTTTAGGGAGGGGCCAGCTGGCCCCTCCCAAAACTGCAAACCCCAGGATTCCACAGGATGTTGAAAGTGGAATCATAGTGCTATAACACCCTAGTGTGGAAATGGCCCCATGGGTGACCTTGGGTGCATCACATACTCTCAGCCCCCAGAAAACCCTCTGATAGCTTCAACTTAGAAACAACTTGAAGGCATGCCGCCACCACCACTACAACAGTCTAATTTTAGGCAGCTTGGCTTCTAGGGAGAGATTGCAACTGATTTGCTCTTGGAACTGTTTATTTTTACAGTCAGCTTGGTGTAGTAGTTTGAATGTTGGATTATGACTCTGAAGATCGGGGTTTGATTCCCTGCTCAGCCATGGAAACCTACTGGGTAACCTTGGGTATGTCACACACTCTCAGCTGCAGAAAACCCATGACAGGTTTGCTGGTGGGTCACCATAAGTTGGAAGCAACTTAAAGGCACACAACAACAACATGCAGGTTAATTCTGCCAGGTAGCACCTAAACTGAAATTCTAAGAGAATTTGGAAAGTTCCTGGCTTAAGTAAAAGAGTCTCAAGAATTTCAATGATGATTAAATAAAACTAGCAAAAGTCTACTCAAGAAGGAATTATGCTTTGTAGGCAGGTAAAGGGTGTAATTTGGATTTTTTTTTTTCATTTCAGGCATCACAATGTTTTGGGCTGACTAGCCCAGATCTCAGACACACTCGAGTGCATGAACGGGCTTGTGTTTCCCGTGCCTACCATCACTGAAGACTTCCTCTACATGCTTTTTTTTTCAGAAACATGAAGTCATAGCCCTACATCACATTACATCAGTAGTGTACGGTATGAAAAAAAAAATCATTTTACCAAATATAGTTGTGTGGGTAAAATTTCAACACGCCCATACCTTTATTTTAGAGTTCAAAGGCTCTTTTGTGTTCTCTCTCTCTCTCTCCCCTTGTCTCCTGAAAAGCTTCAGGGCACATCACTAACACAACATCTCCAAACAGAGCAAAGTTTAACATGAATCTGGAGAGACACATTTTCCACAACTGGCAACATTTTTTGTACTAGGGCTTCCAGAAAAAAGTGTGCCCCTCTTTCTCAGCCTCTCTCTCTTTGCAAACCTTCCAACCAAGAGGCATCTTCAAACTTATAAGACAGATTCAAAGTTTAAATCTCCTTCTCGATTTTGACGCATTCCATTTTCCCCCTCCTCCTCCTGTTTTGGTCATAAAGTGAGGTTCAAGGATTTGGGGAAATCCATTTTAATAGAGTGTTGGGAATTATAAGTCACTGGCGCAACAGCCTTAAACAAAGGGAACCTCTGAACAAAACCAATTAAATAACACCTGAATTGATGAACAAACTGGTTATTGTACAGGTCCATTCTCTAAGTCCACCACCCCATTAAAAAAAAACCAAAAAAGCCCTCCTCTCCCTCTTTTTTCATCTTTTCTCCTCCTTTACCTCCTGAGAGTCTGTCCTAATGAATAAGGTGCAATTGGAGTTTAATGGGCCGCGTCGAGGGCCTACCATCTGATTGCCTTGGCAACCGATCCTTTCTCAAGATTTTAAACAGTCTGAAATGTGCTTTTATTGTCTGCTTAAAATGTGTCATGCAAGCCCGATGGGGGTGGGAGCTTGTATGTATCAATTTGTTTCTGTCTTCCAGGCAGGCCTTCGTGTCGGCTATGAATATATGTGGGGGGGAATCACCCGGGCAAGGAGACAATGGGCTCAGCTGATTTTAGTTCCAGGGATACCATGCACCACTATGCTTTGGAATGGTGACATATGGTCCCAATCTGACCTAAGCCGTGGACTTTCAATAGCCAAGCTCATACCTCTGCACAAGGACTGGCCATTGTCCTTTTATTTTTATTTTATTGCCATCTATTCATTCCGCAGCCAAGTAAACTTTTCCATGCCTCCACTCTTCTTAGTTTTTTTTTTTTTAAAAGAGAGAAGGGAAACACAATGTCAAATGTTGACTGCTGAAAGAGGCCAGTGGAGTGGCAATGTCGAAAGAAAGAAAGAAAGAAAGAAAGAAAGAAAGAAAGAAAGAAAGAAAGAAAGAAAGAAAGAACAAAAGCCACCAGCTATTTGCATTGGCTATTTATACTTGGTTGGAAACTTGACAGAGGGGGCAAATAACAAAAATGTTAGATGGGGTGCCCTGTGGCACTGGGAAATTGCTGAGTGTCTCTGTCTTACATCTCAGAAAGAAGGAACTACTTTGGCTTGAGCGTATGAAGATTTGATAGTTAGAATCATAGAGTTGGAAGAGACTCCAGGGGCCATCTAGTCCAAACTCCTGCTGTGCAGGAACCCACATCAAAGCACTCCTGACAGATGGCCATCTAGCCTCTGCTTAGAAACTTCCAGAGGAGGAGACTCCACCACACTTCATTGAGGCAGCGTATTCCACTGCTGGACAGCTCTGACCATCAGGAAGTTCTTCCTGAGGTTCAGGTGGAATCTCCTTTCCTGCAGCTTGACTCCATTGCTCCTTGTCTGGTCTCTGGAGCAGCAGAAAACCAGCCCGCTCTCTCCTTGACATGACATCCCTTCAAATATTTAAACATGGCTATCCTGTCCCCTCTTAACCTTCTCTTCTGCAGACTAAGCATACACAGCTCCCTAAGCTGCTCCTCATAGGGCTTCATGGCTTCCAGACCCTTCACCATTTTGGTCGCCCTCCTCTGGACGTGTTCCAGCTTGTCAATATCCTTCTTGAATTGAGGTGCCCAGAACTGGACACAGTATTCCAAATGAATAGTTGGATTTATCAAAATAGTACAGGCCAATGTCCCCTAACTGGGTAAATTGTTGCACCACACTCAGCACCAGATTAAGGTGGCTGAGCAACTAGATCTGTTCCAGAAATCAGAGCCATCTTTATGTGTGGCCTGTTCCAGGAGCTTGTTGTTGTGTGCCTTCAAGTCATTTCTGGTGACCTTATCATAGGGTTTTCTCGGCAGAATTTGTTCAGAGGCGGTTTGCCTTTGCCTCCGTCTGAGGCCATTTCTGCACTGCACTGTTATAGTGCTATTATTCTGCTTTTAACATCCTATGGAATCCTGAGGTTTGCAGTTTAGGGAGAATTTTCAACCAGAGAGCTCTTTGGCCTCAGTAAGCTACAAACCCCAGAATTCCACAGGATGTTGGAAGTGGAATAATAGCACTATAACAATGTAGTGCAGAAAGAGTGTGTGGCTTGCCCAAGGTCACTCCGTGGATTTTCATGACTGAGTGGAGATTCAAACTCTGGCCTTCCAGTGTCCTAGACCATCCACACTATCTACCTGTTCTAGGAGCAGTGGCACAAAAATAAAATAAGTAAAATAAAATGAATGGATGGATGAATCAAATACAAAGTACAATAGATAGCAACACCAAAGTCTTCATGTGTGAAGTAGGCTTGCTAAATCTCTTTTGGGCACTTAAATTCCATTTCTAAATGCTCAGCTGAAGTTTTTAAGTTATTGCAATGCTAGAAATTTAGAATTCTTATTGTGGGGGGCAATACTATCATTCCCCCTCCCAATAGCTACAACCCAGGGACTTGGTACAGCACCTTCTTTACATGCAAAAAATCCCAGATTTAATCCCCAGCATCTCTGGTGTGAAGGATCAGGTAGCTTCCTGAGAACCTGGAGACCTGTTGCAAGACTGGTCTAAATGGACAAATGCTTAATTACTTAGAAATACTCACATAATTATAATTTATTGTTTAACTTACCAGATTATATTGATTTTTTTTGGTGGCACTGCGTACGTATGTCTGGAACATCCCAATAATGTTTTCATTCAAATTCATAGTATCTTTGCATCCTGTTGAAAAAGTCAATACAAAGTATTTTCTAAAAGCCTGACAATACTTTGAGGTTTGAGGTCTACTATATTTCCATCTCCTCCCTCTTCCCCAATCCCTGACCATCCACCATGTACCTGGTGGAAGCAAGACTTCCTTTAGTGTTTGGTTTTAAGTGATAGCTTGCTTTTCCTTTAAACGTAATACTTAAGGCAACTCAGAAAAAGATTAATAAGTAAAACGACAGACAAAAACACAACAAACATTAAAACACAATTAAGTCAATTATAACATTAAAACACAATTGGATTAGAAGCAATTATAAGTGCAGCAATAAAAAAAGTACATCACCCACCCATTAACACCTCCTTCCTCATAAACCACTCAACTGCCAAATATGAATGACAAAGTCTGTAGCAAAATGAAGGACTTGGGTGGAGTCGCACTTTCTGGATCTGTGGGCCCTGCACTGAAAACTCTGAGCATATACAGAACCTTTATATGGAGCTGAAGGCCCTTAGCTGGCCCTGAGGGATAGGCACTCTGATCATGCTTAAAGGCACTGAGTTCATACTGCCAGTCGACAGATGTATCCTCGGACTTTAGATTCGAACCCCTTCCTTTCCCTTATCTACCCACACATACAATTTCTGACATTTGCACGGCTGTCTTATGTTAACTTGTTCCCATGCTTATCTCCTCCTCCTCCCCCATTTACCTTTCCCACAAGTAGATTATGTAGGTATCTATGGCACTAAAGGATAATTAGATATACACAGACTTGAGTTTTGCCTTTCGTGCCTCAGAGGCAAGTTTCTCATGGCAGAAATTTTTATTGCACCTACTTGCATCTGAAAGTAATTGCTATAATCTCACTGCATAAGATAATGTGAGGAAGACTGTGGGAAATGATTGGATACAGAAGGCAAGTTAGTACTGTAACTTTTTTTAAAAGAAAGATGAGGGGAGCGAGGAAAGGGAATGACTGGAGATTTTCCTCTTGTAGGGATGTCAATGGTACTTTCTGCCTTGCCACTGTGTGCCAAATAGATTATGTTTTTTTTTTAAAAGGGTTATGATAAAACAGTATCATGTCTCAATTGTCCCTGCAGAATGCATTAGCAGCAGACTGAAGAAGAAAAGGAAAAATTTGGAGGTTGAACTAGAAATGATGCCAATATACTATCAACACACTGAACTTTATCATGCTTGGGCGCTTTCAAGTTACTGCTCACTGAGTTCCTCTCATTAGCTAATTATTGGGTTGTTGTCTTAAGATTCCTTTTAGGCAACCCATCCAGCACTCTGCAGTCTATAACCTAGGAAGGGAAATGGCTAGCCTTTAGGATCTGAGGATATCTCGAATGTGTGGTCTCCTTGGTTTATAATTGGTTTATTGTACAATAGATGCGCATTTGCTTCTCATTAGTGTGTTGTGTGCATGTCAGACTCCAAGGCTGCATTCCTTTTGAGAAGCTATATACAGTTTCTCAGACAGAAAAGCAGCGCAGTATTGGACAGAACTCAGACAAAAGTTATTTTCTCACTGTTACCCCCACCACTGATGTTGTACAATCGAAATGTGGAATGCAGTTGCAAAAGTGTGAGGAAAGCATTGGGGGTTGAGAGCTTGCCTGTTGGTCACACGAAGAATCCATTCCATGTTTCAGTCTGCTGAAACTTATTGCCAAGGTAGTTTCAGCGCCTTTTGTGTCTTCTTTCAATGTCTGGACTAAAACCTAAAGCAGATTCACTGCTCCCCTGACAAGGGAACCACCAAACACAATGGCCATTTCTGCACTACACTGTTAGCGTGCGCTTATTCCACTTTCAGCATCCTATGGAATCCTGGGGTTTGCAGTTGAGGGAGAGGCATTTAGAATTCTCAGCCAGAGAGCTCTTTGGCCTCAGTAAACTACAAACCCCAGAATTCCACAGGATGTTGAAAGTGGAATAATAGCACTATAACAGTGTAGGGCGGAAATGGCCTAAGAAGCCTTTGGTGGCTTTTCACAGTACTCTGCATTGCCTGAAGTAGATAAATTACTCTGCCTAATAACCCTCTTGTGTTTGGGCTCTGCTTGTAGGTTTGTCAGAGGTATCTGGTTGGTCAGTATGGGGAAGAGATTTGCAGACAAGATGTGCTTTAAATTTGCTCTCGTAGGCCTGTTCTTATGTTTGGGCTAGTGTATTTGGACTGGGATGTGGAAGAGTCCGTTTCAAATCCCCACCCAGGTCTTAAATTTACAGTGAGATGTGAGTCAATTCCTTTGTTCCTCTGGTCTACCTTGTAAGATTGTTGTGAGGACCAGTGAAGGAGAAACCACGTTTCCTTAAGCTCATTGAGGGAAAGACGAGATGTACATTTTGTACATACACTCATACATTTTGTATAGATTAAAACTGGTTTAAAAAGTTACTCTGTTTCATCATATACATATTCTTCATCATCACCATCCTTCAAAAGTGTCATGATACTCAAGGTACAAACTCAAACACACTTTTATCGTTGTGTGCCTTCAGGGCTTTTCCATCTTATGGTAGCCTATCACTACTACTATGCATAATTAAAATTAACATTTGCTGCAGAGACTGCAGACCTGGTTTTCTTGGTAAGATTTGTTAAGAGGAGTTCAGCTTCCTCTGAAGCTGAGAAAGTGTGACTTGTCCGAGGCCACCCAGAGGGTTTCCATGGCCAAGGAGGGTTTTGAACCCAGGTCTCTCAGCCCTAGCTCAACACTCAAACCACTACAGCATGGCCATTTCCGCACTAGCCTATTATAGCGCTATGATTCCACTTCCAACATCCAGCTGGCCCCTCCCAAAACTGCAAACCCCGGGATTCCATAGGACGTTGAAAGTGGAATCATAGTGTTATAACAGGCTAGAGCGGAAATGGCCCCTGCTGGTTACCAGGGAGTAAGTTTAAGTATGGTCAATTAGCCTTATGAAGCAATCCTATGCATATTTACACAGAAGTTAAATAACTATGGCCATTTCCGCACTACACTGTTATAGTGCTATTATTCCACTTTCAACATCCTGTGGAATCCTGGGGTTTGTAGTTCCTGAGGGCCAAGAGCTCTCTGGCTGAGAATTCTAAAGGCCCCTCCTTAAACTGCAAACCTTGGATTCCATGGGATGTTGAAAGTGGAATGATAGCACTATAACAGTCTAGTGCAGAAATGGCCTTGGACTCCAGACTTCTTGATAAACATGCTTGGGACATTGCTCTCCAAAGAACTGTGTGACTAATGTCAGTCGTGGGGGGGGGAGACATTTGCTGGAGTTTTCAAAATGGCTGCCAAAATGTCCGCTCCGTTTTCGTGCCCGCAAGCCCACCTTTCTTCCGTTGTTAGTTCTTGGCCGAGTCTTGGGCAAAAGCTGTGTGAGAAAATAACGTTTTGTGGCCTATCTGACATGAGCAGTCTTTCTCCACGCGCCTTTCTCGGCCACCCGCTTGACTCAGGCCATTTCCGCACTAGCCTGTTATAGTGCGATGATTCCACTTTCAGCCCCTCCCGAAACTGCAAACCCCAGGATTCCAGAGGATGTTGGAAGTGGAATCATCGTGCTATAACAGGCTAGTGCGGAAATGGCCCTACATCGATCTCTTTTTGTCATTTCTCCTCAGGTTTCTTCCAGCTGAGTAGGCCTTAGATATCAAGCCCTTTTTCCCGCTCTTTTGCTCCTCCATTAAGAGGCCCGTGGCTCTTCCGCCTCTTTCTCTTTCTGTGTCAGGCGTCGCCCCTCCACGCCAGGTCGCAGACCCTTCTGAACGCCATTTGACCAAGTCACCTCATCCCGGCTCCCGCACTTTAACCGTGTCAGGGGGGTTCAAACGCTGCGGACACCGTAGGACACGAGAGGACATTTTAGACCAGGCTTGGACAACCTTAGGCTTGACAGCCAGTCACGGGGCTGCGAAACAGCGTGGTGCTGAGGTATCAGGGCTCATTTGTCTAAAAGTCGCTCAGTATTTCAAGACCGGCCCAAGGCCATGTTGGCAACGCTCACGTTGAAGCGCCTCTTCTGGAGGAGAAAGTCAATTCGTAAGGGGATGACAGCCCCGCCGCCCCGTTGTGTATTTATTCTTGCAGTGACCTCTCTCGTCAGCTCAGCTCAGTTTTAATGCGCGTTGGTCGGCTGGTGCGTGTGCGTTTTAAAATATGCGATCTGTTCACATCAGCGTCTGAACGTTTCCGAATGTCCTTCTCCTCAGCAAACGTTGGCGCATGAGGGGAACTGAAGATGCTGGCTTGCTTTTTCTCAAAGACACGCAGTTGAGAGAAAAATCCCCTAGTTCATTTACCTCAGCTGCAAATTCTCTAAGCAGCCTTAGCAGCCTTCCGCACTAGACGGTTATAGTGCTATTATTCCACTTTCAACCTCCTCTGGAATCCTGGGGTTGGCAGTTTAGGGAGAGGCCTCAATCTTTAGCTCTTCCATTCCTTCTCTCTCCCCAGGATCACCTCAGAACTTCCTTTATTTCTTCTCTTTTTCAAAAATATTTTTTTATTTTTATATGTTTAATATTTTTAAATATTTTTTAAATATTTTTATTGACATTTCAACAGATAAAAAAATACATATTAAATAGAGTACAATTATATAGTCTATTGTAGCTTATTTGATAATATAGTTTTTCCACACTTCTTTATCAGAGCATATGGTTATTAGCATATATCTCATACATAAGTACCTCTATTAATGGAAAGAAAACAACCTTATAAACATTTGTTCCAGATTAATCCTATCCTTAACCTTAAGTATATTTCCAAATTCCTTATTTCTGTAGTTTATCAATACTCATACAGCTTTGTTTCCTATTAAATTATTTGGTTAATGATAACTTCTTCTATACATTCTCTTTTGTTCAATCTCACATTTGTTACTTGCTTTAACATCTATTCCTCCTCACACTCAGTAAACATATTTGTCTGTTTATTTTATGATTCTCTGTCTTTGAAGAAATTGATTTATAGGACCCCAGTCTTTCTCTTTATAGGACCCCAGTCTTTCTCCTTTTCAAAAATATGTTTAAAAAGAAAAAAAAACAAAAACAAAATACAATAAACATCTACAAATATTCAATCCGTTATAAAATTAACAGATTAACATGTTAAGCAATAACAACAAATAAATCTAAACTAATAAATACAAATAAAGTAACTAAGTAACTAAAGAACTAAAAAGACACAAATATAATACATATAATAAAAGGTGGTCCCGCCCCAAACTGTCAACTACTCAAAATCTTCTGTCTAAACATTAGTATCCTAAAACTACTATGCATAATTAAAATTAACGTTTGCTGCAGAGACTGCAGACCTGGTTTTCTTGGTAAGATTTGTTAAGAGGAGTTCAGCTTCCTCTGCAGCTGAGAAAGTGTGACTTGTCCGAGGCCACCCAGAGGGTTTCCATGGCCAAGGAGGGTTTTGAACCCAGGTCTCTCAGCCCTAGCTCAACACTCAAACCACTACAGCACGGCCATTTCCGCACTAGCCTGTTATAACGCTATGATTCCACTTTCAACATCCTATGGAATCCTGGGGTTTGCAGTTTCGGACTGTAGGAACCATCTGTAGGATCGCGCACCTTTTTGGTAGGAACCACCCAGAAAAGATGGGGAAAAGGAGGAAAAAGAAAGCAAGAGCAGACACCACGCCACTGCCTTCTGAGGAATGCGTGAGGCTTATCCCCACAAGCAGGATTGTGTAGGTCAGATAGGAAAGCCGCTTACAGCATCACCAAAAAAAGTGGGGGGAAAGGCTGAGATCTGCATAAAATATGTGCCTGCTAATTCTTGCTAAACTTGCCATAGAAATAGAAATAATGTTTAGAAATTTAGAAACACTGACTATAGTCACTTAGAAAAAGGGATGGGCCAACCGAATCCTCGAATCGGTTATAGTGCTATTATTCCACTTTCAATATCCTTGGGCTTGGAATTCTATGGCTTGTAGTTTTCTGAGGCCCAAGAGCTCTCTGGCTGATAATTCTAAAGGCCTCCCCCTAAATTGCATACCCCAGGATTCCACAGGAGGTTGAAAGTGGAATAATAGTACTATAACAGTGTAGTGCGGAAGTGGCCAACATCTTGTCCCCCTAGCCTAAAGCCCCTTCCTCACCTTACCTTCTTCTGGTTCTGGGGTGTGGGGATCATGTGAGCAGCCTCTGGCGAGAGGCTCTCACGTCCGGGGTCCTTCAGCTCCACACGAGCTGCCTGCTCGTGTGAGTTTCCCAGGCTGCGCTGTGGCAGGAAGCGCGACTGGCACGGCTCCGTAAGTGCGCACGGGGCCCAGGAGCAATGCGCGATTACGCAACATTTTTGGCTTCTAGCTGAAAATGAAAAGATGCACGATCGGCGCCTGCCAGCCCCTGGAGCGTTGCGCGATTGTGAGTGCGTCGTGCAGATCGCTCCTCACAACTGTGCAACGCTCCAGGCATCCTTTCGCATGGAAAATGCTGTGTGGAAAGGGCCTAAGATGAGCCTGGAGCAATTGATCCAAATGAATCATTGGTCATTTGGCTCTGCACACACCTAAATGCATTCATAAATACTTCTGCGTGCTGGTATTGCAGAAGGAAAATGAAGGACGGAGAATCAATTTATGCAATGCAGCCATTAATTTTATCTCCCCTCCCCACCGCACGCTCCGCACAGTTTAGTTTTCATGTCTTAAGTTTTAAATATAGGACGTGGTTTCCTGCTTCTGCATGCTCCAGGGTATCTGTTAGTGAGCTTAACAGTTGCAAGATTTGGCAGATTAAAATAAGGAAATCCCAAGATGAAATTTGATACAAACAGTCTTTTGTTTCTGATGTCTAAAGAAAGGAGGTTTTTTTCCTCTTTCTGCCATGGGAAAGGACCCTGCCAGCTTGTCCCTGGAAGTCATAGCTCTTCTTGTTTGACAGGAGTTGAATGACCTAGGGAAATTCAAGCAGGAAATGTTGAAGAAATATTTGTAGCTTCTTAAGGCAGTCTGATGATCCTATGCAGGCTTGATTGTACCTAGGCCCATTGATTTTAATTGATTTAGTTTGCTTAACTCTGCATGGGATCGGACAGCATGTAACTTTTTTCAAGCTAAGGATGCCATAGTAGGAATGATGAGAAAGCTTAGCACCAAATCCTGCCCAGACTCTGGCTGCATTTTGCAGGGGGTGGCCAAAGTATCAGAGGCTGAGCTGCAAAGCAAGCACTTTGTAAGGCCAAAAGCCAGAAAACACACACCATCAAGAGGAAAAAGACAAAAACAAAAAAACCACTTATAGAAACTTTAAAGAATACAAAACATAAGATCTGCCAGTGGTTGTGGAACGGTGGGAAGACCAGTTGTGTTTGGTGAAGGCTTTGTCACACTGGTTAGGACTAAAGATGTAAAATTTTTGGAAATTTTGAGCCATCTGGGGGGGGCACATTTCCCCATTTCTTCTAGAAAATTTTTTTTTTAGGGATAATTGAAAATGGTGATATCAGCATCCTTTACAGAGTGAATATCACTTTGTAACTTTAGGAACATGAAATGTGATACTATGATACCATTCTACAATTTTGTTTTGCGCAAAATTATTGTATTTGGTTTATTGAAAGTACAGTTCAATGAAAAAATAGTTACAAATGGAATTCTCTCTGTAAACATTTTAATTTGTTACTAACAGAACTACAAGATCCTGAATTGTGAGGAACCTCTTTGGCTTTTCCACTTTATTAGGAGTAGAGAAGGAAGGAAGGAAGGACGGAAGGAAGGATTTTTTTTAACACTGGCCTGTAGTATAAAACACACTCCTCCTACCTCAACACTGCCTCAGTGTTTCCACAAAGTAGGACTTGAATTATGTGATATTCTTCAGCTACCACTGAAGAAAGAAGATTCTATATTCCCATAATTGCTAAAGCAATTAAAAGTTACAGTTATCCTGATAAGGGGGTGAAATCGGCTCTTGTCAACTCAGAACTGTAATATTGTATAGGCTGCTGTTGTTGTTATTGTCATCGTGTGCCTTCTTTCTGACTTCTGGCAACCTTAAGGCAACCTGCTGTCATGGGGTTTTCTGAGGCTGAGAGTGTGTGATGTGCCCAGGGTCACCCAGTGAGTTTCCGTGGCCAAGCTGGGAATCAAAAACTTGCTTTCCAGGGTTGTAGTCCAACCCTTACACCACTATCCATGCTGGCTATGCTGTCATTATTCCAAAAGGGAATAAATTACAGGAAACATCTACTTCTAATGGGTTATTTATAAAATGCTGGGAATAACTAGCAAACAGGGCTTGACAAGCAGATACTGCTGAAATAGAGAGATGTCTCAGAACCTTAAATAAGAAATAACCTGACCCCAGTATATTTTTCTTGTTGTGTTTACAGAAAGTCTTTCTCAACCGAATCAAATCAAAAGCAGCAAAAGCACCCGGCAGTAGTGATTGTTCTAATAAGTGACCCTGCTGTTGCCACGAAGAGGAAAGCTTTGAGAGAGGCTTCCCCTCCAAAACACACCTTTTGCTTCACCTCTTCACCCCAAGCAGTGCAACGTGGCATGAAGCATACCTGGGAAGACAAGGTAAGCAGGTATTCCAGGAAGATGGGTCATGGAATGAGAGCAACAAGTGTGTGAGAGAGAGAGATGCCTTTGGTTAACCACAGATATTGTTTGCCTGTGGCAAGGGAGGTGACTTTTTGTATATTGGTCTTGATTTCCCATTCCCCCAACAAGCTCGTGACTTTCCTTCCAAACCCTTATGCCAGCCAGTGATGGGTGCAAGCTTGTCTTGGTCAATAATCTGTGTGATAACACTCTGGCATCAAGATTAGCATGGTGGATTAGGATGCAAGGGATTCAGGTACAAATCCCTACTCAGCTATGAAGTGTACTGGGTGACCGTGATAGTTTACTTATCTGCTTCACAGAGTTGTTTTGAAAATAAAATAGAGATAGGAAAAATCATGTATTAATTTAATTAGTATTTATGACTATTAAAAAACACCCTAGATATGAAGATCTCAAAGGGATGGATGTACACCAGGGCTTCCCAAACTGTGGCCCTTTTCACACGCGGGGAGCCAAAACGGGGCGGCGCACACAGGGGCAGAGATTACCTGCGTGTGGTTTTCTCCGCCCCTGCTCCAACCCTGCGGGGAGCGCGGCTCCGCCGCTCCACACGCTGCCGAAATTCGGTGGCGTTCGGCGGCGTTCAGCGGTGCCCAAAATGGTGGCTGGCGGCTTCCGGTGGCGTTCCGCCAATCAGGGCAGCGCGCCAGCCGGAAGCCCGCCCCCAGGCAGATCTTCAGAGATGCACTAATGCGTCTCTGCAGATTCACATCGGGAGCAGCTGCGGATTAGTGTGGGTGAGTTTCATAAAAACCACCTGGGAAGGTGGTTTTTAAAAAACTCGCAGTGCCACCCTTGCGGCGGCACTCGAGTGGCACTAGAGCGGTTGGAGGTGTGGAGCCTCACCTTTTCCAACCGCACTAGATCGCGCGGCAGTGTGAACGACCTCCGTCTCCCATCGTCTAGAGGCGGAGTTTTACCCCTGTGTGGAAATGGCCTGTGTGCCACGACACATTAGTATATCACCTGAAGTGTGTAGGTATGTCACCTACAATCTTGGAAATGTATGTTTTTATTTATAAATTATATATTTTTAAAAACATATGAAAGATTTTCGTGAGATATGTTGTGTCCCCATACATTTTGTTATTACAATTTATGTATGTGTCCATATCTCTTATAAGGGATTAGTTTAACCTCTGGTTTGCTAGTAAAACTGAAATTACTGTGTCACAAAATGATGCATGTCTAAAAAGCATGTCACCAACATGAAAAGTCTGGGAAGCTCTGATGTACACCTATATTAAAACATACCAATATGCATAACACACACAAAAATTAAAATACAATATTTATGCTGCCTATTAAATAGATGATCAGTAGGGCTACATAGGGAAGGCTTGCAAGAACAGGTAAGGCTTCAACGTGGTTCTAAAACTGAATGTTGTTAGAGTACATGCATATCATGTATAGCAGATTTTGAGAAAATGCAAAGAATAAATAAAGAAACACTGTACATCTATAGAACACCCTGCCTATGCTTAGTTGTGGAAAGGGCACCTCTCCAGCATTTCACAGATGAAAACTGGGACATGTGGCCTAACAAGATCAGAGTGTGGTCAAAATGGCAAAAGTTACGAATAAGGAAAGACAGTAGCAGTTTACTTTTGCATGAACCTACACGGAACAGCAACACTCTGTCCCCTAGACTCCACTCTGCTGAGTTAACTGAGTGCAAACTTCTTTTGCATTTTGAGCTCAGTGTGTGTCAATTGAAGTAGCCTGAGACAAAGGGGGAAAGTGGAGGGAGGAGAAGGAAACTGGGACATTTTAAAAGCAATTGAAAAAAATGGGATGACAGAGGATGAACTGGGACTGTCCCTGCCAAACCAGGAAAGTGGAGGATATGGTAGGGGCCATAGCAAAAAAGTCAGTCCTAGTTTTGGGGAAAAAGCAGTGCATGAATAAAGTTAATAATGATAATGATAAAAGGGCTTGTGATCTACATGCAGAAGGTACCAGGTTCAATACACTGAATCTTCAGCTGGGATTGGAACAGACCATTACCTTAAATCTTGAAGAGCAGCTGCAAGTCTGTGTAGCTGATACTGAGTTAGATGGATTATTAGTTTGACTCAGTATGAGTCAGCTAATTATGGGATGGATCCTAGTTGAGTGGTAAGTAATGTGATTTGCATGCAGAAATGTTGAATCCCTCACATCTCTAGGTAGGGTTGGAGTCAGGGGTAAGGTTTTGGTGACCTATCCGTGAAAGAAATGTATTCTACAAATGCCGAGAGATACTTTCATTCTTCACATATATGGTGCCTGAATTCTGCTCTTAAAACGTCAGTCTGGAGTGGGTGAGTGTTCTGGTTAGGAAAAGTCTGCAGGCTAGTGCTGGCATGCTTTGCTTACAGACATGGTGGAAAAGCTGGAACCTTTGGAAAGCATCTGCCAGCTATTGCAGACAATATTAAGTTATTGATTGGTATAAGGCACTTTCCTGTGTTAGGTGATATAGTGATGTCCCTGGGACCTAAACAAACATATTGGTGTCCCAGAGAGAACTGACTGAAAAAAAGGGGCCCGTTGCAAGTTATATAAGGAAGAAGGATGATATGGGATTGCCCTTTTAGACAGACAGCAGTGGATCTCTGAAAATAGCTTGAATGGAAGCAAATTTGTGGAATCATGTGTCCCCGGTCCACTTCTAAGCTTCGTCTTTGGAACAGAGCTTGGAAAAGTTGCTTTTCTGAACTACAGCTCCCAGAATTCTGGGAGAAAATGGTAAGTTTTCTAAGTTCTGTTCTGGAATACATCTTTGATAACATGGGGCCCTACCTTTGAGGCCCCTCCCTAAACTGCAAACCCCAAGATTCCATAGGATGTTGAAAGTGGGATGTTGAAAGTGGATGTTGAAAGTCGAATATTAACACTATAACAGTCTAGTGCAGAAATGCCATGGTCTTTCCCTGCTGTCTGCCAGACAAAGTAAGTTTCAAGTCCTCATGATTCTGAAGAAATCCTGGATTGAAACTGAAACATGGTAATCTGCCTTGTTAGCAGGCCGGGCTGTTTGTTCACTTAATGCAATGTCATCTTCTCTGCCTGATAGCCGCTTTTCAGGGTCTTCGGCAGAGAACAACATTTCCCAACCCATCCTTTGCACTAGAGATGCCAGAGATTAAGCCTGACACTGTCTGCAGGCAAAGCAAGTGCTCCACTACTCAGGGTGCTAACTGCAATAGGCCAGGGGAGCTGAGCTACTTTAATATCAGTGTCACTGAAAAGCCCCCACAATGTCTGACATTTCTGGCATCTCTGATGTATTGCTTTTCTTCTTTAATGGTGCTGAGAATGAAGCTCCACAATGTCTGATATTTCTGGCATCTCTGATGCATTGTTTTTCTTCCTTAATGGTGCTGAGAATGAAGCTGTTGCACTGTTCCCTCCTCAATCCCTCCTTCCCCACATCCCACCCTGCCACTGGCAAGCACCAGTCAGCTCAACAGGCATTAACCAAATACGTACTCTGTTTGGATTTGCTGAAAAATAATAACCGTATTAAACTTGGCATGCTTTCATGGATATCGTCCCCATTCCTTGGTGTCTGTCACCCTTTCAATGATGGAGGCCCCAAAGCAGCTTTCAATTTTCTGTCTGAACAGCTGATGCTGCTAAGTGGAGAGGAGAAGGGAGAAATGGAGAGGGTGTTTTGGTTGGGTGGGGTGGTGGGTAGAAAAATGAGAGCCATCACGCTCTGGAAGACAATTCAAGGGCAGTTGGTGAAGGGCTGAAGAAGCCCTGTCTGTGTTGTTCTTTTCAAGAAACAGCAAACAGAAGCCGACATCACATTATTATCCTTAATGCATTCAAATTAAGAAGATCCTTGACAGATAGATTTTTAATGCTTATGAACAGGAACACAGTATATGATTAGCAGTCCAAAGCAACATTTAATGTCAGAGCCTGCAGATTGCTGGTCAGTTTAAGAATGTAAGAGTCATCTGGATGCCACAACAAATCAGACCAAAGGCCTATCTAGTTCAGTGTTCCGCTCATGGAGTGGCAAAGGCCTCTGGAAAGTCTATGAGCATCATGTGAGTATAATAGTTCCCACCACCTGCTCATGGTCCCCAGCAACTGTATAGGAAATCATATATAGCCAGTATGACTAGCAGTGATTAATAGTCTCATTCTCTGTGAATGTGTCATATTCCCTTTAAAGCCATTCAAGCTGCAAGCCATCACTATATCCTGAGGTAGCAAACTGCCGTACAGCTTTTATCTCTTCTGAATCTTCTCAACCTTCAGCTTCACTGATACTGGGTCTAATATTTTAAGAAGGAAGGATCAAAAACACTCATTTCAAATGAATACTAGAGAGCAAGCATGGCTCTTCCGTGTAACCCAGCAATCCAGAGGACCAAGATATTTTACACGCTGAGAAGGACCTCTCTGCCCAAAAGAAGCCTTTAAAATTCAAGTGGCATGTTTTCTGCTTACAGTTCCACCCCTAAGCCTTTTGTTGGAGGTGTCAGATGTGGGGGACTAAGTTGTTGTGTGGAACTTCAGATGCACAGTATAGGTTTGAGATGATGGTTTTAAGAGGTTAGTATTACCAGCTTTACCTGAATGAGCGGCACTGCCATGATGAACTTTGACCTGGGTGAGACCAGCCACAGACAAAGCCCAGCCCTGTGTGCTTTAGATTAATTATTTTATGTCTTTGGCTTCTGGCTTTTAGTTTGCCACTAGGGCTCTTGCCCTTAAGAGGGAAGCAGCATTTTGAAATGAAAAGTATATTTGTGTATGTGTGGTGGTACACAAATATATCTATCTTGCTGACTTGTGTGCTACATTATGATGAAGAAAATTTAGCCTAGAGGTGAGTAACCTGTAGCCAGTGGCTTTAACTTCAAAACCCTTTAGCAAGCATCCAGTCTGGGCCTCTGCCAACAGCATTCTGCTCCTCCGTTGGCAATCTGGTGGACTAAGAAGAAGAGGGAAACAAGCAGAAGATACAGCCAGGGTAAGGGAGAGAATGGAGAGACAGGAAAGAATCCATACCTAGTTTGGCAGGGACAGTCCTGATTAACCCTCTGTCATCCCACTTTTGCAGCTGCTTTAAATGTCCCAATGTCTTTCCTTCTCCCACTTAGACTTCTAGAGCCATAGAATCATAGAATTAGAAGGGACCTCATGGGTCATCAATCCAACTCTTAGTTTAATGCAGGATCTCAAGTTAAGCATCCCTAGCAGGTAGCTGTCCAGCCTCTTACTTGAAGACGGACAGAGAAGCAGATCCCTTCACCTCTCTAGGCAGTTGGTTCCATTGCTGAACCACTCTTGCTGTCATGAAGTTCCTTCTAATGTTCAATTAAAATCTAATCTCCTGTAACTTCAAACTATTAGACCTGGTTCTATTATCTGGGGCAGGAGAAAACTGTCCTGCCTCCTTCTTTCCGTGACATCCCTTGAGGTATTTAGAGACTACAGTCATGTCACCCTTCAGTCTTCCCTTCACCAAGCTGAACATGCCCAGCTCCTTCAAACTTTCCTATGTTTTGTTCTCCGTACCTCTTATCATTCTCATTGCCCTTCTCTGAACTTGCTCCAGATTATCAATATCCTTCTTAAACTGAAGCATCCAGAATTCCAGATGAGACCTGACTAGTGCAGAATATAATGGGGCTATTCCTTCTGCTCAAGAAGCTATGCTTCTATTAATGTTGGCTAAAATAGCATTCACCTTCTTTGCTGCAGTATCACATTGCTGGCTCATGTTCAACTTATGATCAACAATAATCCCAAAGTCCTTTTTGCATGTAGTACTACATGTAGGGAGTCATGTATACCCTATCCTATACATATCTATTTAGTTTTTGTGGCCAAAATGTAGAATTTTGCATTTGCCTCTATTGAATTTTGTTTATTAATTTCTGCTCAATTTCCTAGTGTTTCAAGGTCCTTTTGAATTCTCTTCCTGTCTTCCAATATGTTAGCTGCTCATCCCGGTTTTGTATCATCTGCAAACTTAATACGTATTCGCCCCATCCTGCCATGTAAGTAATTGATAAAATTTTTGAAGAGTAATGGCCCTAAGACAAAACTGTGAGTTACTCTACTCAAGACCTCCTTCCAGTTTGAAGCACAGCCATTGATGATGACTATTTGAGCATGGTTTTCCAACCAGTTATGGATCCACCTGACAGTGTTCCTGTCTATCCCACATTTAATTAAGATGTTATGGGCGACTTTATCTAATGCTTTGCTGAAATCTAGATGAATGACTTCCATAGCATTCCCACCATCTACTAAACCAGTGACCTGATTGATAAAATATATAAGATTAGTTTGGCAGGATTTGTTCTTGAGAAATCCATGCTGACTCCTACTGATCATCAAGATACTTGCAGACATACTCCTTTATAATCCATTTTAGTATCTTTCCTGGTATTGATGTCAGGGTGACTGGTCTGTAGTTTCCTGGATCTTCTTTTTTGCCTTTTTTGAAGAGAAGGACAATGTTTGCGTTTCTCCAGTCCTTTGGCACTCGTTCATTCTCCAAGATATCTCAGGAATGTTGACAACTGGTTCATCAGGAAGTTCCTTCAGTACTTTCAGATGCAGTTCATCTGGTTTTGCACATCTGAACTTGATTAGGTTAGCTAGGTGAACTTGCTAACTTGCTATCAATCTTGATTTGAAATCCAGATCTTTTGCCAAGGTCTCTGCTGCTGCGTGGTAGCACACAGTTCTTTTTCTGGCGAAAAAAAACTGAAACAAAATAGGGATTGAGTAGTCCTGCCTTTTCATTGTGCTTTGCTGTATTTTACCATCTTTATTGGACAGTGACCCTACAGATTCTTTGGTCATTCTCTTGCCTATAATGTATCTGAACACCCATTCTTTTTTGTTGCTCCTTGTTTGCCTAGCCAATTCAGCTCATTCTAAGCTGTAGCTTTTCTTGTACCGTTAGCAAACTAAACCTTGTTCTTTTGGATCCAGAGAAATGCAAATATTTCTGCAAGTTTGGGCTGCACATCTGTACTCTTTCTTGATGATTTGTATTCCCTTACATTCTACATACATACTCTTTTCTTTTCACATCCTCCTTGAGTTTGCTATGCAGCCACATCAGCTTTTTCAGATGTTTTCCATTTTTCTTTTTCCATAGGATTATTTGTGATTGTGCTTTTTGAAACTCCTTCAAGAACTTCTACCGCTGCTGAGTGTCCCCCCACACTTTAGAATATCTAGCCATGGAATTCCACCCAGTAATTCCCTCAACTTATTAAAATCACCTTTTCTGAAATTGAAGGTCCATGTTTGACAGTACTCTTCTTTGTCCTGTTCCACAATTACAAATTTTAGTATTACTTCCCCCTAAACAACTCCTAGTTAAGATCAAGTCTAGAATTGCCTATCCCCTTATTCCTTCCTCTACCTTATAAAAGAGAAAATTATCTGCAAGACTCATGAGGAATTTGTTGGAGGGCCTATTTTTAACAGAGTTAAGTCTCCCTGGTCCCCAGCTTACTTCACTTAAAACAGAGTTCAAAGTGCAAGAGTGCTTTGGACTCAATTAGCTCAGCATGGGAAAGACGAGAGAAGCAAGTGGAATCTTGCCTTTCCCTGCAGGCTCAGGCAAAATCAAACTGCTGCAAGCCTCCCCCAGCCTGTGTATTCTTTCTCCTTAATAATGTTTGTCATCGTGACCACACACTTGTCACAGTTTGCATCTGTGAACTGTTAGGGAAATGAGAATCTGGACATCTTTTGGCTCTGTCTTCACCCAAGTGCTGGTCTCTGCCCTGCCTACTGACAGTGTGCCTCTTTCTGATGGAGGGCATCTAGAGGAATTCTTGACAGATTAAAAAAATATATATGAAGGATTACCTACTCTTGCTTTAGCCTGGAGCGTGAACAATAATTACTTTTCTGAAACTGTGTTGGATGGGGATTGTGGGAGTTCTGGCCCAAAAAAGTAACTTTCCTAAACTCTGCTTTGGCACTCAAGGGCCATCTGGTATGCAATTGTATGTCCTCAAACTTAGGCCATTTCTGCACTAGCCTGTTATAGCGCAATGATGCCCCCTCCCGAAACTGCAAACCCCAGGATTCCATAGGATGTTGAAAGTGGAATAATAGCACTATAACAGGCTAGTGCGGAAATGGCCTTAGCGAAAGCTGTAGGGGAAGCAGAGGGACAGTGTGCTGCTAGGCAAGCACGGCCCTATAGACTCTTAGGCCATTTCCACACTACACTGTTAATAGTGGTATTATTCCACTTTCAACATCCTATGGAATCCTGGGTTTGCAGTTAGGGAGAGGCATTCTTAACCAGAAAGCTCTTTGGCCTCAGTAAACTACAAACCCCAGAAATCCACAGGATGTTGAAAGTGGAATAATAGCACTATCACAGTATAGTGCAGAAATGGCCACAATTTTTAAGGTGAATCATAGAATCATAGAAATGTAGAGTTGGAAGAGACCCCAGGAGCCATCCAGTCCAACCCTCTGCCATGCAGGAACACCCTCAAAGCACTCCCGACAGATGGCCATCCAGCCTCTGCTTAAAAACCTCCGAGGAAGGAGACTCCACTACACTCCGAGGCAGCATATTCCACTGCCGGACGGCCCTGACTGTCAGGAAGTTCTTCCTGAGGTTCAGGTGGAATCTCCTTTCCTGCAGCTTGAATCCATTGCTCCTTGTCCTGGTCTCTGGAGCAGCAGAAAACAAGCCCTCTCCTTCCTCTACGTGGCATCCCTTCAAATATTTAAACAAGGTGAGAGGAAAGCAAGAGTCTCACATTTTAATATATAGCCTTAATGAAAGTTACAGAGGAAGCAGCCACTGCCCTATAGTGTCTGGGTCTATGGGGGTGCAAAAACAGATTCTTAAATTTTACAATCAGGATGACGATAGGAAGCCGTTCAAAAGCAGCGTTTTGCAGACTGTCTTTCTTCTACCTTTCACTTTTGATACACCACCACTTGGCCCTCCCAGTCCTCCAGCTTACTTCTCCTCCTCCCAACCCCCCAACTCCTGACACAGCAACATGGGAGAGGTATGGCGGCCTGCCGGCAGTGCGCAGCTGTTGTAATGACATGAACAACCCACCGCAGGCGAGTTTCCAGTGTGAGGCAAGCGGCGTGCGTGCGGGCTGGGCGGGCTGACACTTTCCCATGCATTGTGCCCTGTGTCAGAGAGGAGGTGGGCCCCTCCCAGTCTGACAGCCCGAACCGGATACCTTCAGTGGCTGAAATAATAGGCCTAGTGGTGGGAAAAAGGAGGCTGAGAAAACCTCGAGGGAAGAATTAAATGATGAATAACTTTCCCCCCACAGCTACGTTCCAGGAGCATGCCTGAGCCTGTGGTCTGCCTGCCAGTTGACTGCTCTTCCTCCTCCTTTGCCTCCTCCCTGCCCTTCGCCAACACCCTTCACTGCCCTTGTGGGAGCAAAACCCTGTCTGGGTTCCATCAGTGAAATAACTGGGATGGCTTATACTGCAGGAGGAGGAGGAGGAAACAAAGCAGTCACTTGGGCTTCTTGCAGGCTTGGAGAGATGCCTCTTCCCCTGCAAAGCTGACAAGCCGGATCTTCCCCTCTTTTCTGTCTCCACTGCCTTGATTCAGAGGCTATACTGCCTTGCAAGGTGGAAGTTCCATTTAGTTATCGCAACTATTTATTTAGCCACATTCAGAGATGGAGCTACGGGGAGGGCAGAGAAAAAGGGCATTGCTCACCCAAATAAGAGTTCTGTTCCTCCCCTATGAAATCATCCTTCGGTCCCAGATTTCTAGCATTGCAGAAAAGTGAGACACACTGAAAATTGTTCACATTTTAGAATGTGTGTTTTTGCTGTGTCCTCATTCCCTCTCGGCTCTTTGCCTGTCCCTTTTCTTTGGACGGCTAAACTGTATTTCTAAATACTACTCTGAAGTCTGAGGACTGCTGGAAAATTTGATCTGGAAAGGGAGAATCACTTATTTGGGAGAGTGATGCCCTTACCCCCACCCGACACACCCCAAAATAACTACACCCCAGCTGCATTTAAATCCCTCCCTTGATACATTAAGCTCAAATGAGCAAATGTAGCTTTTCACCCACTATTCATTTTATTCTCACAACAATCCTGTGAGGTAGGTTGCTAATTGTGATTACTAAGACCCATCTTCCATAAATTTGTGTAATGCTTTCCAAGGGTCATATAACTCAGTGGTAGAACATCTGCTTTGAACATAGAAGATCCCAGGTTCAGTCTCTGGACAGTTAAATGGATCAGGTAACAGGTGATGGAAACGAAAACCAGAATTGTATCACAGGCCATTTCCGCACTGGACTGCTATAACTAGTGTTATAGCACTATTATTCCACTTGCAACATCCTATGGAATCCTGAGGTTTGCAGTTTTGGGAGGGGCCAGCCAGGATTCCATAGGATGTTGCAAGTGGAATAATAGCGCTATAACAGTCCAGTGCGGAATGGGTCACAGTGTTGTCCTCATCTAAACTGGGATAGTAATTGTGGCTGTACTTTTATCTGCTTACATCAGGAGGTACCTGGTACTCCCATATACAAGCAATTTTTTGCTCCACAGAGCAACAAGCCAGCTTAAAGACAGATCAAAGACAGGCTGTCTCCCCACATCCCGCAAATAAACTTTGAACAGCAATTGGAAAGGCCCAGAATAGGCACTTGAACATTGTGGCTGCCTTCCTTGCTGTCTTGTCATGGATGCTTCAGAAGCTTGAAAAGATACTGCCACACAGAATAATGGACAGTTTGGGGCTTATATATTTGACAAAAGACCCTCTTTTTTTTTTTTTAAAAGCCATCTATGTTGTTTTTTTATTTGGTTTATTTCTCAGTTTTCTTTCAAAGTAGGGAGTTAAAGCAGCTCACAGCAAGGTTAATGAGAAAAAATATAAAAACATAAAGATTATATTAAATCATAATTAAATTATAATTTAAATTATAAATTAAATTATAATTTAATATAATATTAACATAACATAATATTAAGGTACACTTAAAGAAATTATAATATTAAAACCCAATTGATTCAAAGGAATTAAAAGCACATTTTTTAAAAAAAAGTTGCAGCAGTCATCCACTGAACTGCTCCCCCGCCCCCCGCAACCAATCAGTTCTCAAAAGTCTGCATGAATAAAAAATAGTATTTACTTGCTAGTGGAAAGGGCTGGGAAATGGTTAGCTTAGCCTTCTGTGGAACAGAATTCTATGTCCTGGAAGCAGCTGTGAGAAAGCCCCCTATCACATCTTTATCAAATGTACCTCTGAAGGTAGCAGGGGAAGGGTCTCCCTCAGTTGTCTCAAAACCTTGGTGGGCTCATTGGAGAGAATGCAGCCCTTCATATGCAGTCCTTCATCTAAGCTACTGGCCATCATCTGAAACCCTCCAACTGCTCAGGTCTGGCAGGGACAGTTCTGATTAATCCTCTACCATCTCACTTTCACAGAATCATAGAATCATGGAGTTGGAAGAGACCCCAGGGGCCATCCAGTCCAACCCCCTGCTATGTAAGAAAACACATCAAAGCATTCCCAACAGATGGCCATCCAGCCTCTGCTTAAAAACCTCCAAAGAAGGAGACTCCAACACACTCCATTAAGGCAGCAGATTCCACTGGTGGACAGCTCTGACCGTCAGGAAGTTCTTCTTGAGGTTCAGGTGGAATCTCCTTTTCTGCCGCTTGAACCCATTGCTCCTTCTCCTAGTCTCTGGAGAAGCGGAACAAGCCTGCTCTCTCCTCGACATGATATCCCTTCAAATACTTAAACATGGCTGTCATATCCCCTCTTAACCTTTCTCGGCTACTTTTAAAATACCCCATTTTGTCTCTCCTCTTCCCCATTTCCCTCTTTGTCCTCAGCTTCAGTTGCTGCAAACTGAGTGCAAAGTTCAATATAGTTTGCAATCAATTGACTCAGTAGGGAGAGAGGAGAAGGAATGGCAGAATCTTGCCCTTCCCAGTAGCTCAGGCAAAAGCAAACTGCTGCAGCCTCTCCTACCTCAAGCATTCTTCCTCATTAATAACTTTTGCCATCTTGAGTTCCCCCAGATGTTTCTTGGCCATGCATGTCCCAGTTTTCCTCTGTGAAATGTTGGAGGATATGTCATCTGGCATTGAATCTCATAGATTAAATTATGCAATCTGCCAAGTAGCACGTCTTTTCCCAGTTATGGATCTACTGCCAGTCAGCTGTATTGAGTAATTCTGAATTCCAGTGTTCTCAGGACAGGTGTTGAAGGGGAAACTATCTCAACCTATTATCACCACACATAACTATAAATCTCTGTTCACGTTCCCTTCCTTGCCTCTCTTCTCCCTTAAAAAATGAAAAAAGCTCCCAAGTGCTTTATCCTCTCCATTCCTAGTGAGGGCACGCTGGCTTCTTTACAGCCACTAATCTTTTATCTGCATTTCATATTCTACAATTCATGGAGGAGTCAATCACTGGTGACGGGAGGGCAAAGCTGTCAAGCCAGGCCCACATATAATGATATTTGTGATTGATGGGGAAGTTCGTTATGTATGAGCTCCTCTTCCCGTCCAGCACCCGTGGCTGAAGCTTCGCCTGACAGGCCATCAGTGGCGGAGGGTCTTGTCATCCATACATTAAGGGAGCAATTTAGCTGATTTTCCCCCCTCTGCTTTTTCTGCTTGGTTGCAGAAATGAGTGCTCTTTAGCAATCCTGTTTACCTGGAGATAGAGGACACGACAGTGGGGAGTTAGCCTGCCTGAAAAGGAGGGGGGTCTATGTCAGCACATGGGGGTTGGCTGCTGTTGTGGTAGGAGTGATGGAAAGGCTGAGTTGCACCAACATTGTGATGGTTGAGGCAGAACTTGGAAAGTTACTTTTAAAAACAATGAATTCCTCTTACCTTAATCTACTGTTTCTCACCAAGTGTAGGGAATTAGTTCATTATGTTGCTTGTTGCATTGCTGGATACATTTTTCATGATTTAGATCTATATATGAGAACAGGAGTGGTCAGATTTTCAATTCAGGGATGCAATTCTTCTTTCTTTATTTTCAGATTTATATTCTGCTTTTCATCCAATGAGCTCAAGGCAGTGTACCTATCTCTCCTCCTTCCTACATTACTTCCACAACAAAGGTAGGCCAGCCTGAGAAAGAGGTGCGATTAGCCCACGCTTGCCTACTGGGTTTCCATGGCTTAGTGGGGACCAGAACCTGGCTCTCTTGCTCCAACCCACTCAGTAGTTTTCTTCTACAGAATCCAGTTCCTCTCCTTTGTATTTATTCCTCCGTGCCAAGTGCAACTGCCTCCTCATCAGGTCTTACCAAGATGCCATCATTCCTTGTACAATACCACACAGGGTTATGTTTCACATGAGTGTTTCTATAGGGAGAGTTAACTGGGTGCTTCTGTGCTTCTGCTCTTACTGGAAAAATGCCTGTTATGACTACTGTAGAGAGAGGAAAGTGTGCATATAGAAGTATAGAGCTCTGTATGTTAAAACAGAGAGCTGGAGTAGTGTAGTCGTTTGAGTGGTGGACTATGTCCCTGGAGACCAGAGTTTGATTCCCAGTTTAGCCAATGAAACCTCCTGGGTGACCTTGAGAGGGTCACACATTCTCAGCCTCAGAAAACCCCATGATAGATTCACCTTAGGGTTGCCATAAGTTGGAATTGACTTGAAAGCACACAACAACAATAACAACGTTATAACAGGGATGGCTAGACTTCAGCAATCATAATAGTCATCACCATCACCTATTCTACCTTTCCATAAAGTATTCAAAACTAAAACAGTAAAATCTACAGCACTGTTGAAGAACAAAACACATGATAAAATTCTAATAGCCACTTTTATTATAATTGCCAACCTGAGCCAGGTGGAAACTGCATCTCCCCTCCAGGCTGTCGGGTTCAGGACATATTTAGGAATAGGGTGCCCCTGTGAGCACACGCTCAGCCTAAGAATTAACTTTCCATTCCAGAGCTGAACCAAACCCACAGGTCTGCCATACACAAATCCTATCTGTTTGCTGGAGCTGTGCTGGAGTAGTAATACTCTCCTCCTAGCCACCCCTATGCCTAAATGCATTTCCTAAGAAGTGGAAAATAAAATGTAGTTCTTAGCTCTTAGTGTGTCAAAGGCTTTAGTTCAGATCTGGCCATCCCAGAGGTCAAGCCTCAGAAGACGACGTGGGCTTCCCTGAAACTCAGCCGACCGTATGTCTCCAAGAGGTACATCCTGCTCAGGAGACGTTGACTCTCTTTCTCCCTCTCTCTCACCTTGGCTTTTTGATCGTAAATGCTTTTAAAAGCTTTCTGGCTTCTAAGGTTTCTGAGGTTTCCTGTATGAAACCTCAGAGGGTTTCGCTGGAGAGCTGAGCCGTGCTGTGCTCTCAGAGAATCGATTTCCTATAGCAGCTTAACTTCTCATTAAGGGGAAGGAGCAGCCTCATGTTTGAGACGGGCACAAATGGAGAGAAAGAATGCCCACAATTTGGGTGGGTGGGGTGGGGAGTGATGTAAAGCCTGCATGGAGGTGCCCCGAGGAGCTCATTTTGGGCAAATGCCAGGGCCCCCAGCGAACTATGTTGAGTGTGTTGCCATTTTGCAATGAGTTCTGGGGAAGTTTGGAAGGAGCACAAGTCTCTCTTGCAGTACTTTGACCTTCCTAGCAGCCCAGTGCAAAGTCAGAACACCCTTTCCTCTCCCCTTAAAACAAGTGCATGTGGAAATAATGGTTTCTTCTTGTTGTTGTTTCTGTGTGCCTTCAAGTCATGTCTGACTTAACCTATAGTGACCCTATTATGGGGTTTTCTTGGCAAGATTTGTTCAGAGGGGGTTTGCCATTGTCTTTGCCATTGATTTCCCCCTAAACATTATGCCATTCTTTTATAAATTTTACAGTTTCCTTTTTTAAAAAAGGAACAAAAACGGTAAAACACCAAGTTACTTCTTCCAATATTAAAATGAGTGATTAAAAACAAGTTACCTTTAAACCACTATAGCAAATAATGGAGATGAATTCCTTTTCAAAAGTAACTTTCCAAGTTCAGCTTCCAGGCCAGGCTTTTATTGTGCAGTGCTCCTGCATGAAACTGGGAAGTCATCCAGTTGACAAAGTCTTTCATTAACAGTCCTCCCATGTTTTCCATCTCCCACCGACACACAAATATACCTTTTAAGGAGGAAAAATTGGAATTGTTGCACAGTGTCTTTTGACTGATAACAGCAGGAAATGTGGGGTGGAGAAAAGTGACAACAGTTTCTAGGAATACATCCAAATATGGATTGGGTAGGGAACTGTTTGTGGGGGAAATACTAGGGAAATATGGGCAGACACCCCAAAAGGCTGTGAGAAAACTAAAGTATCAATAGTTGCTATAATCAAGGGACTGAAAATATATGAAAGGTAAGCTTATAATCCCAGTAGTACCGTTATTGTTCTTATTTGCCTTCAAATTGACTTTGTTATGGCGACCCTATCCAATGTTTTTCTTGGCAAGATTTATTCAGAAGCAGTTTGCCATTGCCTTCTTCTAAGGCTGAGGGAGCATTATGAGTTTTCATGACAGAGCAAGGATATGGACCCTGGTTCCACAAAGTATTAGTCCAACACTTCATCCACTACACTACATTAGTATAAACTACATGTTGCCAGTGGGTCCTGCCTGTAAGCTATACTCCAAGGGTTATTACCAGCTGCCACTGGTAATAACCTCAACTCCTCAGCTACAATTTTATTCCTTCTTCCAGCTGGTGGACCTCCAGGTTCTGGTAAAACACTGAAGTAAATCTTCCAAACCTGATGTGTGCCCATAATCTGGATGAGATTAACACTTGGTCGCATCTAGCAAGGCCTTTCCCATATTCAAAAAGTACAGAGCAGATTTAAACACTCAAATTGTGCAAGCTGTACAAGCTTACCTGTGAGTAAATCCAACTGAATTCAGTAGGACTTTTTTCCTGAGTACTCATGCAAAGGATTGCACTGGAAAAGACATTATTCTTAAACCTGCACAATTTGAAAGAATTTTTTCAAGTCAGTGGAATGTAAAGGATCTGCAGAATGTCAGATGGATGAAGAGAAGAGGAGGGAGGTCTGTAAGGACTCCTGTGGAGAAGGCATTTGATGCCAGGGAAACTTAAGAACAACTCCAGAGGCAGGGCAACTTATGTTTCCACTTCCCAAGAATCCCAGTCTCATGTAAGCGAAGGTTCCCATTGCAATGTCTCTTGATTTTGAGTGAAGAGAGCCATGACCCTGTTTGAGTGAGCTCGGTAAAAAAAAAAAAGTCTCCTGGCTCCATATCAAAGCTATTACCACACACACATATTGTTTTGTGATTATGACACCTACCAGTGTGATCTCTATGAAGCAAATTTGCACCGTCTTTCTTTCTTCCTTCTATTCATTTCTGCTGCAATGTCATGCCATTTAGTACCTGCTTATTAACACCCTGGGACAACATGACCTTTGGAGAGTAGTAAAGAAATGAATCCATACCACCCCAGCTCCTCAGTGAGTTGTTTGTCTGTGTGTATGGAGCGGGTGGCATATGCATGTGTGTGTCCAATGCTACACAAGGTCAGTCTACTGCTGGAGAGGGTATAGATATTGCTAGTTCTCTCTCTGCTGCTTTCTTGTCATTCAAGTCTCCCTGTTCCCTTCCTCCTGTTAAAATAGCTGACAACAGTTATTAATGTAACCCAAGCTGCCCGGATAGTAGCAAAGTTGGTTTAAGATGAAGAAGCAGCTTTCACAAAGGTGGTGCTGTGGTTTCAACTGTGTGGATTTTTGTTTGGAGAGATACTTTCGACCATGCAGAGGAAGAAAATTTATTAGAAAGAGATCTTGTAATAGCAGCCAGACTCAGCTTACCAGACATGATATACGCAAATACCATGATGCTCATTGTGAATTCACAATTTTTCAGTGTTTTTACACTCTCTGATGCAAATGTCCTGGAATAATGCAATCCAGGAGTACTTGGGAAAACATGAAGACGACACCCTGACCTGCTACTGAGCCCTTCCCACTTTCAGTGAGTGGCACATTGCAATAAATGATGTATTGAAAATGAACCCTTTTGGCACCCAGTGACAGCACCCTTTATAACAAAAAAAATTGAAGCTAGCAGGACCCATTCAGTTCAGTTACAAAACAAATGCACCATCCTAAACCCGCACTTCCCCTATCTGTTTCCCTGTGCTGAAGGAATTGCTCCAGACAGACTTACTGTTATCTCCTCCAGATAAATTTTGCCTTCAGTTGAGACAGCCAGACACATAAACAGGCTTAATGTTCCCTGGAACCATAAACCTGTGTGCTGCCTGCTTTTCTGCAGGAGCCAATGATAAATATAACCCCTTGGTGCTGCTAATGAAGTTTACATGTCAGAAGGGGGCTTTGCTGCTTTTTGCCCCATCCCACCCACACTGTTTAAGAATCCTTCACCTGTCCCAGTCAGTTGATTGTGGTATGGGCGTCAGTAGCAAACATATCTGTCAGGATGTGTCAGCTATTTTAGCTTTAGAAAGCTGCCAGAAAGTCAGATTGCATCAGACAGACACACACCAGCTTACAAATTTGTTAATGTGGATTCCTCTGCCGCCTGCACTACTGTAATGTTTTGTCCCACTTTTAGCACCCTTCTTTCCATTATATGCATGTTTTAAAATGCTTGCCCAAAGGAAGGGTAGCCTTTAATTGGACAATGCTATAGCTAACAAAGTTAAAAAGGTTGCCTTTTCTTCCAGCCGAAAATATCCAGAGCCCTGTCTACCCTGTTGTACTTCCTCATGACACATAAAGGAAAGCCTTCTCTAGCAGTGTGTTTCATCTTTTGAAAGAGAAACTGGGAAGTTATATACTTTGACCAGAGAAAGTTCATTTGTTCTAACCCTAAATGTAGGGAGCATGGCTGTCATTTTTCCCTCCACATTCTCAAAAGCACTGTCTTCATTATTTTTACAGGAGGAAGCATATGAGACCTTATCACTAGAGCTCAGTGGCTCAGTACAAGCTTTGCATGCTAAAGATTGGAGGCTTGGGCCTGGTACTTCCAGGCAGAGCTGGGAACAACTCCTGGCTAAAATACAAAGAGCCTCTGCTAGTCAGTGTAAGACCTGTTGGTCTCACCAATCAAATGGAATATGAATTACCTTTCCCTTAACTTAAGGGTTACTTTTATATTATGTAGCATATAATCAGGGCTTGGGAAAATTACTTTATGGGACTACAGCCACCAGAATCTCTCAGCCAGTACTAGGATTGAGAGTCTGTTCCAAAAACAGTACAGCAAGTAGCCTTGTGCGTGGTTTCCTCAAATGCAACCTAATGGTACTTGGTTGGCTATCATAAGGGAATTCTTTGAGGCAGCTTGAGAAACAGCAGGAGATGGGCTGGTCAGGAAGAAAGAAAGAGGCAGGAGGTAAGGTGCAAAAATAATGTTAAGATGTGTGCTACAAAATGAGAAAGTGAGAAGAAACAGGAGAGTCACTGAGGAATGTGTTCACAATTGCCCCATACTCTGAATATGCACAGACCCTATTTTAGGGGAGACTGAGGGCTGAAGGGGGGCTGAGTAGAATGTCCAGTGGTCAGGAACTGAGGTCTTACATGCCTTTCCTGAAAAGGTCCCAAGTTCAATCCCTGGCATGTCCAGGTAGGACTGGGGGAAAGACACTGGAGAGACATTGACAGTCACTGTTGACCAGAGATGGATTCCCAGATGGTTTGGACTGCATGAGCCCTCCTTTGATCCCTCTTCACTGGCTATGTTGACCAGGGCTGATGTCAGTTGCAGTCCAACATGATCACAGGCCACAGTTACTTGCCTTTGATGTTCACAGTGCTGAACCAGATGGGCCAATGGTCTGATGTGATATAACGCTGCCTTGTAAGTTCAGGGTATAGTAAATCTTTTGATTGTAGAAGGTCTCAGATTTAATTCCTGGCATCTCCAGCTGGGACTTGGAAAGATACCTTTATTGAAAACCCTGGAGAGCATCTGCTGAGCTAGATAGGCCTGTGGGCTGACTCAGTGGCTTCCTGTGTTCATATGTCTTAAGAGAGCGGGTGGTAACTCAGTATCAGAGTGCATGCTTTACATGTGGAAGGTCCCAGGTTCAGTACCCAGGCCCTCTGGATAGGGCTTAGAAAAATGTCTTCCCTGGTGAGCTTCTTCCAGTTGGTATAGCCAGCATGGTGTTGTGGTTTGAGCACTGGAGAGCAGGGTTCGATTCCTGCCTGGCCATGGAAACCCACTGGGTGACCTTGGATGCATCACATGCTCTCCATCTCAGAAACCCCCCTGATAAGATTACCTTAGGGTTGCCATAAGTTGGAAAAGACTTGAAGGCACACAACAATAACACAGTATACCAGCAGTGAGAATTGTACAGTACTCCAGATGTTGCTGAACTCACTATTGCTCATCATTGGCTGAGACTGCTGGGAGTTATAGTCTAACTAATATCTGGAAGGCCTCTAGTATAGACGAGGCTGAAGGAGACACAGCTACGGTATGAGTCCAAATTAGGCCTACAAGATGTTGGAGGATCTCAACAAGGGCAGAGCTTGATGGTGGAACTTGAAAGAATAGGGAAGCCTGTTGAAGGAACCAATGCTAGAGAAACCAGAAGGTAGCTCAGCTAGGTGCCAGCCTGAGCAAGCTAAACAGCAGCAGCAGCTTTGGAGTGGAGGCAGAAGCAAGTGATCTTGTAAAAGCTAGCGAGAAGGCTCAGCAGGGGAGCAAGGATAAGTCTACAGAAGCAGTCAGCTTAACTCTACTGGCCAGGCCAACTCAGCAACAGCAGCAATGGATTCCAGACATCACCGCCAGAGGGAGCACAGCCCCATGGTGGTGGGGAGGAGGGTAAGAGAGGTGGTGGCACAGATACTGAGAAGAATAGCCAGCTTCAAGATGGGAAAAGGGGCGCACTTACATTTGCAGCAGAGTCTGTAAATCCTCTCAGCTGGTCTTTCTAGTGAAAGTGCCCTTAAAGGCTACGGATGCAACACAAGCTGGTTTATTTATTTTGTGCCCGTTCCCTTTTGTTTGAGGATTGGTGGGAGACACAAGCCAAATTGAGCTGGATTTTCTGCCTTTTGTCTGTAATGGCGGGTGCGCTTGGTCCAGCGCAACAGAAGAGGCAGGCAGCGAAGCAAGAAATTTGGCGCCAATCTGCCCGGCTTTGAAAGAGCCGGCATTCCAATCCCCTTTGGCCTAAGAGAAAATCCTGATTGAGTGCTTGAGCATGGTGACCTCCTCTGACCCAGGAGAACACGACTGCTTCTCTGGAGGCACTTCTTTTCAATTAATCAAATTAATGGCTTGAGTAAATCTGCCCACCACTTGGCCAGCTGTGACCTGTGGCAACTGCTTCTGAGACCACTTCTCCTAGGATCAGGGCCTTTTTATCTTCCTTCTTTGCTCTGCAAGCTCAGTGCAACCTTTAGCTAAATGCAATATTTGGATAGCCTCATCTCTACTTGCTTGAGCAATCAGACTAGTAAAATATCAATCTAGCAACAGGGGCTGTAAGAATATAGGAATGACCTTTTTTTGGATCTGATCAAAGAGTCATCCAAACCAGGATTCAGTCAATCTAGTCTAGGATTCTGTTCCCAGCAGTGACAAAGCAGAAATCTCAAGGAGACAAGTTAGAGACAAGTTGGTCTCTGACCAAACATGAAACTCACAATGCTCTTCAGAATCTAATACTGAGAGACATACTTCTTGTGGTACATGGAGGTTCCAAGAGACTCTCCTCCATGGATTTGTGGGTCACCTTGGATGCAGCACACACTCTCAGCCCCCAGAAAACCCCTTGATAGGTTCACCTTAGGGTCTCCATAAGTGAGAAACAACTTGAAGGCACACAACAACAAGCTCGTTATTTGCATCTAGCTACAAGTTTTGATCACAGAGGTGGATTCACAGTTGACCATCTAGCCCTGCCCACTGCTATACCTATGTCACCCAGAGCTAAATTACTCTCTAAATTATTCCCAGTAGATGGATGTCCAGCCTTTTTTGCAGGGGTCTATAGAGGGTGCTGGAAGCAACAACAAAAGCAGCAGACTCTGCTTGCATGCTTCGCTTGAGCATCTGGCTGGCAAATGTTAGAATCCGTCTGCTGGGCTAGTTTGTCCCTTGGTCTGATCCCACAAGGAAGTTCTTTCTGCTGCCAGATACAAAAGAAGTTCAGGGCTGCTGCACTGTTAATGATAATGCAGAAGGGAGGATTTATGACAAGTGCAGGGTTTTATAAAGCTCTGCACAGTGCACAGACTTTCCCTCCTCTTACTGCCTGATCTTGTGCTTTTTATAACTTGGAACTCACACAGTGGGCCTTCCTTCAGAGTTAACATGTCCTCTTGCCATAGGAGTGTAAAAAAGAGGCTTGCTGTCTTAGATCAGCATCTTTCTGACAGTGGACAGTTAGATGCCCTCTGAGAGCCCATAACTGGATTGTTAGTCCTTCTTGTCTGACTCCAACATCTGGTTCCCAGAGGCAGACTGTCTCTGAGCATGGAGATCCCAGTTAGCTGATATGGCAGCAGGAATTGCTATTCTGATCTGGCCAGATGTTCCAGACCTCTTCCTCAATAGCATGATAGCTAAGAAAGACTAATGGCTCTGTATTTCACTAATTGCCCAACCTCCTTTGAGCCAGGTTAGTTCATTGTCTTCTGTGCAAATCTAGTGTGTGTAGGATTGCTGCCATACTGTCAGTATGCATATATACCCAGAGGTATACTATTTACAAATAAGTCAGTACCACTGTATTCAATGGTATTTTCTTCCTGGCAGTGCTTAAGTGAGGGAGGAAGAACCCTCTTTTTGTGATGCACAACATTACTAACTGCTCTTGGAATTTAGTTTTGGGGGGACTAAAAATCAGGGGTTCTTGGTTTGTATGGTATATGTGCATTCCATTAAGCCTACCTCTCAGGCAAGCAAGCATTAATGCCAGGTAGCATGCAAAGGCTCAAAGCTCTACAATCCAGTCCTACTTAAAAGCTGAGCTTGGGAAAATTACTTTGGGAAAACTACACTTCCCAGAATCCTCCATCAGCATTTGCTGTCAGGGACTTGAAACTGTGTTGTGGGCAGGTGGATTAAAACTAGTAGGCAGGTTGCTAGTTATTTTGCTTACTTACGCCTCAACCATTATCACTCAAGCATCCCTAAATGCAAAGACTCTTATAAAGCACAGCATCTACTCAGAAAGTGCCCTCCATGCGTTTAGGGCAGTAAGTGCTCCCAAGTAAGTGCGTGCAGGAGAGATTGCAGCCAGCCTTGATTATTCCTGAGAGGACTGACAGTCCCTGCCTTAATACTTTATAGCACTGGATCATTTAGGCCATTTCCACACTGGACTGTTATAGCCTGATGATTCCACTTTCAACATCTTATGGAATCATGGAGTTTGCAGTTTAGGGAGGGGCCGGCTGGGATTCCATAGGATGTTGAAACCCCAGGATTCCACAGGATGTTGAAAGTGGAATCATCACACTATAAGAGTGTAATGTGGAAATGGCTAGAGTCTACTTTTGATTCAAAATTCCTGAACAGGCTCATCTACACAGGAGTCTTGGAGGGTCCAATAACACCAGAGCATTTCAGGGGAGGCTCAGCCCATCAGATTCGTTTTGCAGGGAGGGGACCTCAAGCATCCTTATCTCCCCAGTTCTGGGGTCCATGCATGCTAGGAACTGTATACTCTCCCTGCCCCAAGTAACTTTTCCCCAAGCTCTGCTCAGAAGCAAGTCCCATTGAATCAAAAGGAGTTTCACCCCGCAGAGTGTGGGTGTCTAGATCAAGGAAATTAATTGTACCACTCTATTCTGTTTTGGTCAGACCTCATCTGGAATCCTGTGTCCAGTTCTGGGCACCTCATTTCAAGAAGGATAGCCACAAGCTGGAGCAGGTCCAGAGGAGGGCAACCAAAATGGTGAAGGGTCTGGAAGCTCCTCATGCCCTATGAGGAGCGGCTGGAGATGTTTAGTCTGCAAAAGAGAAGGTTAAGAGGGGACATGATAGCCATGTTTAAATATTTGAAGGGATGCCACGTAGAGGAAGGAGAGGGCTTGTTTTCTGCTGCTCCAGAGACCGGGACAAGGAGCAATGGATTCAAGCTGCAGGAAAGGAGATTCCACCTGAACCTCCGGAAGAACTTCCTGACAGTCAGGGCTGTCCGGCAGTGGAATCTGCTGCCTCGGAGTGTAGTGGAGGCTCCTTCTTTGGAAGTTTTTCAGCAGGGGCTGGATGGCCCTCTGTCGGGAGTGCTTTGATGTGGGTTCCTGCATGCCAAGGGGGTTGGACTAGATGGCCCCTGGGGTCTCCTCGGAGTCTAGGATTCTATGCGAGTGCGCGTAGGCGTGCAGGCTGAGTCGTGAGTCGTTCACAGCACGGGATCAGGGCCCGGGGCAGCCCCGCAAATCCGGCGTCGGCGTGTGCCTGAGCCCAGGGCTTCCTCCTCCCGCTGCGGTGCCTCGTGGGGCCCAAGCAGCTGCTTCCCCCCTCCCTTCTTCCCTTCCTTCCTTCCTTCCTTCCCTCCGTCCCTCCCTCCCTCCAACGCGGGGCCAGGCAGGGCCAGGCGGCCGAGGATTGCGCCGGAGAAGGAGACCTGCGTCACACTCGCTCGCTGGCTCCCTCCCCGGCCGCTCTACCACCGCCCGGCCCCGCGTGGGCGGCGGAGCGCTCGCTTGTCGGCCTCGCCAAGAGCCAGCGGCGTCCAGCCAGCCAGCCAGCCGCCGCACGCAGCCCGAGCCAGGAGGGAATTTCTGGCTCGCTTGGCGGCGCGCCCGGCCGCAGGCTGCTGGAGGGAGGGAGGGAGGGAGCGGAACCTTCCGTTCTCACGACCTCCAGCCAACGCGCCCGGCAGGGCGGGGAGATGGCCGGGCCGCCAGCCCAGGGCGCGCACCGCCTGCTCCGGGGCAGCCGACTCGACGAGGGCAGGCGGCTTCCGCGGCCAGGAGGCGGCCGGCGAGCTTTGGGGTGCTGCCACTCCGCTCCCCGTTAAGTCTGATTTTTCACGGGTGGCCTCCAGCCGCTGCTAGGAAGAGGGGCGCGGGACGCGTCGCCTCCCGGCCCCCATCAGTGCCAACCGTAATGAGAGGGGATGATAGGAAGTGCAGTCCAATTAGCATCTCGAGGGCCACACGTCCTCCGCCGGTCGGTTAGACTAATTAGGGGACGACTAGCTCACTCGGGACCTGAAGATGAGCGCAAGAGACCCAGGGATCCACTCGCTCCAGGGGTGGCCAACTGACCCTCCAGATGGGTTTGGCTTACAAACTGCATAGGCTCTAGCCAGCGTGTCCAATGGCTGGGTGGGGACTGCTCAAGTCACAAACTTCTGGAGTGCCTCCACCAATCTAATCCAGGGTCTTAATTGGCTAGTCAAATGTTTAATGGAAGTCCCCCCCCCAGAATATAATGGCAAGTTCCTTGTCCTTGTTTGTATCCTTTTTCCTAGGTACACTGCCTCCAAACATGGAGGTTCTATAAAATTCTGGATAACTGTCCAAATCTACTGCCCATTGATTTCACTTGATTCACTTGAGGGAGGTCTAGTTTCTCCATACCACAAGACTTGCCCTCCTGTGACCTAGAGATACATTTTTCCAGGGCACTCCATTCTAAACTATGGGAACTGGTTAACTGTCAAGAGTCCTCTCACTATATAATTCATGGTTCGTGACCATTTACAGGCGATCATTTTTAACAAATCATGGCCTGCCACCCCTCGAACTGTACTGCCTACACAGGGTGGCATGATCACAAACTTTGGACCCGATTTGTGGCATACACTTACCAAGAAAGTTTGTGGCCATCCCTTCAAGCAACCTTTCCTCCACCGAGTATGACAAAAGTCATAATCATCTTTATTGACTATTGCAGGTCTTACTTCCCTGGACTTTCACCGTACATTTACAATTACCTTGTTACTCCACTCTTCTTAATGCTTAACACTGAAACATGATTTTGTTTCGTTACATAATTCCAACTTCTTGTTGTTGTTGATGACATGGGAAGCACCCAAAATCTAGGGATACAAATTAAGGAGTCATAGAGTCATAGAATCATAGAGTTGGAAGGAGCCTCATGGCCAATGAATTCAACTCCTTGCTCACAGCAGGATCTCCAGCTAAAGCGTTGCCGGCAGGTAGCTGTCCAGTGTCTTTCTGAAGACATCCAGAGAAGGAGACTCCAAACTTTGTCTAGGCAATTGGTTCCATTGCTGAACCTCCCTCACTCTTGCTGTCAAGAAGTTCCTTCTGACGTTCAGTCAAACTCTAATCTCCTGTAACTTCAAACCGTTAGACCTGGTTCTACTGTATGGGGCAGGGAAGAATAGGCCTGCTTCCTCCCCTCTGTGACCGCCCTTGAGGTATTTAAAGAATACAGTCATATCAATCTTCTCTTCACGAAGCTGAACATGTCCAGCTCCTTCAACCTTAGCATTTACCCAAGTGCTTTGTTCTCCATATCTCTTACCATCCTTGTTGCCTTTCTCTGAACCTGTCTATATCTTAAAATGAGGTGTCCAGAACTGAACACAAATGAGGTGTCCAGATGAAGCCTGACCAGCACAGCATCTTCTTATGATTAATTGTCTTTCTTATGGGGAACACAAGAAAACCTGTACAGGATCATGCCACAGACCTACTTTGTCCAGTCTTTTGTTTGCACTGTGGTCACTCAGATACCCAGGGAAATCTATATCCAAACAGGAATGCAATAGGAAGCCCCCTTCCATTTGGGTTTCCCAGCAACTTGTATTGAGAGGTATACTGCCTCTGGGGTCCCTTTCACACTACATAATTATAGCACTGTGATTCCATTTTACCTGCCATGGCAACATACTATGGAATCCTGGGATTAGTCATTTAGGTAGGGGTATTTAAAATTCTCTACAGAAGAGCGTTAGTGCCTCATCAAAGTACAAGCCCCAGGATTCCATAGCATGCAGCCATGGCAGTTGAAGTAGAATGATAACACTTTAATACAGTGTGATAGGATCCTGGTAGTAGAAGCTACATAACGATAGGATGCTTAGTAACCCTTGATAGTCTTGTTCTCCATGAATTTGTCAAATCATCTTTTAAAACCATCCAAGATTATGACTGGCTGTCATTTCATCTTGTGATAGTGAATTCCATGGTTTAACTAAACAGTCTATGAAGAAATCTGCTACAAATTAGCTTTGGTAGATGGTACTGGGTTTTAGGGTTATTAGAGAGGGAGAAATTGGTGGAACAATAATTGCAAATGGTTTAATTAAAATTGGTTGTCCTGATTCATCAATAGAGTCAGCATGGAAAGCATACTCATCTTTGTTTCATCCAGCTACATATGTGTCAGTTTCTTCTCCCTCTGCCACATCTTATGTAAGAATACGGTAATCCCTCTGTATCTGGGGGGGGGGAATATGTTCCAAGATCCCCCTCCCATGGATACCTGAAACTGCAGGTAGTACAGAAACTTCTAGCTTCACAGGAATACAGAGACTATCTGTGCATATGAAGCCTCTCTGTGGTCCCTATGAAGCTAGAAGGCTACTTCTGGTGATGCCAGAATTGTTTCCTCTGGCAATGTTAGCAGAGGGGTGGTTAAAGCCGGGGGTGGGCAAGCACAGAATCATAGAGTTGGAAGAGACTCCAGGGGCCATCCAGTCCAACCCTCTGCCATGCAGAAACACCCATCAACGCACTCCCAACAGATGGCCATCCAGCCTCTGCTTAAAAACCTCCAAAGAAAGAGACTCCACCACACTCCATTGAGGCAGCAGATTCCACTGCCACACAGCTCCGACCGTCAGGAAGTTCTTCCTGAGGTTCAGGTGGAATCTCCGTTCCTGCAGCTTGAATCCACTGCTCCCTTGGCAAGGTGTGTTGGCAAGACCTGGAGCAGGCCACTTGGGTGCTGTCACCTGGATGCTGGTATTTTCCATCTAATATTTGTGGATTGCAGGTAACTGAAACCATGGAAAGTAAGGCCATTTCCACACTTCACTGTTATAGTGCTATTATTCCCTTTTCAACCTCCTGTGGAATTCTGGGGTTTGTAGTTTACTGAGGCCAAAGAGCTCCCTGGCTGAGGATTCCCAAGGCCCCTCCCTAAACTGCAAATGCCATGATTCCATAGGAGATTGAAAGTGGAATAATAGTACTATAACAAAGTAGTGCAGAAATGGCCTAAGACCACAGATGTGGGGACATCCCAGTAGTTAAAAGGCAAAGACGGTCTTTTCTTTCAATAGATATACTAGATATACTTTCTAGCTATAAAAAGCCAGGCAACTGAACTTGATAGTGCCCAGCTGAAACATATGCTAATAGTGTCTTTTAAAACTGGGTTTCATGATGCCGATGGGATTTGAACTTTCTTGTGTTTCTGGGCAGGTCTGTAAAGTTAATGAATATTCTACATTGCAGACTTTGAAAATATTCAGGACAGCCTTTGCTTTTAAATCAGAAGTAGTTGCCTATCACAATTTTCCATGCTCTAGGACTGGGTGTGGTAGAAATATATTCCATGCAGATCTGCCTTTGAAGACTGTATGGAGACTTCATATGTTTCAAAATATATTTGTTAGTCTGTCTATGTGAAGGGGTTGTAGGGGAACTATATTGACAGAACAACACAGGTTTTTGGTATATTTTGAAGCACAGTTTGAAATACTGGCGTTTATCTTTTATCCCTTGAGCTACACAGCTTGGGACAAAGGCACCTAAAGGAGGGCCTTGTGCCAGCCTTAATGGATGTTCAAAGGTGGGGGATGACTAGAGAGAGAATTTCCAGCTGCAGTACCCCAAATATATCATTCTCACCCCAGGAAGGCTTACCTGGTACCAGTTTTTTTAAAAAAATATTTTAATGCAGAGCTTCTTAAAATATCCCATGTGGCAAATCAGCAAGGGTTTTTTCCTCAGTGTGCTGGGGACTGGCACCATATTTGTGCTAATTGTCTATAACTATTTCTTTACTCCCTGGAGATTCACTGTGGTCCAGCAGCTAATGGCTTATGGAATGGCACTGGTCCACAGACAGAGGTGTAGTTATAGGGGTGACTGGAAAATGAAGACATTATCCCCCAAATAAGAATTCTGCTGTAACCAATGAAATTTTCCTTCGGTCTCCAAATTTCTAGCCTTTCAGAAAGTGAGACTGAAAATTATTGACAGAATTCTTTTTATTTGCTGTGTTCACATTCCCTTGGTAACTTTGACTGACTTTTTCCTTTGGTTGCTGAAACTGTATTTTTTAATGCTCAACCAAAGTTTTAAGTTACTGAATTTCTCGGAATTTGGAGATTGAAGGAAAATTTCATGGTATGCATGTGAATTCTTTTTGGGTAGGCAATGCTCTCTCTCTCTCTCTCTCTCACACACACACACAAACCATGAACCATCACTGAGTAATGCTGTCTTAAGGCATTCTTATTCTCCCAGGCTTTTAAATGAACTTTGATAATTTTGTTTAATCTATTTAATTTCTATGGCATTGTTTCTCAGTCAACTGCCCTGGAAGCTTTCTTGACGTGTAGGACAAAACCCTTTTAAAATATAACTTCTTTTGTTCTTTGTTTGTTTCTTCTACAACTCATTTCAGTTTGGGCTTGTATAGGAGAATTCCCCAGGTCACTGAGCCACCCTGAAGTCAAACCTTTCTGTCTCTCCCCAGCTGTGCTTACACTTCATATAGCTTTCTACAGTAGTGTGCACCATATGCCCCCTTCACTATTTCTGTGCGTCTGTAGCCTCCCTGCTGCTGTGGCACAAATGAAATTGGGTGGCATGGCAGCTGAAAAGAAAAAAAGGCACTGCTTAGTAGCTCAGAGGCTGAGCTACCATCCTCCCTACCCTCCAGTTCGAAACTCAGGCTTTCTGTCTGCCGTATGGTGATAATAAAAATAATAATCCTGACACTTACCTTATAGAGTTGTTAGGATTCTTGAGACAAAATGTAGGAATGGTTTTCCATACTAACATATTGTACAAATACTACTACAGTGGTTCCACCACATTTGCAAGTTTCACATTCATGGGTTTGATTATCTATGAGTTTCTCTAACACCTATCCCCCCACCACAAACCCTCTCCCAATACCTCCTTTCCCTCTCCATACTCTGGCCTGGTTTGGACTCTGGGGGCCTCTCCCCACCACGCCTCGACCCCCTTCCTACAGACAGACAGACAGACATGTATTTTGGGTTTTTTTTTGCCAGTTTTCCATTTTTTTGCAGGGATCCTGTACCTCTAACTCTAAAAAATGTGGAGAGCTGACTGTAGTGCTGTTGATCATCATCATTTCAAGTTTCACAATCTACTGGGTGTTAACAACTGAAATTTTGGACCAGCAATGGTTCAGATTCTACCCAAGAATCTAGGAATTGATGAGGCGTCATCAGATAATGAGGCATGTTCCAAGTTAACAGGCACACCCCAGTTAACATAGTCTCTGAGAGTGAAGTTCCTTTTTACAATTTTTTAATGTACACCCATGCCCCATTTTTCTTCCTAGTTCTCTATCTAGCCGGAAGTTTTGGGGCAGCATCAGCATTAGGATGATGGTGAAGTAGGGCTGGAAAAACAGAGTTTTGATATCAGGTTGCAGAAATGTGTCTTCATTAAACAATACAACAAATAAAGCTTGAGCTGGGAAAGAGTAGGAGTCCACTTTACCTGATCTTAGCGTAGTGGTGTATACCTGCCTACAAAAGGCAAGCTAAACAGCAGCTGTCTCCAGAATCCCTTACTGAGAATGAATGCGCAGCTAAACAGAGAAAAAAGAAAAGCCTGCTTTTTCTAATTGCTTTTTGTGATTCTACTACTGTGCTCCTGCCTGTGGTGGTTTTAACCAGATGTTTTGTCAGTCCATTTGAAATTGCATCTAGGTCATCTATCACCACTGGATCCACAGCAATATTAATAGTTATATTGGTGGTGATGATGATGATGATGATGCTAGTATGACTACCCAAAGCAGCCACCTCAACACACCTCATGTGTAGGACTGCCTTTCCCCCTGCTCCATTTTGGAACTTTTCCCACCAGGGCCAATTTCAAAACAGGCCGTTCCTCTGCAGCTGCCAGACCTCGTTGCAATTGCTTCCCATTGGCTTGTGATTCCTAAGTTTGGTGTGTGTGTCTTTATCCTAATGGGTGGTAAAATGGCCTTTTCCTCAATTCTTTTCCTTCCTTGCTATACCCTGGATCAAGTGGGAGGAACAGGGTGGGCGGGCGGGTGAGAGGGGGAGAGGGTTGACAGAGAGAGTGAGAGAAGAAGAAAAAGGAACAGGGCTGAATTATTCTCTTTTATGAGGTAGGCATTGTGAAGGTAGGCGATTGAATTTACAACACCATTGAGTATGAGAGTCCATCTCACCCTGTCAATGAGAAGGGGGCTTCTGGGATGGGTGGGTGGGAAGCAGGAGAAGAGGCACATTTAACCCTTCTGCGCTGCATTCCCAGGAATCTCAATAGGCTCTCAGCCTTGCAAAAGAGCCCGCTGCATACTCAATGAGACCTTTTATACCTTTTAATTACCCTTCTCCACAAAAGAGGCCACGGCTGTTCTCTGCCTAGCCCTCCTATAAGGTGGGAGGGAGGGTAACTTTTCCCACTTTCCCCTAGCTCTCTGAACAAGAGAAAAGACGACATACACAACATAATATACGTGTATGAATGTGTGTGTGAGAGTGAGTGAGTGAGTGTGTGTGTTTTGTTGCCAACCATCACACTACAAAATAGCTTGAATGATGGTAGATGTAAATTTCAGCTGAAAGCTGAGTTATGGTTTGTAGATTTTCTTTCTTGATGCTATATCTTTATTTCAAGGATGGATAATATGTAGCTCTAGGGCCACAGCCACCCCCCAGGTCTTTCTTTGTGGCCCCCAGCCCCCCAGTTCCTCTGGACCACCCTTTTTCTAGCAAAAGAAAGCTGAATTGCCTCTCTTGGAAGCTCCCAGGAGTGTTGATTTCACCTTTTGAATGGGTCACAGGGCCCTTTTGCACTGTTTAACATTTAAAAAAAATACCAGTTTTTCAAAATCAGAGCTGGACTTTGACCACTTCCAGTTTAGCTTTTCTACTTTCTTGGCAGGGTCCCAGGGACAGAAAATTGCTTATCAGAGGTGCCAAATTTGTCCACCACTTCTTTACCCCAAGCTGCTACACAACGAAGTTGGGGATGGTATTGATGGTGCCTCTTCTCTCTGACCCTCCCACAGGAAAACCCTTAACAACCATACAGAGTAGGTTAGAGTTGAGGCACAAGGCCCAAGTTCAAATCCCTCCTTGGCTATGAACTGCACTGGTTGACCTTGGACCAGTAACTGCTTCTCAGCTCAGCCTACTTCACAAGGTTGTAGTGGGAACAAATGTTATTTGCTCATTTGTGTGTATCAGGAAGGAAGATTGTGTATGTCACCTTGATCTCTTTATGGAAAAGGGATCATGATCATGGTTATAAGGGTGATGATTAGGAAATAAAGCTTCCTTATATGAAGATGAACAGTTGGTCCATCTTGCCTGGTATTGTCTCCTCTGGGTCTTAGGCCAAAAGAAGTTTTCCTCATCACTTGTCCTTTAACTGGAGATGTCTTGGACTGAACATGGGGCCCTCTACGTGCAAAACAAAGTACTCTTTGTTGTTATTTGGCTTTGAGTTGGTTCCAACTTACAGTGACCCTGAGATTGTCTTTTTCCACTGAGTCATGCCATTCCATGATGTGGCCAAAGTACAATAGCCTCAAGTTTAGTCATTTTGGCGTCTACTGAATTCAGATTTGATTTGCACTTGGTCCTGTTTCTTTGTCTTTTTGGCAGTTGCCTCTTAGTACCACACTGAGTTGGTTGAGCCATGATCTTTTCCCTGCAACAACTACATAATTTAACTGATCCAAAGCCACCTATAATGTCTTGGAGGGAGGGGAGATTTGAAATGCATCCCCAGTTTCTTCACCTTTTCGTAGATGGAAACTAACTTGTTTGCTTCTAATTGTTATTACACCAATGATTGCTGCCTGAAGTGATGCCTCAGAGCCTCTGTAATGACACATGGCTGCAGGATCTTCTCTACCACCTGTATTGTGTATTAATGTTGCTTCCTGAAAATAGAAAAGCTGCACATCTCACTGATGAAGATCGAAAAGCAATATCTCCTACTTGCTGCAGTAGGAGATATCCATGGATGAAGCAGTAGGATGAAGCATCCAAAAGCAATCTCTCCTACTTGCTGCAATCTGAAATTTTCGCACTGCAACATGAAAGCAAGAATCTTCCCTGGCTTGTCACAAAGAGAAGGGCAGCTTGAAGGGATGGGATGTAGGGAGATATATATAAGACCACGATCTGTTTCACAAGTGGTGGCTTTCATGCCTCCCTCCCCTCCACCATGGTAAGCTGGCAAAAACACACACTATATTCTCTACCCTTCTCATTACAAATTTACCATAGGAATTCCTGTGATGAAATAGGCAGGATCACAACTTTTTGTATATAGTCTTTGTGCTCTATCATAGTTCTTCCTGAGTCAATCTGGGGGGACAGTGAGCCCCAGATTTTCACTAGAACTAGCTAGAAGCCACCTTCCAACCTCACCTACAAAAAAGCCCTCCAAAAATAGCTAATTCTGTTCGGGGCTCAGTTCTCAGTTCCAGTCAGGCCATGTCATGCCTCAGTGGTGTTATTGGGTGCTTAACAGTGTCGACCAACCTATATTATCTCCAGACTCATCTCTCAACCAGCCACTTTGTGCTGCTGGTCTTTTCCTGCCAATGCAACTACTTTGTTCCTGCATCCGTTGAGTGGAAGGTTGTCTCCTCCCTTTTACTTTCTTGCCTGTTCCAGGAGGCTCTTTTGCAAGGCTATTGCAGTATCCATTAATTCATTTGTTACATTTATATCATGCCTTTCTGCCAATGAAAGTGGTATATTTGCTTCTTCTTCTTCCTCCTTACTTTTACAAACATTGCTGTGAGGTAGGTCAGGTTGAGTGAGTGGCTGGTCTAAGATCACCCAGTGGGTATTGTGACTCTGTGGGGACTCCCATGTAGATCTCGCAAGTCCCAGGTCCAACAACTGTTTCTCTGTGGGTCAGGTGTCAGATATGGAAGGAAGAAGTTTTCTTCAACCACTCCACCAGCTGAGAGTTTTGAAGCTGGTACACTGAAGAAAAGAGAGTTCTAGTGGTGTTTGGCAGCTCCCAAGTCAGTGGGGTTGTAGGTCCACTTCAGGTTTTAGTTTGAACTTCAAATGAACCTATTTTGGTTATCATGTTCAGGACCTTGGATGGTTCCTTTAAATTTCTGTTAAAACCCAAGGTAGCTTCACTGTCCTGCAGACATGAAACCCCCAGATGCCACTTGAATCCAATCAAGATCCATGCTGTAGAAGATTTGTGGGCGGTAGTGCTAAACACTACATGCTCTCACAAGTCACACTCCCAAGCTAGGAAATGTGAATTTAGGCAACATCATTCATCTTCACAACTGGCAGCTAGACATGTTCCTTGCTTCAACAAGCTTTAGGAAGCATGGAGAGGACAGGTATCCTGTTGTGTGTCTCACTGTGTGGGAATCCAGTTAGAAATTCCTCCCAGCTATTGGCAGAGTGAGAGAAAAATATATCTGACTCTGGAGGTTCCCCCCTGCCTGAATGGGCTATGGGAGTCCACTTTAGGAGATGTTTTGCATTCTTGTAAAAAGAAAATGGACAATTTTCTCTGTCTCAGTCTTTGCAATGCTAGAAATTTGGGGACTGCAGGAAAGTTTCACAATGGGGCAGAGTTCTTAGTGGGGGGAGCAATGCCATCATTTTGCCCCTTCCCATGTCCTAATTCTCTGAATCCCCACTTAACTGCATCATTCTTGAGAAGCAAGGTTGCCAACTGCCAAAAGTGGAATAGATTGGCATACTTCTGCCTGTTTGGTAGGGGTCTGCAGAAATCAGGAGTTGCAGCTTCTCACTGGGTACAGCTAGAAATGCTTACCCACTAATGGTTGAAGATCATGTTTGTTTTTTAAAGGTGGCAACTCCACTTAACAAGGACGCGGAGCAAATGGGATTGTCATTTCTAGGGCTTGGGTTCTAGGGCGTTAGTGGCTATGCAAAAAGAAGGATTAAACAGTGGAGCTCCTCACTGCCAGGCTGTACTTATTTCTGCAAAACAATTTCTATCTAAAATCACTAAGAACTTTTAGTGCCCAAAGAGAAGTTTTAATCTAATGGCGATGGAGTGACAGAGAAAGTTTCATCTGTTGCAGTTCTGCCTGACATGTACATGTCTAAAAGGCGTCCTGGTAAGGAGGGTAACTCCCTCTCCACACCTACACAACATTCAAAAAGCAGAAATACATCTGAGAAATTGAAGGAGATCCTAGAAAAGAAGCTAGAAATGAATCTGTCTTCCTTCTGTGTTCCATTCCTCTCCAATGGTGCAGAACAGAGGGTGGGCAACATGTGGCCATCCAGGGGCTGATGGAGTAGTAGAACTCTAAATTTCTCGTTGCTTATGTAGATTGGGGCTGATGGAAACTGTAGTCTCACACTTGCGGGACCACATACTACCCCCTAGTAAGCTGGTATATTGTGGTAAGATTTAGTAGGTCCCTGCCCAAGTCACTGTCAATACAATCTGCTCCATGATACACTGAAACATGCCCTCAGCCTTTTGTAAATTGAACAGGGGAGAATGTTGGCAGAGAGTAGGAGTGAATAAGGTTCTGTTGTCAGTCTTTCTCTTGCACAATGAAAGTAACCTTCCTTTCTGAAAAGCACACTTTCAACATTTGTGAAGACTTGAAAAGTGAGTATGCTTTTGAAAAGGAGGCTGTCAGCCTGTTAAAGGGGAGGGGGAAAACCTTGTGCAGCAGCCTGCTGGCTGTTTGCTCAGAACTCAGTCCTACTGTATATTTGGATCACGAAAATGATGTAAGTTTGCATAAGACTGATTAAAACTTGTGAATAAGTGGACTAATTCTGAAGCCCAGACAGTATGGACATAAAAGTGTTAGTGCTCATTCAAAAATTGAGGATTAGATGAGCACATTAACACTTCTATGTCCACACTGTCTGGATTTCAACACTTTATTATTGTTGTGGCAGGCACGCCATGCCAGGCGTAATTTTTTTTGGTGGTGAGTAACCTTCCCTTATTTTCTCTTAGATAAATGCCTCTTCTCAGATGGATTTTTTTCCTTGAACATTTAAAGCACAAGAACCCACCACTGAATCAATCAGGTTCATGTTAATCAATCCAAAGCATTTTTGCATTTGTCAGTTCACTGGATGGTGTTGCAGCCGTGCTGCTTCTGTGGCCTCTCTCCATCTCATCCTTTAAACCAATACACGCATGATTGTGAAATGGGCCACCCAGCCTTCTGCATTAGTACAGGAAAAATAGCCTCTGACACTTAAAAAGACAGTCAGCCCTCCGCATTTGCTAGGGTTAGGGGCACAGGACCCTCACAAAGGGGAACTGCAAATATCAAAATGTGTGTGTCTGTGGGAAGGGGGACTAGGCAGGGTGGAGAGAATAGGCAGCCAGGGTCCAAACTAGGTCAGGGAAAGGGGGTGGGTTGGCATGGCACCCTAAACTTCCTCTCTTGCCCATCTCCTTCCTTGGGAGTCAGAGGGTTTGTGATGCTAAGAAACTGGGTTGTGAGCCTGAGCTGTCCTTAGCTGGCCAGGCAGTGGCTGGTGGAGAAGGAGGACCGGGGTGGGCTTTTAAAAGGGCTGTGCAACCCGATTGGAGCTGCCAAGAGGGATAGTTCCCCCTGGAAAAGAAGTTGATGGAGGAGCGGGGAAGGTGTTGGAGAAACTCACAGTAATCAAACCCATGAAAATGAAACCTGCAAATGCAGAGAGCTGACTGTAATACATTATCTCACCTGCCTATATAATTCAGCTGTTGTGGAGTGAGTCACTTCTGGGACAGCAAAAGCTATGGTGCACAAACACAGAAATCTGCTCACCTAGAGGCCAATCCTTCCTTGTTTTGGAAAAAATGGCTGTTCAGCTTGATCCTGTTTCCCACTGCTACCCCCTCCCCAGCTTTGTCCCCTGCCAACTCCACGGCAACACTGCTAGTTTAAGAAAGTTTTTATTTGTACAAACATCTTTCAACAGTCTTTTAAAAACAAAAGAAAATCCTCAGACATACACAGGCTCACTCATACACACACGCACACACACAAAGAAGCTTTGGCATAGTATGTGGGAATACTTGATACAAAACTAAGACTTTCCTTTTTTTTATAAACTGAAATATTTAACATAACATTTTTGTTTTAATTAAAAAAAAAGGAGTAAAAATACAAACTGAAATCCCAACCTTTGGAAACAAATAAATAGTTTTTTTGGGGGGAATTACAAACAGAACAGAAACACAGAAGTCCTGATTCCATACAACGGAACCAAATTCAAATATATTCAGGGTCTTTTGTAAATGGGGAGGGAAGAAAGGCAAAAGCCAGGGGAGAATCACCAAGGCCTCCAGACTGTGTCACTGCGCTCCCCTCCAGCTTGGGAGACGGATGCTAAACTCCCCCCAAAGGATGTGAGCCCTTGCACAGGGGAAACCGAAGGAGTTGCTGTCGAGCTGCCAGAGGAAACTGGCATGTTTGCATTGGCGTAGAGAGGAATCACTGGCCCAGTGCCAGGCGGGAAGGCTGGGTTAGGGATGAGGAACGCAAACTGGCCGTCGGTCGCTGGCACCAACTGAAAGCCCCCGTAGACCTTCGGGGACATCGTTTCAGTGGGGTTCAGTTTGCACGGTACTGGCATTGCCCCGGCTCCTGCTGCTGGGCCTGGCAACTGGACATGCAGAGGTTGAGCCATATGCGCTGGCTGTCCACCCGTGGCCGGAGGTGGGGGTGGGGGTGCAGGATAATTCATGGCCACAATCTGACCCAGACAAGTGGAGAGGTGGCCCAGCAGGCGGCTGCGGACTTCTGTGTTCACTCCTTCACAGGTGGAGAGGAAACGGGTGACTTCGTTCATGCATTCATTAAATCCAGCCCGATATTTGCCTAGAACGGTAGGATCAGCACTCAGAGCAGCTGCAATAGAGAGAAGGGGGGATGAGGGGAGGGAGAGGGATTAACTACTGGAATAATTGAAAGCCTTTCTGAGCTCTGGGGGTAAATTCTTTCCCCTCCTTTTCCTTGGGAAATCTGTGAACTGCTAGATGCCAGCTCTGGCATTTTGCCTTCTTGGTTGACACGTTTTGCTGTTGGCAGGGTATACACTTGCTAGGGGGTTGGCTGACTCACAGCTCAGAATGTTGCAAACTAGTTTTGGTGATGGAGGCCCTGGATTTGAATGCTTTGCTCAGCTGTGAAGCTTTTTGGGAAGACTTAGGTAAATCCTTGCATGCACGGACAGGTGGAGGGGTGGGAAGGAGAGAAGCCAGTGAGGTGAATTGGTGGCCTTTGACCAGGAAAATGTGGCTTTAAGTCCCAAAGAGCCACCCAAGCTCTCTGGGGAGGCCCTGGGCATGTCATTTTCTGCCTACCTCTCAGGGTTGCTGGGAGAATTGTTAAAAAACAAAACAAAAACAAGAACTGTGAAAGCACATCTGCTTAGAGAAAGAGCAAAGTACAAATATGATGGGAGGCAGGGTCGGTCCCCCAGATAATAATGTTTTATGTTCATGGGATGTTTTTTCCTCTGTGCCTTGCAAGACTGACAGGCTAGGGAAGGGGAAGCATTATAAGGCGGTTGAGAAAGTGGACACTCCTCTCCCTCTCCAGATTTTCCAGCAGAAAGGTTGCCACTCACCTGTCATCTGGGCTCTTTGGAGATTTCGCAGGTGCTTGACGGTCATTTCCAGGATGTCCGCTTTCTCTAACTTTGAGTGCCTGGAGCTCTGGTGGAGGAAGCAAATGAGTAAGATAGGAGGGATATGTCTCTCTTGTTTGTGTTTGACTTGTGTGTGTGTGTGTGTGGGCAGTTAAAGACCATGAAATAGTAAGTGTCTTATGCATGCCTCAAAACCATCATTACGTCAGGCCACTTGAGGCTAATTAGTATCTTGCTTATCTTCCTCCCCACCATCCATTTCTCCTCCTTCATCTCTCAAACCACTTTGAATGGTTCTGCCTCCCTCCCCCAATGAATCCCTCCATCTCAACTTACATCTTTTTTTAAGGCATCCAGGATGAGGGTCTTGAGCTGGCCCAGGCTTTCATTAATCCTAGCACGGCGTCGCTTTTCCATGATCGGTTTGGAAGACTGGAGGGGGGGAGGAAAAAAGTGGGGAGAAATTTAGGTAGGCACCATATGGGCATGCAGACACGGCACAGGAGAGGCTCCATTTCCAAGCTGGCTTCCCAGTAGCATTGCAATCCACGTTCATTTGGGTTGCTTAGCAAACCCATTTGGGTGGGTTGAGATAAGTTCAGACAGCCTTCTCCTTCTAGCATGGCAACCCTGCCTCCCACAGCCGCTGACTTCCCTGCTTAATTATGAATTCTGGCGCTCTTTCCATGTGCCATACCTCCCACCTCTCCCCCTTCAGCCCTAAACCCAATGCAATGTTCCCCCCAGCTGCCTTTCAAAACTAGTTTTTATATCCAGAAATCCACCCCAAGCAGCAGCCAGTCCCAGAGCTACACACCGGTCCCTGCCCTGTCCCCTCCATCAATCTCTTTTTGCTCTCCCATCCACCGATTCCTTTCCTATCCTGGCACACAGGCACACACTCCAGCTACTTCTCCCCGGTCTCTTCCAGCTGCAGAAAACAGCAACAGAGCCAGGCTCTTCGGGCGGTGGGGATTCTGGCTTTGCAAGCAGCCTCGAGACAAGCGAAGCCAAGTGTGCGAGAGCGCGTAAAATAAAATTTATTGGGGAGGGGGCACCTATCCACCTGCGCTGCCCCAGCCGCATCCAAAAACCGAATCCCTTCGGAGGGGAGCGCACCTTTGAAAGACTTCGAGAGGGCGAGATTTACCTTTCTGTGCTCGCTGGCGCTCTTGGGCTTATCGGGGGTCTGGCTGGAGCTGGCGGGCGCCCCTGCGATCGGGGAGGCGGTCGGTTTCTCCATCGTATCAGCCGGCATTTTTTCCCCCTGGCTTTTTTGTGTCAACCCCCCCCCTCCAGAGGGGTAGAGAATCACGTTGCCCTGGGAGGTGGGGTGGAAAATAAAAATAAAGTGGCGCAGCTATTCGAAAGGCAGCCCTCCAGGGGAATCAAGTATATCCGCTGTCGGTCGCCCAGGCGCGTGAGGATTCTGCAATGATTGCGGCGGCTTATTTATCCCAGTTTAGTTTGCTGGCCCAGGCGCGTCTGTCTGTCTCTCTCTGCAATGAGGCCCCAAAAGGCAAGGGGACCCTAAGCGCCCCGGCAGCGGCTGCACAAGCGGCTGGCTGGCGGATCTTTCCCTGCGCAGCTGCGGGAGGAGGAGGAAGAAGAGGAGGCTCCGCTGGCTCGGCTCGGCTTGGCCCGGCTGCCTGGCTTCGCGGAACTCCCCCTCCGCCTTTATAGCCGGCGGCAGCTCCCAATTCGTGTGAAACCTTCTCCACATTCTTTCCCACACTCCCGCCAGCCAATCCGAGGCGGGACTCACCCCGTCGGGGCCGCCGATTGGACGACGCCCCCGCGAGCTGTCAGTCACGCGCTGGGCTTCCTCAACCCCCATAATAATAATAAAAAAAAGGGAATTATATATATAATTACACCTACCTGCCCACCTATATATATATATATATATATTTCCCTCCCGTGCTTGGAGGGAAAGTAGCCACTTGGGAAAGGGGGGAGCAAAGAGGGTGCAGGCGGCGGTGCCCCATCTCCCACCCACCCCCGTTGCCCCCCAAAGGTGTGCGATGCAACCTGCGTTGCAATTCGGAGCGCGCCCCCGTTGCAGCGCAGCCGCCCCAGCGAGCGGGGCCGGCGGCGATGCCTTCGTCTCTATCGGCTTTCCAAAGACCGGGATCAGCTTTTCCAAAGAGATGGGGGCGTTTTTATCTGCAGGCTCGAAGGGGTCCTTGGATGGGCGGCGGAGGAGGCTGCCTATTTGTTTTGTAAAGATGTGATTTATGGAAATGCTGTCTCGGTGGGAAACGCACGGCTGCTCTCGTGTTGCTTAGACTGTGGTTTCATTTCTCCCTTCGATCAATCAGTAAAGACCCCCCCCGGCCTCCTCCAGGTCTGGGCACAGTGCGTGGTGGCTCTGGAGAGAGACCCCCCCCCCAAAACTGGGCGGCTTACTCCCAGGTAAGCGCCGCTGTGCCCTTTCCCTCTTCGGGAACCCTTTGAGGAGGTGTCATTCCCTCCCTATCGCAGGAGGGATGGAAAAGAGCCCCCGAAGCTTCCTCTGGGGCAGAGCATTTGCGGGGGGCCGGGAAGAAAAAGCGAATCGGTACAGAAAAACCGGGAGCGAGCCCGGATCGGGGAGAGGGGGCAGGAGTTTGATTTATTCACCTGGAAGAATGAAGGCCGACAGTAAAAAAAAATCGACTGCTTTCCCACCGACTGTCCCCCGTTTGCAGAGGAGTTTTTGGTGGGAAAGGGTCCCCCTTCGCCTTTCGGGCTTGGTCGTTTTGCGTTGGATTTTTTCCGTTTGGAGTGCGAGGTCTCGCTGGGGAAGGGGAGTAATGCTAGTAATATGAGAGCCCTTTGGCCAAACTAGCTTGCTTTGAAAAAATGAAGATTCTCAAGGGTTGGGAGCCCAGCACGCGGCCGAAGCGGTATGTGGCCGAACACCGTTCTTGCACTGCAGTCCTGGAACATTTCCGCACGGCACTCTTCTAGCGCGATGATTCCACTTGCAACCTCCTATGGAATCCTGGGGTTTGCAGTTCCGGGAGGGGCCGGCCGGCCCCTCCCGGAACTGCAAACCCCAGGATTCCATAGGAGGTTGCAAGTGGAATCATCGCGCCATAAGAGTGCCGTGCGGAAATGGCCCTGGGCAGGCTCTATTCACAAGCAAAGCCCGCTGAGCTGGAGGGGACTTTGCTCCCACCTCCGGGGGCTTTTCCGCCTCCGATCGGGCCGCGAGGCTCCCTCCCCGCCATCCGTCGGAGGCTCAATGGCTCTCCAAGGAGCCCCTCCCGTGCTTGGCTCTCACTGAGTGCACAGTTGCGTGTGCGTGTGCATGGAGACATAACCTCAAAGCGAGCAACTGATGCAGGAAAAAGAGCGCAGGACGCAGCCAGAGGGCTGCACGGATTTAAATGTGCCATTAAAAAAAAAAAGGACTTGCAGACCAAACCCTGCCCGCGTCTCCCTCCAGCTGTTGCATTTAGGGGAAAAAAAAAAACAACACCAACCACCAGCCCTCTTTTCCAGCAGCGGGGAAAAGTGTATCGGGGGGAAGAGGCTGGCGCGGCGGAGGAGGAAAAATAAAAGCAAGGCGGCGGCGGCGGCGCAGCAGCAGCCGGTCCGGCACGCGAAGCCCGGCCCGGCCGGCAGCCAATGGAGGCGAGGCCGCCAGCCAAGCCGCCTTCCATTGGCTGCCAGCTCCCGGCGCTGTCAATCAAGGCCCCCCTCGCTTCCTCTCCGCCTCTCCTCCCTCCGCCCGCCCGCCGGCCGCTTCCCCAGGGCGCAAGCAGCAGCCAGCTGTTCTCGTGCCTCCGCCCCGCCCCGCGCGCCGGGCCCGGATTGGGCCGCCGGCCGGCCGGCCGGCTCGCTCGCTGGCTCGCGCGCGCGCGCCCGCCTGCCCGCCCGCCCTCCTCCTCCTCCTCCCGCCTCGCCCGCGCGGGAGCACGTGCCAGCGCGCTTCTGGCTTCCTGCGCCATGCGCACGCACGCACGCACGCACGCACTTTGCACCGGGGAAAGGAGGGGAGGGGAGCGCAATGCAATGCAATGCAAGGGAGGGGGGATGAAGAGGAGGAGGAGGAGGAGGAAGAGACGCTCTCCAGCCAAACTCCCCGCTGTGCGGCCAAGCCGAGGGGGGAGGAAAGAAGCAGGCATGGGAAAACCCCGCCTCTCGTTGCGAGCCTCCTTCTCATTATTATTATTAACTCCGAAAAACTTTTACCTTCCTTGTGGGTTGTTTCCACGCTGCCTTTGCGGAGAAGACCGTAAAAGACTGCAATCGCGCTCTCGGCAGCCGTAGCACTGCAGCTCCCAGCATCCCCCGACCCACGCGTTCCTGGTTAGGGGATTTGGAGTCCAAACAAGGAAACTTTTCCCAGTCTCTTCCCCGGGCGCCTGCTTTCTTGGGCCGCCTCGGGTGGGGGATACTGGGAGCTGCTGCCCCAAAGGAAACTCTCCCAGTCTCTCATGGGGATGATAGTGGTGATGGTCATAATTAATTTCCTGGGGAAGTGCTTGGACTGCAGTTGGCCAGAAAATCATCAGCTTCCATGCAAAGAGCTCAGTCTTCTCCAGCTACTGTTTGGGAAAGTTTTGCTCCCTGAAACCTGTGGGGGGGGGACATACGACTCTCCTGAGAATGACAGATGTGTAATCTGATTTTTAGAGATCCCTCTTCCCAGAGCCCTATTGAAAACATTGAAAGGGCTTGACACAAACAAATAGAAATTTATTTATATATAAATCAAGTCTGTTCTGGGGGCACAGAATATAGAATATGGAAATACAATGTCCTTAGGAAAGGCCAGCTTGAAAAAATACATTTTTAAAGGTTTCTTGAAGGAGTCCTGCAACCGAGGACCCACCACTGAAAACACCTGTAAAGATAGGACTTTGATTCCCATCAGCCCTCAATGGCAGGGAATGCTGGGAAGTGCAGCTCAACAACATCTGAAGAGCTGTGTAATGCTCACCCCTGATCCACTCCTTTATGAACACAGTAGATTCTCAAAGTAGTTTAATGGCAAAAATGACCAAGCTAAACATGTACTGAAAGTACAATGCGATGGATATTTTTGTTTTTTAAGAAAAATTGGCTGAGTGCTTACTGGTTACCTACTAGATCCTTATTTTCATATTTATTGTATTTGATTTCTGTCCTGCTCTTTCCCTAAGGCAGTCAAGGAAACTGTGCACATCATTTTTTATCCTCACAACAGCCCTGTTAGGTAGGTCATGGCTGAGGGCTGGATTTGGACCTGGGCCTCCCAATTGTGTGTGTATGTACCTTCAAGTCACCTGTCCACTTATGCTGGCCCTTTGAATTTTGTAGGGTTTTCTTAGGCAAGGAATCCTCAGAGGTGGTTTTGCCAGTGCCTTTCTCTGAAATATAGCCTACAGCACCTGGTATTCATTGGTGGTTCCCATCCAAGTACTAACCAGGGCTGACCCTGCTTAGCTGCCAAGATCAGATGGGATCTGGTGCCTTTAGGGTATTTAAGCCCTAATCATACTGCCAGATAAGATAAAAAAAATGTCTCTCTGTCCATCTATCTGTTTGCCCATAACATTCAGCCATTCCTGGAAGCAATCTTCCTTTAATGAGTCACAGAGTAGGAATAAATACAGACAACCATTTGCCATGGTTTGCATGTAGCTTCTGGGAAAGCCTCGGCAATGACTGAGAGGATAAGGAAAGTCTTCTCCAAAGAGGTTATTCAAGCATGTGCAGAGTGTCTTTCTCATTCAGAAGTGATGCAGTGAACGTGGGTGTTCGTTCTGAATGCACGTGCCTTTATTCCTTAGCCTGGTTTAAAAACTGGAACCAGAATGCTTGTGAGCCAGGCAACCACAAAACCAGGTCAAGTGATTTATCATTCTTATTTTTTTAAAATTTTTAAATCTCCCTTAGAGTTCTCTTCCTTCCAGATCTCCCTGATAATCAGATCTCCAACCAGGACTCAGTGTTTGAGGGAAGGCAAAGAACACGCACTTGAGAAATCTGTGTGTGGCTGTATGTTGGAAGAGGTGGTGGAAAATTGCATCCTCTTCCTACCTTCTTTTCAATTTCTTCTTTATGAGCAATTATTGTCTGGGAAATGTCTGAGAGAGGGAGGGAGTGGAAGAGAGGGGGAAAGGAGAGAGAGGGAGGAAAGCACAACAGTGCCATCTATAGCCCAGTTGCAAAAGTGATTGGAGGCAAAAGTGGCATTTATTTTGATTCACTTCTAGAGCACAGTTTTCGCCAGGAGTAGGTAGAGCACATCCCATCAGTCATATGTGATCCTTGAACCCCACTTTCGTGGCACCGGAAGCCCCTCCACCCCATTTTTTATCCCAAACCATGCAGAAAACTCCCAATGTGTGAAAACACACAAAAACATCCCCGTCCCACCCCCACATGTGTCCCAGAACCCCATATTATTCCCAATATCCTTCTTTTCCTTTGCAATCTCTCTCAAAATGGTGACAGGAAGTGAGAGGGAGACTACAGGGGAAAATAGAAGTATCTGGGATTGCTGGTGTGTATGAGGCTGAACACAAAGGGAGAAAGTGGGAGGATGAGAAAATCTGGGACATTAAAGGCAGCTGAAAAAGTAGGGTGACAGAGGATTAATTAGGACTGTCCTGCCAAATTGTGACAGTTGGAGAGTGGGTGCTGGCTGCATTTGCAACAGCTTTTGGTGTACAATTTGAGGGCAAGGTGATCACCTGATTCCCAAAAATACAGGATTTTGAGGCATACCATTTAATGCTCAGGACAATAACAGACATCCCTTCCATCAGTGATACTCAAAGCTGTTGTCCCTAGACAGGGTGACAGTTCCTGAGCCATTGGCTGCTGGCCACCGGCAAGTTTCCAGGAGAAAAAGAGAAAACACAACTGTAGCCAAATGTGGTACTGGTACCTACATGCTGGGGAAAAGAGCCCTACTGGTCCCCTGGCAACCTTACTCATGGAGCAGAGTGGAACTTAGCTGTGAATAAACATGCACAGAGAATTCATTTATCATGGCATGAGCTATATTTTGCTTCTTCAGATATACGAAGATGATGGTAGAGTCTAGAACTGTGACTCTTCTACCTTGCCAGTTTCAGGAGCCATGCATTTTAGCTCAATCATGCATTTGAGAACTCTTTCCTCTTTCTCCTTCTTTTCTGCCTTCTTCTCTGCATTGATATGGTGGTAGTGCCTGGGTTAAGATTCATCTTAGGTCAGGCAGAGATGCAAAAGTGAGTCATAGAATCAGAGGGTTGGAGGAAAAGACCCTCTAGCTGAACCTCATGCCATGGAGGAATAAACAGCCTAAGCCCTCCAGGGAGATGGCCATCCAGCCTCCATTTGCAGATCTCTGAAAAGGGAGGGTCTACTGTTCTACTATTAAATCATTCTTCCTAATGCTGAACTGGAATCTCTGTTCTTAGACTTTGAATCCATTCATTTGTGCTCTAGTCTCTGGAGCTGCAGAAAACGAGCTCATTCCCTCTTCTACATGATAATTATGACTTTCATGTCACCATTCAATCTTCCCTTCTCCAAGCTCAATGCACCGAGTGTTGTAAGTCATTCTTCCTAAGCCTTTGGCCTCTCCCGAAACTGCAAACCCCAGGATTCCATAGGATGTTGCAAGTGGAATCATTGTGCTATAACAGTCCAGTGCAGAAACGGCTTTGGTTTCCAGACCCTTTGCCATCTTGGTCATTCTTCTTTGCACCACATTCCAGGTTGCCAATATCCTTCTTTTCCTGTGGTGCCTAGAAATGGACACAATATTCCTGGTCTGACCAAAGCAGAGTAGGGTGGTGCTATTATTTCCCTCAATCTAGACACTTTACTCCTATTGATGCAACCTAGAATCACATTGATCTTTTTAGCTGCCATATCACACTGTTGACTCATGTTCAGCTTGTGGTCTACTAAGACCACCTACATCCTGTTCACATGTACTGCTGTCAAGCCAGGTGTCATCCGTCCTGTATTTGTGCGTTCCATTTTCCCTGTCATCCCAAGACAGCAGCTGAAGATCATATACTATTTTGCCTTGTCTTAACCTTCTGGGCACCAAAGTATGCGTCCGGTTTTCCAGTCTTTCTTTAAAAGAGGAGTAGGCAGCTGTGGGAGGTCTGGGGGCCATTTTTATGCCATGGGACCTTGCAGGGCCACATGGACTACCAAAAATTTGAATGAAAATCCCAGTGTGCCTGGAAGTTCAGGTTCTCAAAAATGTTATTTTTTTTTTTTAAAAAATCAGACTGTATAGGGAGGCCTTGCAACCTATTAAAAAAACAAACTATTCCAGAATTAGCCATTCACTCTCCTTTTTTTGCTATCAAAAAGGGTCAGTCTAGAGGTTTTGGAGATGTTGAGGGTAGTAAATATTCTTGGGGACTGATTAGCTTGATGGAGAAAAGATTAAAAGCAAACATGATAGCCATGTTTAAATTTTGAAAGGATATCATATGGAGGATGGGGCAAGCATGTGTTCTGTTGGTCCAGGGACTAGGACATGGAGCAATGGATTCGAACTACAGGAAAAGAGATTCTACCTCAATATCAGGAAGATAAGATGGTAAGAGCAGTTTGACAGTAGAATACTCTGCTTCAGAGTATGGGGGTATCTCCTTCTTTGGACTTTTTAAACAGAGGCTGAGTGACCATCTGTCAGGAGTGTTTTGATTGTATATTCCTGCATGGCTGCAGGGGGTCGGACTAGATGGCCTTTGTGGTCTCTTCCAACTCTGTGATTCTATGATATGGTCCCATGGGCTGCATTTTATTCACCCCTGTCTTAGAACAAGGTTGGGGAAGGTGTCATTTCTTTTTTCCTTTTTAAAACATATGTATGTATGTATGTATGTGTGTGTATGTATGTATGTATGTATGTGTATGTGTGTATATATATATATATATATATATATATATATGTTTAGCCTTGAACCCTAACAGGCTTGTCAGAGCATCCTTTATCTTTTTATTAAAATTCTCCTACATGTAGAAACAAAGAACAAATAAGAAAGTGAAAAGCAAAATCAGAAAAACAATGACAAAGACGAAACGTAATTCATATTCAGAATAGTGCTCCCTTCTGTTTCTCTGAAAGAGAAAAAGAAATTATAATGAGGAATCATACAATACAGTCTAAATAACAAGTCTTAGGGCTTGCGTATATCCTGTTTACTTCCTCTTTATGTCTTTCTGAGTATCATTCAGAATTTTGAATGATGTTTTGGAGGCTGGTTTAAACAATACTCTTTATTTATAAATGAAATAAAAGGAGCTTGATCTCTTCAATGTTGTCCATGTATTCCTCTCCTTTCACATTTTCGTATACTTGCTGGCCGGCCCCTCCCGAAACTGCAAACCCCAGGATTCCATAGGAGGTTGAAAGTGGAATGATCGTGCTGTAAGAGTGTCATGCGGAAATGGCCTTAAAAAGTCATTTATGGAGTTGTTGGGAGACGAGGGAAAAGACAGCTTTTGGGGATACCTTTCTTCCATCCCAGACTAAATCCAAGAGTGGATTCACTGCCACATTGATACAGAGGCCAAAGCCACCACCCTTGGCCTGTTGTCATGGCTTTCCTGTTTTGGTGGCTGGGATAGGTAGATTCTCTGTGGCCTGCTGTGGATGCTCAGGAGCCTGGACTGATGCCCCATAGTTCCCCTTCCTACTTTATGATTCCATGATTAATATTGCAGTGCAATTGCTTGGTCTATTGGGCTTTGAATTGTGGACCCATCCATCACAGTGGCTTAATTTCCAGTCTCCCTCACAACATATGGATGTCTCCCAGTTTAGGAGTTTATAAAGAAGGAGTGAGAGATGGCATCAAGAGCAGGAGAAGCTGGTGCAGTCTGTCTCCACAAAAAAATGTGCTCCTGGCAGTTCATTTTCAAGAGTAGTTTCATGTGGTTTGCCACCGTCAGATGAGAGGCAGCCAGTCGCACACATGGCTTTGGATGCGTCACAAAAAGCCAGCATCATCTTCCTGCGCACATCAAAGGCATCCACAGCCTTAACTCCCATGAGAATCTGTACCCTCCTCCCACTCACATAAGCCACAGCGTTGGTTCACTAATGAAAATGTGCGCTCTGTGTGTGATTTCAAAGTGTTGAATCACATCTCTTTGTGAAGGGTGCTCTCTCTCTCTCTCTGTGTCTCTGTCTCTGTCTCTCTCTCTCTCTCTCTCTGATAGAAAGGTTGGGAGGGTATAGCCTATCAGGGAGATCAGGTTCCTCTTTTTCTTTCCCCCTGAGGCTTCTGGAGAAAAAGCTGACATTTCAAGGTGGAACACACACACTAGAACCTTCTCAAGAGCTCCTGGTGGATCTGTTGGCACGGGGGTAGTGAATCCTCCCATGGTTTTATGGCTTCATCAGCTCTGGTGCCATCCAAGTGCTAGACCCTTTTCCCAACAGAGCACCTGTACAACCCTTAGGAGCTGTGGGAAGAAAGCAAAAAAAGTGAGAGTGGATTCACTGCTCCTACTGTAATGGATCCACCAGTTTCCCTTGCCTGGCTGCAATCATGGCTGAGGGAGTGTGGCAGTCCTCTGACGCTGGTCTTTATAATTGTCTGGACCATCTTGGGCCAGATTAAATGTGTTATGGGAAAAATATCTTAATAGGTCACATCATACCCCCCCTCTCTCATCCTCCCCCAAATGCAGCCATGGAGGCGGTGGCCATTTCCACACTAGCCTATTATAGTGCTATCATTCCACTTTCAACATCCCATGGAATCCAAGGTTTGCAGTTGAAGGAGGGGCCTTTAGAATTCTCAGACAGAGAGCTCTTGGGGCTCAGGAAACTACAAACCCCAGAATTCCACAGGAGGCTGAAAGCAGAATAACAGTGCTATAGCAGTGCAGGGTGGAAATGGCCTGTGTGTTCTTTATTTTCCCCTCACTGAAATCAGTCTACTCTTAATCTGCTTGTCTTAGCACCATAACGCCTTGACACCTTAAAGCAGAGGTGAGGAGAGCATGTGGACCCTGGATCCCCACTGTGAAATAATTTTCCAAAAACAAAATGTGCATTTTCAGACTATTTTCTGCCTGAAACTATGCCTGAAACCTTACCTGAAACAACCCCCAAATAAAGCAGTATGCCTTTCCCCATGCCCACATCTTCCCCAACTTTTGTATGATGTAACTGTATCAAAAAATGGGGACTGGAAATGACATGATGTGTACCTGGGAGGGATGCGTGGTAAAAATTGCCTCACAGCATTTGTCCATTGCTTCCTTAAAGAGAAATGAGTGAAGGACAGCACACACAGCTCATACTTTTAGTACTTCTAGAATGGTCTTTTCTACCACTACTACACTTTAAAAAAAAGTGAGATGGTTGAAACTAATCCTTCTGTATGCAAAGCAGGTGTTCTGCTAATGACCTAAAACCCCTTAGGCTCTTCTGCCCTATACTGTTACAGTGCAATTATTCTACTTTCAACATCCTGTGGAATTCTGGTTTGAAGTTTACTGAGGCCAAAGAGCTCTCTGGCTGAGAATTTTATATGCCCCTTCCTAAACTACAAACCCAGGATTCCATGGATTTCTCAGAAATAAGTTATGCCAGACTAATCTTATCTCTTTTTACGATAGGGTTGCAAGCTTGATAGATGAAGGGAATACTGTAGATGTAGCATATCTTGGCTTCAGTAAGGCCTTTGACAAAGTTCCCCATGCCATTCTTGCAAAAAGCTTATAAAATGTGGGCTGGACAGGGCTGCTCTTAGGTAGATTTGTAATTGGTTGACCAACCAAACCCAAAGGGCGCTCACCAATGGCTACTTTTCATCTTGGAGAGAAGTGACTAGTGGGGTGCCACATGGTTCTGTCCTGGGCCCAGTGCTGTTCAACATCTTCATCAATGACTTGCATGAAGGAGTGGAGGGCATGCTGATCAAATTTGCAGATGACACCAAATTCCAAGGGGGTTGCTAATACCCCAGAGGACAGGATTAAAATTCAAAATGACCTTGACAGATTGGAGAGCTGGGCCAAAGCTAACAGAATGAATTTCAACACAGAGAAATGTAAGGTCCTGCACTTAGGCAGAAAAAATGGAATGCACAAATATAGGATAGGGGACATGTGGCTGGATAGCAGTATGTGTGAAAGGGATCTAGGAGTCTTGATAGATCACAAGCTGAACATGAGTCAGCAGTGTGATGCAGCAGCCGAGAAAGCCAATACGATTCTTGGTTGCATCAATAGGAATATGGTCTCCAGATCGAGGGAAGTAATGGTACCACTCTATTTTGCATTGGTTAGACCTCATTTGGAATACTGTGTCCAGTTCTGGGCACCTCATTCAAGATGGATATCAACAAGCTGGAGTGTGTCTAAAGGAGGGTGACCAAAATGGTGAAGGGTCTGGAAGCCATAAAGCCCTATGAGGAATGGTTTAGGGAGCTGGGGATGTTTAGTCTGCAGAAGAGAAGGTTAAGAGGGGACATGACAGCCATGTTTAAATATTTGAAGGGATGTGATGTTGAGGAGGGAGAGGGCTTGTTTTCTGCTGCTCCAGAGACTAGGACAAGGAGCAATGGATTCAAACTGCAGGAAAGGAGATTCCACTTGAACCTCAGGAAGAACTTTCTGACGGTCAGAGCTGTCCGGCAGTGGAATCTGCTGCCTCAAGGGAGTGTGGTGGAGTCTCCTTCTTTGGAGGTTTTTAAGCAGAGGCTGGATGGCCATCTGTTGGGAGTGCTTTGATGAGTGTTCCTGCATGGCAGGGGGTTGGACTGGATGACCCCTGTGGTCTCTTCCAATTCTATGATTTTTATGATTCTATGAATCTAACAGTTTAGTATGGAAAGGCTCCAGGTTTGGATATGGCATGTTTTCTGCAAGACAAATTCAGGCTTTCGCACCTCACAAGACAAGCCATGCTGTTGTTATCTTTTGAAATGATAAAACACAGCTGTTTTCCAGTTTTGTCCCTAGCTGTTTGTAATGATTTTCTGCCAAAATTTGACATTATGGTTTTCCAGGGTGGTTTGGATGGGCTATATGTAGCCCACGGCATAGGTGTTGCTCATCCCTGCTCTAGCATCAGTAGGAAATGCACAGACACCTCACCAGGAGGAGAACAGCAAGAAATCAAAAACACTGCTGATCTAAAGTAAATAAACCGGGAAGATAAGTTTTCGGAGATGCATGAAGTGTCAAGTGAGTTGAAGACTAGAACAAGATTAGCAGTACTTTTTGGTTGGAGGGCACAAGTTAAATTCCCTAGCAAGTTAAATTGCGTCTTTAGATAGTCGACTGCTGTCTTCCACTAGGGCTGGCTAAATTCAAAAAGTCACCACCTTGATAGCCCCATAGTTCTGCAAATAACATCTTAATTTAATATTGGGCTTTAGGGACTGGATGGACAACCTTCCACCATTTCCAGGTTTACTCCTTCCCATGGATAACCAGGAACATGCTATTAACCCAATTCTTTGTGTTGGATTAGGTTCCCAAGAACACAAGAAACCTGCTCCTAGCGGATGAGACCCCTCTAAGAGCCTCCCCCTCCTTCCTCTTTGATCTTTAAGCCTAATTTTATTGGAGTGGAGCTTTTACTATTTTTTTCCTTTTCTTTCTTTTCTCTTTTCTCTCTCTCTCTCTCTCTCTCTTTTTTTCTTCAAGGATAGGCTCAAAAGCTTACAGCTGGGGCAAAAAAAAGGCATATGAAAAGACTCAGATCTACTGGGGTTTGAATGCACGTTTTTGTTTGGCTCTGACTCTTGACAGGTCCTGCTCCTCCTGAAATGCTTTGTTTTGTGGAATGATTGTTCCCTGTGAGTGTTTTAAAGATGGCTGTGTGTGTGTGTGTTTGTGTGTGTGAATACGTCCATGAAAGAGAGAAAGATCACTGGCTGCCTTGCGCTTTTTGTGCTTTTGGGCTATACTGGCATTTTCCAAATTTGTGATTTTTAAGGCAGAGATGGGGAAGATGTGGCTCCCAATTCCTTTTTTTTTCATCCTGAGGAGGTCCTCAATTTTAGAAAGATTTTCTGTAGCTGATTTTAGGCCCCAAACACCTAAAGATGGTGGTTTGCCTTTTCTACCTTCCCCATCCCACCACAACTCTCCTGTGAAAGGCAGTCCCTTCAACATCTGGAGAAGATGTTTTCCAAAACTAGTCTTTTCAAATGTCTGTGGATCAGTAAGTAGTCTCCAGTCCACAAAAGCTTTTGGTAGAATTCTTTAAGGTGCCATAAGATTCTTTAGAGCTATCATGGCCTAGTGGTTTGAGTGTTTGGATTGTGACTCTGGATGATGGGCTTTTCTTGGCAAAATTTGTTCAGAGGGGGCTTGCCTTTGCCTTCCTCTGAGGCTGAGAGAATGTGACTTGCCCAAGGTCACATAGGGCCAAGAAGGCCCTAGAGGAGATTTGAACCCTGGTCTCCCATTGTCCTAGTCCAACACTGACCGTATTTGCCAGTGACAATAAATTATTTAGAGCACATGTGTCAAACACAAGGCCTGTGGGCTGAATCCAGCCTGCCAGGCCATTTCATGTGGCCCTCGCACCTCTCCTGAAGCTACAACACTCTCCCCACTTGGTGAACTCGATCTCCACACTGCGGGCCCCTGGCTGCAGGTATTCCGAAGAGGGGCCCAGCAGTCAGCACTTGTGATCTGCTTCTACTACTGACTGCTCCTCTGTCCAACTCTTGCGAGCTGCATGGAACATTGCCATGGTAACCCACGCCAACGCTCTGACGGCAAGACTTGAACAGAGGAGCAGTCAGAAGTAGAAGTAGATCATGAGTCCTGGCTGCTGGGCCCCTCTTCAGAATACTGGCAGCTGGGGGCCCGCAATGTGGGGATCGGGCTTACCAAATACAGACAGAGGCAGAGGGGCAGAAAGAGGCACAGGGGAGGGGGGGCAAGGAGAGGCTCAGAGAGATACAACCAGCCCTTTGAGGGCAGTCATAATGCTTATGCGGCCAAGATGAAATTGAACGTGACACCCCTGATTTAGAGTATTGAGAATAAACCAGAGAGCCAGTGCTGGCTCTCTGGTTTATTCTCAGTACTCTAAATAATTTATTGTCACTGGCAAATAAAGCCACCTCACTTTGTTCTTGGCCTTTTGGCTATGATAAAATGTGTCATTGCTGTTGCTGTTGCTTGCCTTCAAGTTGTTTCTGACTTGTGGCAACCATAAGGTGACTTTATCATGGGGTTTTCGTGGCAAGATTTATTCAGAGGGGGTTTGTCATTGGCTTCCACTAAGCCTGAGAGAATGTGACTTGCCCAATATCACCCAGTGAGTTTCTGTAGCCAAGTAAGGATTCGAACTCTAGTCTCCCAGAGTCTTAGTCTAACAGTCAGACCACAACACCAGTGACTTTCTTGACCACCCGATTATATGACTCTAATCTAATTCCAAGTTTTGCATAATGAGATTTTCTGTACTTCAAGCTTGGTATGTACACATATTTTACATTTTATTGTGAGAATGTTTTGTGTGTGATCCTGTTATCTTCTAATGTTTCCTCCACAGCATTTACTTTTACAATGGTATAGCAGATAGCTTGGATGTTTGTGTTGTTTTGTAAAAACAGCCCTGCAACTGGGCAAAATTAACCTTTCTGCCAGTGTTGAGTGCCTTCACCTTAAAAACAGTCCTGATCGCTTCTCGGCTTTTTGGCTAAGATCAAGTGTAGTAAAAACAGTCCTGGGATCCCTGCTGACCATTGTTTATGTGCAAATGGGATAAAATAAATTAAACCTGGAATGCTTTAATAAACACATTTTGACTTGGCGCCTGCATGAGACCAATTTTGGCACCAACTGGACCTTTGTGGGGGGGAATATTTCATAACTGGGGTGCTAAAGCAAAGAAGGTCTTAATTCTGCAGAAGTGTAGTTATATGACAATATTACTATATAGTATAATGGTGATGAAAACTCCTTTGGAGTTAAAAAGTAAGTTAAAAATGTAAACAAATAAATACTGCCTTTCAACAAAGCAGTGGGGCATATTTCTCTCAGAGATGCCTGTCTGCCATTCCTGTTCTTCTCATTGAGGAACCTCTGATAAGCTTCCAGGGATTTCTTGAAACAATCTAAAAATCATCAGACTACAATCTTGATTGGAAGCCCAGACTTGTTAATCACCAGAAACCCTTCTGCATTGCCACTCCTATCTCCCTTTCACCTACAGATTCCTCAGCCCTTTCCTACATAAATTCATGCTTATCCTTGCTGTCTTGAGGCATAAAAACTTGCTTTAAAAAAAATTAAAAGGTTCTGCAATTTTCACAGTGTTGAATTCTGTATGCACAATCCTCTTTTGTTTTCACATGCCTTGTATTTGAAGCAAGATTGTTTCAGATCCCCTGCCCCAAGACTTTTTCGTTTTGAACTAGGCATCTTAAAAACAGAAAAGCCAATAAATGCAAATGAAATATGCAACAAAATGTTATGGCATGGAGCGATGTTGTTTCAGATCACAGCCCAACAACTTTGCATTCCTCTAGCATTCCTTAATCCCTCTCCTGGTTTCCACCACCTTTTATCTCAGCATTCCTTATGCATTGAGTCTGAGTAGTCATCACTGTCCTGCCTGGGAGGGGTACTTATCTGTCCCCCTCCCCAGAAAAAAATACCCAATACCTACTGATAGCTTCCTTCTAGGCATGTACAGTGCTATTTTGGCAACATAAGCAAGTAACTCACTCTTGAGTATCAGCTATAGAGGGTATGAAAGAGAGAGATTTGTTAAATGATCTTTGTCAAGTCTTACAGTTTCAGTGTGGGGAGAGGAAACAGGGGAACAAAGTATACCTGTAACTACATTGACTGAGACAACTCCCCAAACAGATAACGTATTCCTCTGGACACAGTATTCCAAATGTGGAAGCAAAGGAAGGCAGTTGGGATGGTAAAGGGTCTGGAAATTAAGACTAATGAGGAATGGCTACAAGAGTTGAGTATGTTTAGCCTGGAGAGGTGATATGATAGCTATCTTGAAATGTCAGAAGGGCTGTCAAGTAGAAGACAGAGTAAGCTTTTCTTTTTGGCTGACCCAGAAGATAAGACCTGAACCAATGGATTCAATTTAAAAGAACAGAGATTTTGGCAAAACATTAGGAAGGACTTCCTGATGCTAACAGTTGGATAGATTACCTCTGAAAGTGGTGAGATCTCTTTCATTGAAGGTTTTTAAACAGAAGATGGATGGCCAACTTTCAGGGATGCTTTAGCTGTGAGTGGCAGAGTGTTAGACTAGATACCCCTTGAGATTCCACCCAACTCTGCAATTTTACTACTTGCTTTAATTGAAGTGAATTGGGATCGTAGAAATGGTAGTTCCACACCATTGGCCTTACTGTGTCCTCTCCCTATCCAGCACCAAGGACAGCAACTAAAGGATTTTGGCCCAAAGGCAGTTAGTTCCACAGCCAGCACCGTGTCAGAGGAAGGGCAAAGCCCTCCAGCTCAAGCACCGCTCAAATACATTTTTATACCCAAGAGTAACACTTTCAGACAAAATGCAGTTGGACCTCTCCACCCTCTCCTTGCTATTGTTAACTGCCATCAAGTTGACTTCGACTTATGGTGACCCTATGAATGATACACTTCCAAGTAACCTTGATATCAACAGTCCTGCTTAGATCTTGCAGACTCAGGGCTGTGGCCTCCTTGATTGAATCTATCCATCTGTAATATGGTCTTCCTCTTTTCCTACTGCCTTCTGCCTTACCAGGCAGCATTGTCTTTTCTAGTTAGTCATGTTTTCCAGTGATATGTCCAAAGTACAACAGTCTTAATTTAGTCATCTTGGCTTCCTAATTTGGTCATCTAGGGAAAGTTCAGGCTTGATTTGTTCTAGGGCCCATTTCTTTGATTCTTTAGAAGTCCACTGTATCTGTAAAACCCTTTCCCAGTACCACATTTTAAATCAGTTTTCTTCCTATAAGCTTTCTTCACTGTCCACCTTTCAAATCATACACAGATATTGGAAATACAATAACATGGAAAATCCTAACTTTAGTATTCAGTGATATGTCTTGACACTTCAGCATCTTGTCTAGTCCCTTCATAGCTGCCTGTCCATGCTTTTTACAAGGAAACAGGCCCCTTAACTTTTCCTTAGAGAAGAACATTTAAAGAATTTGGGGGAACTATAAACCAATATTCTTCTGTCTTCTTCTGTTTCTTTTCTTCTTCCTGCTCATCCCCTTTCCCTCTCTCAGCACCCAGAGTCAGGGAGAAATGTAAAGGGAAGCTGCAAAGTTCAGCCAACTTTGGTTTTCTCTCTCTCTTCTTCCTTTTTGGAACAACACGCTCTCAAAAAGAGAGGACCAAAGTTGGCTGTGTTGACCTCCTGAATGAAACAGATGTAGGCTTCTTTAACAAGTGCCCCTCCGCTTTCCCCAAACACATATTTGCTGACTTTTCCCCATCTTGAAAACACATTTGAAAAGGCGGCAGAGATAAAAAGGAGGAGAGAAAGGCAAGTGGCAATGTCCAGATTTAACACAGCCCAAAGCTCCATTCTCCCAGAGGCCTCCCGGATGGAGAGGTCCTTTTCAGTGGGTCCCCAGTTAATTTGTTGATGAATAATAGAAGTCGGGCTGGTGCAAACCATGTGCGGAGGGCAGAAAACCGAGTCAATTACATCTGTATTAAGGAGGCTTCAGGGAGAAAATCTCCTGACATGGGCCTTCCGCAGATACTGTTCCTTAATTATATTTGCTAAGGGGCAGAACGTGTTCTTCCGGCGTGCTAAGGAATCTGAAAAACCAAGCATTAGGGGCCTGGATGTCCCCATGCGCATAAGAAAGTGGGCAGAGAGTCACGGGTGGGGGATGGTTGTGCTGGCTTGCTAGTCTGCCAGCCAGAGCATAGTTTCTCAGAAGTCACCTGAATAAAGGGCCTTTCCACACTACACTGTTATAGCGCTATTATTCCACTTTCAACCTCCTATGGAATCCTGGGGCTTGCAGTTTAAGGAGGGGCATTGAGAATTCTCAGCTGGAGAGCTCGTTGGCCTCAGGAAACTACAAAGCCCAGGATTCCACAGGATGTTGAATGTGGAATAATAGCACTATAACATTGTAGTGTGGAAAGGCCCTATGTCTATTGAAGTGGATGGGAGCTGTACAGGCATCCTGCAGTGCTCTTTACAAGGTGATCTTGGCCCATTACATCCTTTTAGCTTGGAATGCAAACCTCTTATTTCATTGTTGCACACCAGAGGAAAGATTTTCAAAAGATTTTCTTCCCACTAGATGAAATTGTGAAAAACATTTGTGTGATTTTCTGACTCTTTCTTTCTTTCTTTCTTTCTTTCTTTCTTTCTTTCTTTCTTTCTTTCTTTCTTTCTGGACTTTTTAGCAAAAGCTTTTGCAGAGAAAATAATTTCTGTGCAGAAAATAGGGTATTTTATTCAAAACCTATTTTCTGTGCAGAAAAGGATCTCCCCACCACAAACAAATGAAATTTTTGCTAAGAAAGCCCCCAAATGTGAAAAAGCTCATGGCAGTTCCCCATTCTTTTAATACATGGTGTCTCAATGTGTCAAGACACCCTTTCTCATCGTACAGAAGAAAGTTGTCTAATACCTGAATATGTGCCTTCAAGTCATCTGTCACCTTACAGCAACCCCATGAATTTCATACGGTTTTCTTGGCAACAGCCCTACTCATAGCCTTAATGACTCAACAGGACTTTTCTAAAATGTCTTTGGGCCTTTCCGCACTACACTGTGATAGTGCTATTATCCCACTTTCAACATCCTGTGGAATTCTGGGGTTTGCAGTTTCCTGAGGCCAAAGAGCTCTCTGGCTGAGAATTCTCCCTAAACTGCTTTGAGCATTGGACTATGGCTTTGGAGACCAGGATTCAAATCCTTACTTGGACATGGATACCAACTGGGTGACCTGGGGCAATTCACACTCTCTCAGCCTCAGAGAAAGGCAGAGGCAACTCCCCATTGAACAAATGTTGCCAAGAAAACCCTGTGATAGGTTCACTGTAGAGTTGCCATCAGTCAGAAATGACTAGAAGGCATGCAATAACAACTGCAACACAGGATGCCAGGCAGTTTTAATAAGATTATGGAGAAATAAAAACAGTAAAATCTATAAAATCATTCACTGAAAACCAGGGGTAACTGATGGTGGGGGACTGCGCCTGAGTAAATAGGCAGGACTTAAACTGGTAACAGGGATACTCAACATACGCCCTTTCCGCACCTTACCTTCTTCCAGCGCTGGGGTACGGGGATTGCGCAAGCAGCCTCTGGCAAGAAGCTCTCATGTCCGGGGTCTTCAGCTCTGCACGAGCTGCCTGCTTGCGCAAGAGCCTCCTCCTCCTTCTGCAGTGCAGCCTGGGATCTTCCCAGGCTGCTCTGGGGCAGGAAGCACAGCCAGTGCAGCTCTAGAGGCTTCACACACCAGGTAAGTGTGTGCGGGGCCTGGAAGCAATGCGTGATTGTGCACCATTTTTGGTTTCTAGCCGAAAATGAAAAGGTGCGCGATTGGCACCTGCCAGCCTCTGGAGCGTCTCACAATTGTGTGATGCTCCAGGTGCCCTTTTGCATGGAAAATGGTGTGTGAAAAGGGCCATCGTGAGCCTCCTAGATTGCAGTGGAGAGACTATTCCATTTGGTGGAAACAGAGATGGCTTTTCTCTGCACTCAAGCCAAATGAACTTTTATAGGCCACGATACAAGAAGCAGCTTCAATAATCACCATTTGCGACCAAAATGGTGAAGGGTCTGGAAGCCATGCCTTATGAGGAGGGTCTCAGGGATCTGGGTATGTTTAGTCTGCAGAAGAGAAGGTTAAGATGGGGCCTGATAGCCATGTTTAAATATTTGAAGGGATGTCATGTCGAGGAGGGAGTGGGCTTGTTTTCTGCTGTTCTAGAGACTAGGACATGGAGCAATAGATTCAAGCTGCAGGAAAGGAGATTCCACCTGAACCTAAGGAAGCCTCTAACTGGCCACAGCTGTCCGGCAATGGAATCTGCTGCCTCAGTGGAGTGTGGTGGAGTCTCCGTCTTTGGAGGTTTTTAAGCAGAGGCTGGATGGCCATCTGTTGGGAATGCTTTGATGGGTGTTCCTGCGTAGCAGGGGGTTGGACTCGATGGCCTCTGGGGTCTCTTCCAGCTCTAGGATTCTATGATTCTATTATTCTAATCTGGTAGAAAATTGTCCCTGCCAGTACTTTCTGCTTCTGTTTTGCTCTGACCTCATTGTAATGATCTCACTCAGGTGGTCTCAGCCTCAGGTATGTGCACTGCGCATATATATTTAAAACTCTAAGATTATACTGATTGCACCTAAGGTGACAGATTGTAAACCACAATTGTAACCCAGAGCAGATTCACTGACCCATTCTCCTGCAAGGTCCAGTGGCTGCAAAGCCACCAACCTTACAGACTAGTTGGGTTTCCACTTGGCTGATATTTTTCAGTATTTTGGTTCTTTTGCATAATTTGAGCAGCAGGACTGCTACTGAGAAATCAAATATGGTGACTCAATTGACTTCAATGGCTCCTCCCTCCAGTTGGCCCATGCTTCTGTTGAAGTGGTCCCCCACTACTTGTGTGTTATTCAAACACCCATTGCAAATACCCGTAGTGTTTACGGGGTCTTTCATTTTCACCTCTCTTAATCTTATTAAGTGCCTGTTCCCACACCTGAGGTTAGAACAAGATGGGTGAAAACATCAATTATATTGGTTCTGGCTTTCAGATGATTTATCATCTTGTCATCTGAAGTCAAGCAGGCCTTACGACCCTGTTTTGTTTGAAACTTCCTAACATTACTGGTTCCCTTTTTCTTTGGAATCTATGGCTTCTCTCCCTCTTTCCCCGCTTTTCGCCCTCTCTCTCTCTTCTCCTTTGCCCCCTTTTCACTGGGGCTGTTGATGAGGTTGGCCTAATCAGATTAGCACAACCCAGACACAGCAAAGGTAATTTATTCTTTCTTTCTCTCTCTCTTTTTTTTAAAAAGAAAATACTGGGACACTTTCCCTCCCCATTCACTTCTCTCTCTCTTCCCCCCACCCCAGAAAAAACTTTTTGTAAACTTTTCTCATCCAGGGTGGAAAATCTTTTGTAAGCTGTATCGAATGAACTCTTGAAAGAGACTCACGCTTCTCCTCAAAGGAGACCCGTTAGAATGGGTCACTAGGCCAAAACAGTGCGGGGGCCCTCCTCTCCCTTTCATGTTGGCCATTCAGGCATCAGGAGCCCCGACCGGCTTACGGAGAAAAACCAGATCGAATCCCGTAAATCGCTGGAACATTTAATTTGGTTCCTCAGCTAAATGTGCTGAAAAAAAGTCCATCTTGTTTACAACCCTAATGAGATAAAAACTTTTTCTGATGCCTTGTTGGGAGCAGAAAAGAGATACATCCTGTTCTTTTTCTCTCTGACTGTATTTAAGCACCTCTCCAATTCACTGTGTGAATGTCTGGATATATTGCTTTTTAACATGCTTTGCTTTCTTTGTCCCCCTTTGCCCACCCAACAGTCCTGTGAGGCAGAGGTGTAGTGATGGAGGGGCCGACGTGGGAGTTTTGACTGTCCAGATAAGAATTCTGCTCCCCCAATAAAATTTCTTTTCAAGTTCCAAATTTCTAGCATTGTAGTAGCTTAAAACTTCAGTCGGGCATTTAGAAAAACAGTTAAGGCATCCAAAGAAAGGCACAGACAGAGTGACCAAGAGAATGTGAACACAGCAAACGGAGCAGTCCTACGTATGAATGCTTTACATGTCTCAATCCTTGCAAGGCTAGAAATTTGGGGACTGAAGGACAATTTCATGTGAAGGGCAGAATGTGTATTGGGAGGGCAATGCCCTCATTCCCCCCGCCCCCAGGATCTACAGGCAAGTTTGTTGTGGTTATTGTATGTCTTCAAGTAGTTTCCTAGTTATGGCAATCGTAAAGCAAACCTATTAGTTGTTTTTTCCCCCTGGGGCTGAGAGTGTGTGACCTGTCCAAGGTCATCCAGTGAGTTTTCATGGCTGAGTGGGGAAATCAAATCCTAGGCCATTTCCACACTACACTCTTATAGCGTGATTATTCCACTTTCAACATCCTATGGAATCCTGGGGTTTGCAGTTTCAGGAGGGACCAAATGGCCCCTCCCGAAACTGCAAACCCCAGGATTCCATAGGATGTTGAAAGTGGAATGATCCCGCTATAAGAGTGTAGTGCGGAAATGGCCCTAGTCTCGTTAGCTAAATTATACTCCGTATTGTCAGTAAGAAAATTTTCACCGAGGAGGGAGAGTGCAGAGACACAAGGTACAGATAGAAGGGTTCTCATTATAAGAGATTCTCCTGTAGAAAGAAAAGCAAATCAGTATCTTCCACAAGCAAAACATTTGGGTAAATTAGTAACAGGGGCTAAGAAGTAAATGCCTATTGTGGAAAATACCCTACTACAATCAGCCCTTCACATTTGTGGGTTTAACATTCACAGATTTGATTCTTTGCACATTTCTTCAATGTCTGCCCTCCCACCTTAAGCATTTCTTTTCTGGGGGAACCTTCCTTCTTGGCTGCTCCAATCATGCCACACAGACCTTTAGAAACCCACCTCTGGTCCCCTTCCTTCTCCTCCACCGACCACTGCTTCTCCAGCCAAAGACAGAGAGTGGCTCAATTTCTCAGCATCATAGAACTTCTCCCAGTGTCCCCACACACACCCAAGGAAGGAGATGGGGCAAGAGGAAGGAAGTATAGTGCCACCGTTCTGACTCACTCCTCTTCCCTCTCCTTTTCCTGACCTGGGCCATTTCCTCACGAGAGTGTTATAGCACTATGATTCCACTTTCAACCTCCTATGGAATTCCCGGCTGGCCCCTCCCGAAACTGCAAACCCCAGGATTCCATAGGAGGTTGAAAGTGGAATCATAGTGCTATAACACTCTCATGTGGAAATGGCCCTGGTTCGGACCCTGGGTTCCCTTTCCCCCCACCATACCTTGGCCCCCTTCTCATAGATATACACACCAATTTTGATACTTATGGTTTTTCCACTTTTGTGAAGGTCCTGCACCCCTCACCCTAGTGAATGTGGAGAGCCAGCAGTATAATGATTCGAACTGTTAATGAAGTTTAACGAGCCATGATTTCTTTGCAAACTGAAGAAGGAACAGTCTACCTGAAATGCCCTCAAACTCCATTACTTTCAAAAGCCAAGATTCCTATATTTGCTTTTCTCTGAGGAACTGTGAATTCCTGGATGACGCAAATGCATAAGTCGAAGGTGAGGATGAACTTTCTCATACAGTTGCATATGTTCCAGAGGAGCATCCTGCAGAATACAGAATTCTAACATACCCTTTTTGTTGGATGCCTAAGCTATGTTTCTAAATGCTCCACTGCACAACTAGAGATTTGGAGACTGGAGGAAAATTCATGGGGATGGGAGAACTCTTACTTGGAGGGGAACAGTGTCCTCTCCCTCCATTGCTACAGCCCTGCATATCACCTGAATTGGAGGTGGACAAATTGCACCTCTCTAGGTTACAAGTGGCCACAGGGGCCATTTTTAAATTATTCTTGTCCTCCTCTCAGCTTTCTTATGGAAAATCGCTTGAGGATACTCCCTGCATCTTATCTCAAGCCACAGAGATGACGGCTTTTCCGCACTACACTGTTATAGCACAATTATTCCACTTTCAACATCCTATGGAAAGGAACCAGGGGCTGAAGTAGCTCCCTATGAGGGAAACTTACAAAATCTGGGTCTTCTTAGTTTAGAAAAAGGCTGATTAATAAGGTGAGGCTGAACGGTGAAAGATTCAGGACAGATAAAAGGAAATACTTTCTCACACAACATGTAGCGAAACATTTTCTGCTACAAGATGCAGTGATGGCCACCAACTTGGACAGCTTTGAAAGGGGATTAAACAAACTCATGAAAGATAATGCTATCAGTGCTCATAATGGCTGCATATTACCTCCAGCGTCATAAGAACATAAGAAGAGCCGTGCAGGATCAGACTGAAGGCCAATCGCAATGGTTCTTAACCTTTTCTTGGGTCACAGACCCCTTTGAGAATCTGATGAAAGCTTCGGATCCTCTACCTAGAAAAATGCACATGAATCCAGCCACACAAAATGTTGCATACAGTTGGTTTTATTGATTGCTTTGGAGAGTTAACACAGTCACATAGAGAGACAACTTTCTGTCTCTCACACTCTTTAATACTTTTCATGCAAAAATTAATGCCTGCTGCCTGAAAATAATATTGAAATAAATCAAAATGGTGCAAATGTCAGAAAAAAAAAGTGAAATTTAATTCTGCTCATAAGTAAATGTGCATGAGAAAGCTGCGATTTGGCTTGAATCAGAAATTAAAATTGTGGAGCAGTCTTTCTTATCTAGCATGATATAGTGGTTTGAGCATTAGACGATGGCTCTGGAGACCAGGGTTCGAATCCTTGCTCAGCCACAGAAATCCGCCAGCTGTCCTTGGGCAAATCACATTGTTTCAGCCTCAGAGGAAGACAAAGGCAATCCCTCCTGAACAAATCTTGCCAAGAAAACCTCATAGTTCTCTTTAAGTTCTCCATAAGTCAGAAATGACTTGAAGGAATGTGACAACAAAAACTTTCATATCCAATTGACGCTGGTGTTTTCATTTAAGTGACCACAAGTACTGAACACCTTGACTCAGAAATGGCAAATGTGGTGGCAAATGGAATCAGAGTTCTCATAATTCTCAGAGTTCTTTGCCAGATGTGGGTTGGGTAGAGTCTTAGGCCATTTCCGCACTACACTGTTATAGTGCTATTATTCCACTGTCAACATCCTATGGAATCCTGAGGTTTGTAGTTTAGGAAAGGGTCTCAGCCAGAGAGCTCTTTGTCCTCAGTAAACTACAAACCTCAGAATTCCACAGGATATTGAAAGTGGAATGATAGCACTATAACAGTGCAGTGCAGAACTGGCCTTATAGAAGCCAACTTAGAGCTGGATCCCATTTGAGAGGAAAGCGGGATATAAATGTAGTAATAAATAAATAAATACATATATGCATACTAACACCAGAATCCTGCTGAATGCAAATGCATCATTTATTTTGTCTTGAAGTCAATGAGGTCACCTTTGCCAAGGTCTGCAATGCATCAGCGATGCTGTCTACCTTAACAAGGAAGCTGTGTTTCAGTTTCAAGGTCATCTGAACAGAAGTAATCCTCAGAAGAAGTCTGCACTGTTTTGTAGATGTCTGCAGATTTCTGCCTGCAGAGAAACTGACAAGGCACTGGCACTCTTGACCCAAGCCTGCAGAAACCCTTCTTCCACCTAGATATAGGGCCACAAGAGAGGGCTCCTATCACTTTAATGGTGGTGTAGAAGAGGAAATTTCAGTAGGTGTTGCTAATTATCTGGTTGCGTGATGAGCAATACCTGCTGAAATTCCTTCTTTTACAGAACCATTAAAAGTACAGAAGACATCTCCAGCTTTTACTGTGGCATCTCTACTGAGATGCCTGCCTCCACCTGGAGATTCCATCTGGAGATTCCACCTGAAGCTCAGGAAGAGCTTCCTGATAGTTAGAACTGTCTGGCAGTGGAATATGCTGCCTAGGAGTGTGGTAGAATCTCCTTCTTTGGAAGTTTTTAAGCAGGGGTTGGATGGCCATCTGTCAGGAGTGCTTTCATGTGTGTTCCTGCATAGCAGGGGGTTGGACTGGATAGCCCCTGGAATCTCTTTCACCTCTAGAATTCTGATTCTCCAGCATAGAGGGGAGGAGGAGGATTGTGTGGGGCACAGATGACCACTTGAAGTAACTATAACTCCAGTTACAGGTAAACAACCTGTCCTTACTTCTCTGATCCACTGCACTATCTACCAGCCACAGAATGGCATATTCAGGGGGCTATCACAGGGAAGCAATGACTTCTAGGAGGGCCTTGGTAATCGTGTAGGTGGAAGAGAATACCAGCCTGTGAAATGACCAAAAGAGACAAGGGTTAGCTTGACTTATGCGTGCATATGGCACTTTGGGTATATCATGAGGCAGCGTGACCCATCAGAAAAGATGAGAATGCTTGGTACAGTGGGAGGCAGTAGGAAAAAAGGAAGACCACATTACTAGTGGATAGACTCAATCAAGGAAGCCACCGTACTAAATCAGCAAGACCTGAGCAGGGTGGTTGATAGAATCATAGAATCATAGAATCATAGAAATTCAGAGTTGGAAGAGACCACACAGGCCATCCAGTCCAACCCCCTGCCATGCAGGAACACCCTCAAATCAATCCCGACAGATGGCCATCAAGCCTCTGCTTAAAAACCTCCAAGGAAGGAGACTCCACTACACTCCCAGGCAGCAGATTCCACTGCCGGACAGCCCTGACTGTCAGGAAGTTCTTCCTGAGGTTCAGGTGGAATCTCCTTTCCTGCAGCTTGAATCCATTGCTCTTTGTCCTGGTCTCTGGAGCAGCAGAAAACAAGTCCCCTCTTTCTTCTATGTGGCATCCCTTCAAATATTTAAACATGGCCATCATGTCCCCTCTTAACCTCCTCTTCTGCAGACTAAACATACCCAGCTCTCTAAGTCTATCCTCATAGGGCATGGCTTCCAGGCCTCTCACCATTTTGGTTGCCCTCCTCTGGACTTGCTCCAGCTTGTCAATATCCTTCTTGAATTGGGGTGCCCAGAACTGGACACAGTATTCAAGATGGTGTCTAACCAAAGCAGAGTAGAGTGGTACCAGTACCTCCCTCGATCTAGACACCATACTCCTATTGATGCAGCCGAGAATTGCATTGGCTTTCTTGGCTGCCGCATCACACTGCTGACTCATGTTCAGCTTGTGGTCTATGAAGACTCCTAGATCCCTTTCACACGTACCGCTATCCAGCCACGTGTCCCCCATCCTATATTTCTGTATTCCATTATTTCTGCCTAAGTGTAGGACCTTACATTTCTCTCTGTTGAATTTCATTTTGTTCACCCTGGCCCAGCTCTCCAATCTATCCAGGTCATTTTGAATTTTGATCCTGTCCTCTGGCGTATTAGCAACCCCTCCCAATTTGGTGTCATCTGCAAATTTGATGAGCATGCCCTCTATTCCTTCATCCAAGTCATTGATAAAAATATTGAACAGCACTGGGCCTAGGACCGAACCCTGTGGCACCCCACTAGTCACTTCTCTCCAGGACGAAAAGCAGTCATTCGTGATCACCCTTTGGGTTCGGTCGGTCAACCAATTACAAATCCAACTAACAGTAGCCCTGTCCAGCCCACATTTTACTATCTTCTTTGCAAGAATGTCACGGAGAACTTTGTTAAAGGCCTTCCTGAAATCGAGATATGCTACATCCACAGCATTCCCTTCATCTATCAAGCTAGTAACTCTATCATAAAAAGAGATAAGATTAATCTGGCATGACTTATTTTTGAGAAATCCATGTTGACTTCTTGTGATTACCGCGTTGCTTCCTAAATGATTAGAAACTGACTGCTTAATGATCTGCTCCAGGATCTTTCTGGGTACTGATGTCAGGCTGACTGGGCGATAATTATTAATAATAATAATAATTATTTGGGTCCTCTTTTTTTCCCTTCTTGAAGATGGGGATAACATTTGCTCTCTTCCAGTCTGCTGGAACTTCTGTCCTCCAAGATTTCTCAAAAATTATAGCAAGCGGTTCTGAAATGACCTCTGCCAGCTCTTTTAATATCCTAGGATGCAATTCATCTGGCCCTGGAGGCTTGAATTCATCCAATGCGGCCAGGTATTCCTGTACCACCTCTCTACCTATTATGTGCCTCATTTCTCCTGCTTCCTCCCCTGCTCCCCAACCGCCAGGTTGAGTGCTTGTATCCTTCTGGGAAAATACGGAGGCAAAGAAGGTGTTAAGTAGCTCTGTCTTTTCTCTCCCCCCTGTGAGTAGTTCGCCATCTTCTCTGCATCTTCTCATATTCAAAAGGTATCACAATAACTCAAAGCCAGTATGACAGCAATTAACAAACAGTGACACTAAAGAGAATGCCAGCCAAAGAATATTTAAATCTTGCAACAGAGGAGGTGGGGTAAGGAACCCAATGTTGGTGGCTTCATCTTGGTGACCTCCCCCTCTGCTGATCCAGCCCCAGTGAGTATCACTTTGGGTGGCTGGGGGCTTCTATATTGGCCCCCAAGTGAAAAGAATGAGCTTATATCTCTTGAGAAAGCAGATGAGTTCAAAGAGCAAGACCCAATGCCGGCAGACTCTGGCAGCAGTAAAACAAAGGCAAAGAAGATACAATAGGCTGTGGGGTGGTGATCTGTCTCAGTTTCTCCCACCATATCTCCCAACTAACATTGGTATTGGGGGCTGGTATTGGCATTTAAAAGACTAAAAAAAAAAGAACCATCACAGTATGAGCTTTGGGAGACTGCCGTCCACTTTACAATCCATTAATAAATCCGTCAGTCTCGATGCTGCCAGAGTGTTTGCGTTGTAAGCATAAGACAGTCTTGTGGCACCTTAAAGGCTAACATGTTTTATTTGCTGTGACAGATTAACATATCTGCTCTTCTGGTTTCACTATTGTTCATTCCTGGGGGGAAACAGATAAGAGGCTGGTGCAGGCTTAAAACTCTGGCCAGGTATTCTCTTTTTATCTTTCTCTTCCGACTCTCTGAAAGGTGAGGGTCACAGACTAAAAGAGAGGCTCTCCAGTGCGTGAGTCACTTCTGGGATTCATCCATGCAAGATACAGGAGAGGTGGCTTGTTTATATGGTGGCTAAAGAAAGGGCAAGATAAACTCTTGGGACAATAGGTCTTATCAATGACTACTAGCCATCACCATTGACCAGAATCTACTCTATCTCTAAATTCCTGTCAATCAGTAGTGTTGGGGAAATCAGTTTAGTTTTCTCTCACATCAGACTATTTTTTACAAAACTCAGGTTCCTTCCATCCTTCCACACAGGATTCCTGTGGACTTTCCTAGAGAGGTGTTAAATGCAAGTAACATTTCAGAAAAAAGAATTGGCAGCCCCACATACTGTAATTAGGATGTAATTTCATCCCACACACCTGGTTAAATATACCGGGATTCAAAGCCAAGCTATATGACTAAAACACTCAGAATCCATGAGCCTAGATGGAGAAATTTTCTGGCTTTTTCTCACACTGATATTTAGACCCTCCCATGAGTTTTTTTCTATCGTAAATAGGACGAATTTTGTGAAATGGGGTTAATTTAATAGGATTTATTTATTTATTTCCTGCCCTTTGTCTAAAAATCTTAGGATTAGTACAGTAAAATCAACATTAACAGTTTAAATCAAGGTAGATGGTAACCATGATTTTAGAAGGCTAAAAACATTTTAAAAAAAAAAGTTAAAAGGAAACAAATTGCCTCCTTGTCTTATGCATTTCCCAGCCCTGGACCTAAATGAACCTGTGTCATAGTCTAGTAAGGTAAGGCTGCTCCCTAGAGGGTGCATACTGGTAGGTAAGTTATTTTTTAACTGCCGGCCCCTCCTGAAACTGCAAACCCCAGGATTCCATAGGATGTTGCAAGTGGAATCATAGCGCTATAACAGCCTAGTGAGGAAATGGCCGCAGTGATGGGGTAGCAGGCTAGCTTGTGAAGCGCATGGCAGGCTGTATGGTACACATAATTCAAAGGAGGAGCTAGAGGGGCTGCTTGGTACATTATTACTCCCCTCATCCCCACAGTGGCTACCAGATGAGACAGTTGCCCCATTCAGTCAACTCTTTTGTTGACAACAAGGAAGTGGTACAGTGGAATAATTTTAGATGCCAGGCTTTATTTATTTATGTAAAGCACCTCTATGCTAGTCTCCAATGCAAACCTAAACCATGCATACCTAAAATGGCTATCCAAAAAGACGTCCCTGCCCACAGGTTTATAGTCTAAAAGACATGACAGAACAAGAAAAGGGATAGTGAGGGAAAAAGAAAAAAAAGCGAACTTGTGTACCAACTCTTAAAGTTAAATAATACTTCTGAAGTCACACTGGCCTCCTCCCCTATAGGTAAGCCAACCCTGCTGTATTTGAGGTCCATCCTGCACGTTCTCTTGCATTTAGGCTCTGGGCTTTTGCTCCAAGCCCAGCCTTGATGGCTGCTGCAAAGCCATTCCCCTGGCTGCAGTAATGCAAACTCAGCTCGGAGACTGAAACTATGACTCATGATGGAAACATGTCAAGTCAACAGCAGTCCTGAATGGTTTCCACAGAAGAGAGAACAAGCCTGCCCAGCAATGAAGGGGAGTTTTTGTTACCTTTTGTGTACCAGTCAAGCCCAGGCAAAAGCTCCAGAGGATTAACATGCTGACGGAAGGCAGGCACACCTCCCTTAGTATCAGTCAAGAAGGAAACCCAAGAACTGTGTGAACTCTCTAGGAGGGAATTTTCCCCCACCCCCTGCAAAAACACACACTCCACAATACAAAGCAGCACCAGTTCAAACTGCATTGCTTAAAGATGGCATCATACTGGAGATCTTAAAACTGTATCTGTGGTCCAAAGCTTTCACATCAACCTAATTTTGGATATTTGATTAGGTTAGGGGATAACATAGGATTCTAATAGGTCCTCTTCCTATGTGGTGAAGGGAGATAGAAGCACCTCCCTTAGTTCATAACTAGACCAAGGGTGCAAAATAAATACATGCCTTCAAGTTACTTGGTGGCTTATGGCTACCTCATTACTTGCATAGCATTTTGTGAGGCAATGAATACTCAAAGGAAGTTTGCCTTTGGTTTCTTCTGAATGCGCTGCCTCAGGCTATGGTGGAGTCTCCTTCTTTGGAGGTTTTTAAGCAGAGGCTGGATGGCCCTCTGTTGGGAGTGCTTTGATGGGTGTTCCTGCATGGCAGAAGGGGGTTGGACTGGATGGCCTCTGGGATCTCTTCCAACTCTATGATTTTATGAATTTGTCTTTCTACATCTAGTATTCCTGAGTATCTCCCTTTCCAAGTATTAAGCCATGATTAATCCTGCTTAGCTTCCAAGATCAGATGGTATTTGGTACCTTCACAGTGTTTGGGTGTCCAGGACTGTATTTTGAGAGACATTTCTTTTCAAATTACATTCATATATCAGAGCTTTGGAAAACTTGCTGATTTGGAGCTGCAAGTCATTGAAAACCCCAGTCATCATGGCTAGTGTGCTGGGAGGTTCTGGGAGTTATAATTCAACAAAGTAACTTTTCCAAGAGTTAAGTTTTCAGGATGATAAAGGAAAAACCAGATTTCAGTTTTGCTTGGAAAGCGATGGGCCAAACAGTTTCATTACGGTTCATACAAACTCAACAGCATTTCCCTAAAAAACAAGCTTTCTTTGTTTGCTCAACTTTCTTTTGTTCCGTCCTTCCCTCCTTCCTCTTTTCTTCTCCTCTCCTTCCTTCTTTCCCTCCCTCCTTCCTTCTTCCTCTTTTAGGGCAGAATGAAGCCCTTCAACAAGCTCTCTTTCTCATCATCCCTTTCAGCCATATCTTTCTCCATCTTTTTGCCAGACTCATTATCTGTTAATTGCAACCTTAAAAAAAAATTGAAATGAAACAAGGATGGCTTTTGTCACATGGAAGCTGCCAGCCCAATTGTGCTGATGTGACTGAAGAGGCAGGCCGAACAGAAGGGAGGCGCAGGCGTGTTCTCATAGCCTGTTACTCTCATCAAACCCTTTCATTCTCCCGGCCTGGTGCTTAGCAAATAATTAATATGATAGCTCAATTGTATACACCACACCACATGGTCCTAACGGAAACCCACCAGAAGACCGCCTGCCAAGGCAATCTGGGATCCTGCTGACAAAAAAAGGACATATTAGGCATAGATACTTTAAAAGTTGCTGAAAGCATTTGGCAAGTTTGATGCCTAGCATCTCCAGGGAGGGCAAGAAGGACTTTGGTTTGAAATCCTGGAGTCTAACTCAGTGGCCATTTCCACACTAGACTGTTATAGTGTGATTATTCCACTTTCAATATCCGATGGAATCTTGGGGTTTGCAGTTTGCAGCCTCAGGCCCCTCCCTAAACTGTAAACCCCAAGATTCCATAGGATATTGAAAGTGGAATAATTGCACTATAACAGTGCAGTGTGGAAATGGCCAGTGTTGTCTGCACCAAGTGTGGGTGGATCAGGGCCATCAGAGATCACTGGCCTCATCCCTGGCCGACATAGGACACCTCCAGATGGGGCAAAGGTGTTTTCCTCCCCAATAATTTATTTTAACAACAGTGACCACTGTTTAAATGCCACAATAATACTACAATATTATTGCAACAATATCAGTTTATCCCCTAACATATTAATACATTCCATAATATAATCAGTTATTTAATTGAGCTGTAACTCCTGAAATATTTCCTGGGGCAAAGAGATCAGAATTTTGTAGTATTTGTTCCAGTAGTTCTCATATACTTTGTAAAATATCAAAATGACATTTCTTTTGTCCTGGCCTATTTTCTGGCAGTTTCCAGCACCAACTGCAACACTTTATACCCATCCACGAATGGGTTTCTTTTTAATTCCATGACGTATTGAAACAATATTTTCTCTTCTCTGGTTTCTTCTTTCTTTCTTTTTTTCTTTCTTTCTTTCTAAAACATTTTTAAAAGAATAATAATGGTACAGCACTTCAATGAAATAGAACTTTTGCCCCATAGTTCTATGAGTCTTTTAAAAAAATGAAACAAATTCAGAGAGGAGACCATAGGATTGTAGGTTTGCTCAGCAAACTATGCTCCAGGTTTTTTTCTTTTTAAATCCATTTTGAAAGAACCTCAGTACACGTCCAAGACACTGCTACAAATAGCCCCCCAAAAGAATTGAATGAGTGGATGCAGGGCTGTAGTTACAGATGGGAGGGGCAAAATAAGGGCATTGATCCCCAAATAAGAATTATTCCTCTCCTCCAATTATTTTTCCCTTCAGTCTCCACATTTTTGGCATTACAATAACTTAAAACTGCAGTTGAGCCATGTGGAGAGGCGGGATACAAATAAATTTATTATTGTTGTTGTTGTTATTTTAACATCCAAAGCAAAGGGCCAGGCAAAGTTAACCAAGGGGATGCAAACATGAGAGAAAAGAGTTCAGGAAGTGAACAATATTCAGTTTCTTACTCTGCAACGTTAGAAATTTGGGGACTGCAGGAAAATTTCATTGAGGAGGCAGAATTCTTGTTAGTAGCTAGACCCTTGAAACATGGAAGCAACCAGCAAAACCCAGGGAAGCCACAGGAGCAGTTTCATGAGTATTCATGCTTCTTTAGATAGATCTGGAAGAGCCCATAGCAAATGGGAGAGGATTATGAGAGTTACAGTCCGTGGATATCTGGAAGTCCACAACTGACAAGCCCTGCTGTGGACAATGCTAGGTTACATGGACCAACAACCTGGTTTAATATATAAGGCAACCTCCTATTATCTTGTTAAATGAACTATCCCATTATTTTCTCTGATGACTGGGAATTTCCATCTCCATGGAAAGAACTGTAATTCAATGGTACAGCACAACTTTGCATGCAGAAGTCTCAATCCCTTCACTTCCATGCTGGGTGTCATATGTGTGTAAACTGTTCAGAGTATATGCCAGCTAGGTGGAATACTAAGAATTTAAATAAATAAATTTCTGGTCAAGATCCTTCATCAAGAATGTACATGTATCACATAGTGAAGTTTCTGTAGCTACATCTCCCAGTGGTTTGTGGGGAGGAATTTTGGTTGTTGGGCAGTTGGAACAAAATCCCAAGCTCCGCAAGGACCAAAAAAGTGAGTTGTAACAGTATAAGTTCAACCAGTTCCATTGCAATTCCCCAACAGAATGCCAGCCATCTTTCCAAACTGAGGCCAATCTATGCCCCTCTCCTATGCCCCACAAGAAAGGATGAGGCCTCAATGCACACAGCATCCTGATTTGCAATGTACAAGTTCTAAGAACATTTTTCACCTACTGTTCAAACACATTTGGAAGCCACCAGATACAGAAGACATGTTCAAGGCCAGATTAAGATATGCTGAAGCCAAAAAGTTTGTCAGATTTTAGAGGCTTCCAACCATGACCCAAAGAACTATGCATTATTCTAACATGCCAGCCTGTTAGTGGGTCAGTGAATATGCACCAGACTTTACAGGAGTTGTCCAAGGTGCAAAACTCTCTCTCCAAAATAAGTTCAGCACCTTGGACAGCTCATTTTAAGCCTGGGTGAAAACCCAGAGCAAATTCGCCACCTCTGTTGACAAAGGAGCCACCAGTCACCCTGAATTTTTGCAGAAAGGGTGATGAAAAGATAAATAATAGTGGCTGAGATCTTGCAGCAGACATGTAGCCACAATCTGCCAATCTCACCCCGAAAGCACATCTTAAAATCCAGCTAGCTACACAGAAAGCCAGAGTTTTGCAGCTCTGGTGAGCGAGGTGCTGAAAGATGACGTGTCCACCATCCTCTCCTGCCAGTGAACGGCAGCGTGCCAGTTAGAAGTAGGGACCCCTGCAGGGCTCTGTCATAGCTCATCTGTGCCCCCCCCGACATTGGTGGGAAAGAGTGGACGCATCATCCTTCAGCATCCTATTTGTCAGTGCTGCACAACTCCTTCCTTTGGTGTGGCTGAGTGAATTTCAAGATGGTTTTTTTTGGGGGGAGGCATTTATGGTTGGGGTAATGTTACCATGATTGGAGATGTGTATAGGAAACAGTGACGAGGCCAAGCTTATGACATCATAAATGACTAACAAGATACCAGCCAATATGTTTCACATTTCCTTCGCTTTTAAAATGTAATGCCCTAAAGGAACCAGATCCCGCCTCATTTTGGAAGCTAAGCAGGGTCAGCCCTTGTTAGCACTTGGAAGGGAAACCGCCAATGAATATCAGGTGCTGTAGGTTATACTTCAGAGGAAGGAACTGGCCAAAGCACCTGAGGATTCCTTGTCTAAGAAAACCCTATGAAATTCATGAAGTTGCTGTAAATCAACAGGGGACCTGAAGGTTCATATGCACACACATTTTTTAAGGCTGTGTAAAACTTGAAATGCAGAATATTTTTGTTACATTTTACAGTTTTTATTCTACCCCAGCCCTTTTCCTTTAACATGTTGTAAACATCTTAACTTTTTATTGAATTTTTAAATGTAAGTAAGGTGGGGGGAGAGAAAAGGGGGAAAAAAGAAGGGAAAAGATCATGAAAAATTCAAGAATGGACAACTAGGCATATCTATTAATATCAAATTATCATAAGATGTCTCCCTTGCCTCCAAATATCTGCTTGGAATTGGTAGGTTTGGAATACATGTCCATGCATAGATAAAACAGTAATATTATCTCACCCAGCAGAGCATTCTATGCCAACTGACTGCTGAATGATGAGCATTTCCCCTTCGAACCATAGCATATAAGCCTTTTAGCTACAGCAAATGCACACAGGATCATTTTTTTAGAGGCCAAAATGATCTTAGGTCCTTAGCTCGGTGTGCTTACAACATAAAGCCAGTCCTGCACTGGTTTACTGGTAGCTGTTTTATTCCAACTCAGGCCACCTAGCTTGGTACAAGTGTTCAGTATATGGCCATTTTCGCCATTTCCGCACTGGAATGTTCTAGCACTATGATTCCACTTTCAACATCCTGTGGAATCCTGGGGTTGCAGGCCCCTCCCGAAACTGCAAACCCCAGGATTCCATAGGATGTTGAAAGTGGAATCATTGCGCTATAACAGTCCAGTGCGGAAATGGCCATTGTCTCTTTATAGGGTCTTAGCTTCAGTTGCTGCTGAAGCTGCAGAAAAGACTGGGGCTTTAGAATAATAGAATCATAAAGCTAGAAGATACCACAAGGGCCATCCAGTCCAACCCTATTCTGCCATACAGGGAGACACAATCAAAGCATTCCTGACAGATGGCCATCCAGCCTCTGTTTAAAATCCTCCAAAGAAGGACACTCCATCACACTCCCTTGAAGCAGTGTATTCCACTGCAAACTGCTGTTATCATCAGTAAGTTCTTCCTCGTGTTTAGTTGGAATCTCTTTTCCTGTAGTTTGGAGCCATTGCTCCACGTCCCAGTCTCCAAAGCAGCATAAAGCAGGCTTGCTCCATCCTCCATAGGACATGGTTTCAAATATTTAAACAAGGCTATCATGTCACCTCTTAAAAGTCTCTTCCTCCAGGCTAAACATACCCAGCGTTCCAAGCTGCTTCTCACAGGGCAGGGTTTCCAGACCTTTTACCATTTTGGTTGCCCTCCTCTGGACACATTCCAACTTGTCATTATCCGTCCTGAACTGTGTTGGCCAAAACTGGACACAGTATTCCAGGTGAGGTCTGACCAAAGCAGATCAAGACTTTAGATCAGAATTGCTGACAGCTCCTTTTGCAGGGGGATACAGGCAAGCTTTCTGAAACAGCTACTTGTAAGATGCATGAATTCAACAGGTGCATAGTCAGAAGGAAATCTTGCCGTAATGAATTTCTGCCTGGCAAGCATATCCTGAAAGACAGAGGAATCTATGTGAGAAGGCAAAGCAGCAAATCTGTGGATATAGAAATTCTTTCCCCTTAAGTCGTAAGCAAGCAGTTGAAATGCTAAGAAAAAGCAATCTTTTAAAAGAACAATTTCATGGAGATGTAATCAATGAGTGGATCAATTAAAGCCTTACTTATTAAACACTGAAGGCCAGTTTTCATCACCAGCCATCAATTTCAGTTACTGGGGCTGCAGGGGGATGTAGATCTGATTGTATTACTTCTGACTAATTGGTTGATTCAGTATCCCACCCTTCTCCCACTAAGGGACTCAAGGTGTCTTACAATATAAGTTATAACAAAATAGGGCTAAAACAAAAACAAAAGTTTTTTTTTAAAAAAAAAATCACAAGATAATCCAATTAAAACATTTAAACAGTGAAAAATATTCGAAGCATAGTAAAAAAACAAAAAACAGGACACACCATTTAACACTCCAGGTGTTGTCACAATCAGGTTTGATGAGAACAGAGGATTGTTCCTCCCAGCCTCCTGCATCTTCCAACAATATAGTGGCTTTTTGTACATAGTTTTAAAAACTTTTTAAATCTTTGATTTTTAACTGGTTGCAGGAGAAAGAGCCTTTCATGGGGTGCACTGTGTCTGTATTTTATTATCTTTCAAATTTATTTTAAAACTTTTTGTAACTTTTGTTTTTTTAAGCAGAATTTGGGGTTTTGCATGTGTTGCAGGTAGGACTGTCCAATACTCTTATTTCTTGTTGCAGGCAATGAATCTAGGCCAGGAATCATGCTGCTCCATCAGAGCTACAGGCCACTTGCAAACGCTGATTTACTCATTCTTTTTACAAACAGAGGCCCCTTCCGCCTCCAGCCACCCAAAGCAGAAAAGCAATTAGCCCTTTATGGTTCAGTGTTTTGTTGTCGGTTACCAATAATGACAAGAAACCTAAATGAAATCCTATAACTGAGTTTAATGAGCCTTGTTCCTGGGTAAGTGGGTAGGGGATTGCAGCTTCAAGGGTCCTCTAAGATCACATCCCCTGTTGGTGGTGGATCATGCCTTTCATTGGTTCACAGACAATAATAAGTCCATGCTTGTAATCTGCAAAACAAAGGGCCTTTCTGCCCTATACTATTCTAGTGCTTTTATTCCACTTTCAACCTCCTGTGGAATTCTAGGATTTGTAGTTTTCTGAGGACAAAGAGATCTCTGGCTGAGAATTCTAATGCCCCTCCCTAAAGTGCAAACCACTGGATTCCATAGGATGTTGAAAGTGGAATAATAGCACTATAACAATATAGTGCAGAAAGGCCCAAAGATCCTTGCCTTAAGACCACAAGCTGAACGTGAGTCAGCAGTGTGATGCAGCAGCCAAGAAAGCCAGTACGATTCTTGGTTGCATCAATAGGAGTATGGTGTCTAGTTCAAGAGAGGTAATGGTACCACTCTATTCTGCTTTGGTTAGAACTCATCTGGAATACTGTGTCCAGTTCTGGGCACCTCATTTCAAGAAGGATATCGACAAATTGGAGCATGTCCAGAGGAGGGCAACCAAAATGTTGAAGGGTCTGGAAGCCATGCCCTATGAGGAGTGACTTAGGGAGCTGGAGATGTTTAATCTGCAGAAGAGAAGGTTAAGAGGGGACATGACAGCCATATTTCAATATTTGAAGGGATGTCATCTTGAAGATGGAGCAAGCCTGTTTTCTGCTGCTCCAGAGACTAGGACAAGGGGCAATGGATGGATTCAAGCTGCAGGAAAGGAGATTCCACCTGAACCTCAGGAAGAGCTTCCTGACGGTCAGAGCTGTTCGGCAGTGGAATCCGCTGCCTCAATGGAGTGTAGTGGCATCTCCTTCTTTGGAGGTTTTTAAGCAGAGGCTGGATGGCCATCTGTTGGGAGTGCTTTGATATAGGTTCCTGCATGGCAGGGGGTTGGACTGGATGGCCCCTGGGGTCTCTTCCAACTCTAGGATTCTATGAGTCTAGGACCTTCCTGTACCACAACCATACACTTTATTATTTTGTACCTTCAAGTGGACTGAAGGTACCCTTATCCTAGGGTCTTCTTGGCACAATTACTCAGAGGTTTGCTACTGCCATCCTCTAAAGCTGAGAGATTATGACTTGCCCAACATCACCTGTTGATGAGCAAAGGTTCAAACTCTGGTCTTTTGGACTCCTAGTCTGCTGTATAAATTGACCCTGCGACCATAGCCCTGCCCCTATTGATCTAAAAGCCAAAACTTTGTTACACTTTTAGCGTTCAGATAGAATCAAACTACCATCATCCCAGGAAAATAGTCCTACCATAGCTTTGCAGCTATTCAGAAGAAACAGCAACAGCTCCAGCTTGTGAAACACTAGAAGTAAAAGTGTAGCTATGGGGAGGGAGATGAAATGAGATCATGATGCAAATAAAATTCTGTCTCCCATGAAATTTTCCTCCAGTCTCCCAATTTCTAGCATTGCACTGAGCCTTTAGAAATACAGTTTCACCATCCAAAGAAAAGGAGCAGGCAAAGTGACCATGGGAATCCAAACACAGGCTATGTAAAGCCATTTCTGCACTACACTGTTATAGCACTATTATTCCACTTTCAACCTCCTATGGAATCCTGGGCTTTGCAGTTTAGGGAAGGGCATTTAGAATTTTCAACCAGAGAGCTCTTTGGCCTCAATAAACTACAAACCCCAGAATCCCCCCAAGGATGTTGAAAGTGGAATAATAGCACTAGAACAGTGTAGGGTGGAAATGGCCTAAGAGTTCTGTGTGTGGATAATTCTCAATGTCTCACCCTTTGTAATGCTAAAAATTTGGGAAGTGAAAGAAAATTTCATTTCGTGGGCAGGATTCTTATGTGAGGGGGAATGTCCTCATCCTTTTATCGTTCTACCATGAAAGACATACTGAATAGTGATTCAGAGCACACACACATTCATTTATGGGCATGGCAGACACATTAGACAAAAAGCATCCTGTTCTAGCCAAATATTTTCAGCTCTAGAGACCCCAAGAAGGAAGTCGAAACCCAGAGGCAGACAACACTATAAGCAGGCTGGACTAATAAGGACTAATAATATTAAGAAGGCATCTGCGTATCATTTTAAGAAGGCATTCAGATGTGCAGAACTTTTTCATATTTAATTGCTTTTGATTATGAATGTGGTGTTCTTCATTCGATTGTTTTAATGGGTATTTTGAAAGTATAATTTATTTAAATTGTATTTTAATATGTGTTATTTATTGCTTTTTAATTAGAGCCTTTATAATTACATTGGGAGCTGCCTCAGCTCCCAACTTTGGGAGAAAGGTGGAATACACTTGGTGTGTTATGTCTTATTTAGACTGTTTTATTATTTACCAAGTATAGTATACCAAGTATACTTACTTATTTAGACAGGTTACCTGAGGGCAGGTAACTGTCAAATCAATGATTTGTAAGCCATCCTAGGAGCCTTTTTGGCTGAAGGATGGGGTAGAAATCCTCTAAATAAAATACATTATAAATAAATAAATAAGAAACTAATGATTCCTGTGGCCAGCAAGAAAATAATAATTCTTATTGTGTGCCTTTAAGTTGTTTCTGGCTTAAGGTGATCCAAAGGTGACCCTATGCTAGGGTTTTCTTGGCAAGATTTGTTCAGAGGGGGCTTGCCTTTGCCTTCTTTTGAGGCTGAGAGAGTGTGACGTGCCCAAGGTCACCCATTGGGTTTCCATGGCTGAATGGGGATTCAAATCCTGGCCTCCAGAGTCATAGTCCAACACTCAAATCACTACAGCATGCTAACTATAATAACAGATCACTCCAAAAGGTAAAAAGGAAGACATGAGCTATCCATAGTGACTGGAATGAATGGAGGGGCATACCTCTTGCATCTTTCATTTGAGTCCATGGTACGGTTTTGCTTCCTTCTGGCAAATCCCAGCCAGATCCAGGTAAGTCTGACATGTCCATAAATGAATCAACCAGTCACTTCCTGTCCAAAGAGATAAGAAAATGATCTGAATTAAGAATGTGGTCCTTTGCCCAGCACTAGGCTCGCTTCCTTCCAGAGAAAACTATTGCATTGCAGGTCAAATTGTTCAGCCATATAATCCACTATTATTTATTTGGCTGGCTGTTGCTCTGCCCAAGTATTTAATCAAAGGCTGTTTCCCACCCCATGAAATGTGAACTTTCAAAACTGAACCCTTCTGTATACAAAGTTAATGGTCTGTTGAGCACCAAACCATGATCCCTTCTTTAGAAACACTGACTCATACTGAAACCCAGTGGGCAGACTCCTCTGATGATACTCCTCTTCTGGTGGCAGTGGGTGCCTTCCATATCTATGACATGGTCAATCAATGTTGGGTTCTAGTTGTACAATAACAGACCTATTAAAGGACACCCCATCCCAAAATACATTCAGCAGCTTGGATAGCAATTTTAAAGTTCAGATTAAAATCTGGGGTGGATTTACTACCCCACTGACATGTGAGCCACCGCTGATTCTTCCTTGTTCATGTTCTGCAAAGTTTTAGATTTTTTTAAGTGGGGAAATAAAACCCTGAAATATGTCTCCAGATTTAATTGAGAAGGCTGGTGGAGGATACATGAAGGAGGCGGGGGAGAGGGGGAGGCACGCACTTCAGCTTTTGAAAATTTGAAACACCGTTTTCTGAGTTAATGATATGAGAAAGAGGTGCCTTTCCCAGAAGGGTGGAGCTGATGAGAACATGGGGCCCATGGGGGGACGGGGGCAAGTCACCGACGTGAAGTCAGTTTGCCTTGTCTTGGGATGCTGATCACTACCGACAGGTACCATATGGTTATTTCAGTAATGAATTAAGCAGTTGAAAAGGGAATCAGCCAGTCCCATCGTCTAATGAGCTCACAGGGGTGTGTGCTGGACACCCGAAAAATAACCTTTTGTCTCTCTCTGATCCACCCACCCACTGGAGTCAAAGGCAGAGCCTCACGCTGCAACCTGCTCTCTCTTCATGCACTCGGTCACATCACAGCTGCCGCAGAACTGACCCGACAGGGGCCAAGAAGTGGAGGGGGGGTGTCCGGGGCAGGACAGGAGAGGCAAGCGAGAGTAATTGGTCAAAGTGGAAGATTGGCCTGGGAGCAAGGAGGCTGGCTGGATAGCTCTTATAACTGTGGGACCTTTTAATTATCAAGATAGGTCAAGACCTTTGGGGCTTTTTAAAACCAGTTGCATTTAATCAGAACGGACGGCTGGTTGGGCCTCAGAGATCTCTCCACCATTGGTTTAGATCTCCCCTTTTTATTTTTAAAATTTCATTTCGTTGCAATCAACATACATGGAAAATGTCTGACCTACCAATTAACAATATCTGAACAACAAGAAGAGTAAGCGGGAAGATGAGTAGTAAGGATAAATGGAAGAATACAAAGCCATAATAGCTGGGAGGTAAGTTTTAGATACCTTGAGTCATTCTGAGAGGATCAAAATGGAATTTTTCAATATTTAGACTGTGAGGATGGCAGGCAGTGACGGGACGTTTCTTTATGAGCGAATATCCTTTTTATGTACCAATGTGCTTTTTTAATTCTGCAGATCAGTTTTGCAAAAAGTGCCACGCACCACACTCTGTCCATCCATCTCCTGACAGTTGAATCTTTCAGATCTTTCTACCACATAGAAAGCTATAGTCCTATCGCTCCTAGTGGCTGTTGACTATTAAGGTTGTCAACATTCATTTTGAAAGTCCAAAACTTACAGTAACAATGTTGGGTCTGAATTGTGGATAAGTTGGTCCACTTTTTGACTTAGAATCTGTAAGACTCCACTCTGAAATTCTGCAGTCTTTGGGCAGTTCAGCCACCTATGCAATATTGTACCTTTGTCCTCACAAACATGCCAGCATTTTGGAAACTGTTCCCTATTTAATTTTTCTGGACAAAGATGTCCCATACAAACCACTTTTAATATGCTGTCTCTCCATTGCGTAGAAGTAGATCTTTAAGGTGGGGAAATCCTTAGCCCTTTACCCATTCTACCTTTTTTTGGCTGGTGGAAACTTCTTTCCTGGCATCTGCACATAGACTTTGGCAAACCTTTCTTGCCTTCGTAGGTCCTTTGGAGACTGGCTTCCTGGCAGACAGAGATGGCAGGAAAAGCAAATCTGTTTCCAGGTTTATGGCTGCACAAGGGTGTAGTACAGGGGAGGAGTATGATGTTATTGCCCCTCCAGAGAAGAATTCTGCACCTCCAAGTGATTCTTAACTTCAGTCATCAAATTTTTGTCCTTGCAGAGAGTGAGACAATGAAAAATGTTCACACCTAAAACTCTTCTATTTTCTGTGTTCACATTTCTTTGGTAACCTTGTCTGCTTCTTTTCTTTGAATTCCTAAACTGTCATTTATAGAATCATAGCATCAAAGAGTTGGAAAAGACCACAAGGGCCATCTAGACTGACTCCTTGCCACACAGAAATATACAATCAAAGCACTACTGACAGATGGACATCTATGCTCTGTTTAAAAACTTCCAAGGAAGGATACTCTACCACACTCTGAAGCAGTGCATCCCACTATTGAACTACTCTTACCATCAGGTGGTTCTTCTGAATGTTTAGGTGGAATCCCTTTTCCTGTAGCTTCAATCCAATACTCTGTGTCCTAGTCTCTGCAGCAGCAGAAAACAAGTTTGCCCCATCCTCCATATGACATCCTTTCAAATATTTAAACATGGCTGTCCCATGCCATCTCTTAACTTTCACTTCTCCACGCTAAACATGCCCAGTTCCCTAACCCTGCTCCTGATACGTCATGGTTTCTAGGCCTTTCACCAGTTTGGTTGCCGTCCTGTAGATGGTCATCTGAAGTTTTAAATTACGGTATCGCTACAAATTTGAGAACTGAATGAAAATTTCATTGTGGGGCGGGGAGGACTTCCTTCCCCCTCATCTCCCATAGGTACACCTCTGTGGACTATTTTTTCCTCAGGTGCATCGATCAAACTTGGGGAAGTTACTTTTTCAAGGCTAAACCTCCCAGAATCTTCCAGTCAGCCTGGCTACACATATTGGCTGGGGAGTTCTGGGAGCTGTAGTCCAGAAAGTAAGCTTCCCAAGCTCTGGATAGAGCTGTCCGTCCCCATGCCTTTCTGTTTCTTACCCATCCACCCCGATGGCTGATGCACAGCCAGAGAGCGAAAGAGTGCAAGTTAATTAAGAATCTACTTCTGTTTTCTTAGGAGACATCTCCCTTTGTTACCCGCTAAGGAGCCAGCTCATTAGGGAGAATCAACAGCCCCTTGACCATCTGTCATCTGAGTACATACCTGGCAGAAAGGCTGGGGGGGGGCAGAAACCCCAACCAAGCAGGGCTCACATAAGCCTCTGAAATCTCAGCAAAGCAGACGATTCTTCCCACAATATAATTACATTGGGCCTGCCAGAGAATGACAGATCTAGTGAGTGGAAATAGAAGAATGTAATTAAAATCTCAGGGAGAGGAAGGGGAGGAGGGGAACCTCACAACCCACACACAGAGGGAGAGAGAAAGGGACTCAAAATAGGCTGGGAGGGACGAAAGAAGGGAAGGGACCCCATTTTCATAGGAATCCGTTTGAGTGGTGCAATGGGTAGCATATGCCAGCTGCACCCTTAACAAGGGCAGCAAGTAAATGAGTGCATTTCTCCCCATTCCTAACATAACCTTCTCCTTGCTTCCAGATTTTCTCCACTCGGTGTTTTCAGGTCGCAGGCAGGCATGTGGGACGTGGTGGATGATGATTCCAAAAGGGGCGGCATGCCAATAGTCAATGAATCCCCTCTGGGTTTTAGTCTGTACTTTAAAAGAGCCATCCAAATTGCTGAATCTTGTCCTGAATCTTAGGTAGTTCCTTTAAAGTTCAGACTAAAACCTGGAGTAGATTCATTGCTCTAGTGATATGGAACTCACCAAGCACTGCTCATTCCAAACCAAGACCCCTTTGATTTACCTCAAAATGTTGCTTTATGTAAAAAAAATGGTGGGAAAGTATTTGTTTCTGTTGGGCTGTGAAGGTGGCTCAGAGGTGCTTTGGTGCCACAAAAGTGGGGCTGAAGGCAGTGCTTTCCTTCTGCCTGGTCTAGAGGTTTTTTTCCTCTTTTTTTGCACTTGGATTGAACCAAAGCTTTTCACCACCATACACCATGCTCATCTTTTCATCTGTGCTGTGATGTCCTTCTTGCCTCCCAGCTCTTGGGCTCTTCCAGACGGCTCTAAAGACGTGTGAGCTCTAGCCAAATGACTCCCTCGTTTTTCCCAAATATTGCTGGTTGTTGCCATCTTCACTTCTGCTCATTTGGTGGGTTCTTTTCTGTTACGCTTCAGGAGCTATTTGTTGCCATATCTTTGATACTCGCTAGAAGATTTGTTGTTGTTTTTTTAAACTGGGGGTATAGTTTGCTGACAGTGAGATGGTTTCTTCTCCTCTCCTCCTCCTCCGAGTTATAGTGCATCAGTGCATCTGTGGAATAGTGAGAAAGCATTTCTGTGCAAAAGTGGTATTTCACTGTTTCCCTAAGGCACCACGATGCTATTGTAAGCAGTAAAAGAGTTCAGACGAAATTGTTAGTTCTTCTCCAGCTTTTCCCTGGTCTACTCCGCAGGGCTGCTGGAGATTCAGCACTCTGGACAGTTCAATTCACAGAAGTCTTGCCTGCTTAACTGTCTAAGCTGAAGGAACTCTCTCTGTGCATCTCGGCATTTGCTTAACTAAAGTCCCTCCATTTTGAATTCTCACCAACGTCAAAGATTGTTCCTCTTGTCAGCCCCTTGTCATCCTTAAAATTATGCTGACCTTAATTGGCAAAGTCAATGGTCAGGTTCTCAGCATTGGTTCTCAGTGCTCTCTATAATGATATTTCTTATTGTTGCTTACTTACTCAATTAACTCTTATTCTTACTGCTGAGCGAATACATGGGTGATTCAGGAGTTCATTGTGGATTGTTAACCAGAAGTTACTTTGTTATCAACCATGTATCAGAATTTTGGTCTTGAGAAAGTAATGATTCTTGGACATGTGTGGAATGCTTTATGAGATCGTTGTCATCTCAGTTTATAAAAACTCTTCCTTTTTAACAATAAAAGGTCCTTCTCTTTACTCATATAAGGAGTGGTTTTGACTGCATTCTTCCTAGGGGGGAGAAGTTCCTTTGGCCAAAGTTGGGGACCTTTCCAGGCTGATTTAGAGCTTGCCTGCAATCATATAGACGACTCGGGGTAGTCCACGTGGACCTAGTATTTTAGGTATGACTTCACATGTTTTTTGAGGGATCAAGGGTAACCCTAACACTGCAACCTCAGAAGCCGTCTCTTGGAAATGTGCTCTGCTTTGCAGCCTGACAGCATATGGAGCAGCACTCTACTTTTCAGCCTAGGAAGCAGTGACATGGAGGACTGTGCTTTGCATTGCAGCCTGAAAAACTGCCTGGTGGAAATGTGCTCTGCTTTTCAGGCTAGAAAGCTAGCACAGGGAACTGCTTTGCAGTTTGGGAAGCTGTCATGTGTAGCTGTGCTCTGCTTGCCACTTCTACACTGACTGGCACCAACTCTCCAAGATTTTAGACGTGGGTCTTTCTCCATCCTACTTAGAGGTGCAAAGACTGAACTGGCACAAACGGTGCATGCAAACTACCCTTGACTCCCAGCCCTTTCATGCATGGAGCTGTCTGTGTAAATAGTTACTGCTTTGTTAGTGTTTTTATTTGCTGCTGACAGAGCTGTCCAAGACATTTTGTTGCCTGAGGCAAAGGATAGAATCATAGAATCATAGAATCATAGAAATGTAGAGTTGGAAGAGACCACAAGGGCCATCCAGTCCAACCCCCTGCCATGCAGGAACACCCTCAAAGCACTCCCGACAGATGGCCATCCAGCCTCTGCTTAAAAACCTCCAAGGAAGGAGCCTCCACTACACTCCGAGGCAGCACATTCCACTGCCGGACAGCCCTGACTGTGAGGAAGTTCTTCCTGAGGTTCAGGTGGAATCTCCTTTCCTGCAGCTTGAATCCATTGCTCCTTGTCCTGGTTTCTGGAGCAGCAGAAAACAAGCCCTCTCCTTTCTCTACATGGCATCCCTTCAAATAATGAAACATGGCGATCATGTCCCCTCTTAACCTTCTCTTCTGCAGATTAAACATACCCAGCTCTCTAAGTCTATCCTCATAGGGCATGGCTAGTGCCTATTCCTATTTCACATTATTAGTACGATAAACTGGTTCTCGCTTCAAAACTGCTGATAGGAACCTCTCCTCTACTATGCTTTAGGATAGTATGACTTAGGGAGGAGGAGGACAGGATGTGACTCAATGACAGCTCTGCCTTCCAACACCTCAGTACCAGCCCCATTTGCTGCTCAGCACATGTTTTCTGAAGTGGCTGCCTCCCTTTGCCTAATGATGCAGCCGGCCCTACCCACTGAATGCTTTATCTAATTGATTTTTAAGATTTGCTGTAGTTTTTTTCAATTTTGAAAATACGGTTGTTTTTTAAAATCTTACATCGCTTTGCTGAAATTTATCTTGAAATGTATGGGTGTATGTGTGAGAGAATGTGTTCAAAAACTCATTAAATAAATGAAAAAGAGCCATATTAGAGACCCAGGTGTCACAAAATCCTTCGAGATTCGATGATTAACACTTGTGTTATTCTTTATGTAACATATTCTCTGACAAAAGTTCAGATTTGGAGGTACAGAATAAGTTTTTAGACATCTATTTACCAGGATTAGAGAAATATCAAATAATCACCCCATGATGGAATGAACAGGAAGTGATGTTATTTATATGTGTCTAACGTTATATTGTATTGTTTTGTTTTCTTTCTCTTTTAGTTTATAGGCCAGTTAAGTTAGTATATTTTCCTTAATGGTTACTTTTTCTTCACTCTTTCCTTTTTCTGTTCTTTAATTGTAATGATTTTTGTTACTGCTTGATATACTGCTTTAATATTCTATTTGGTATTGTACTTTGTATAATTGTATCATGTTTGTTTTGCATGTTTTGTGTTATTAAGTTTGGTTTTTGTTTTTTCATAAACATATTGTCTGTGGAATATGCCTTTTTTTGGTTTTTTAACTTCTCATTAATTTTTGCAATAAAAAATATTAAAAAAAAAAAGATTTGGTGCACGCCAGAGAACAGAAGCATAATGCTTTGTCCGGCTTCTCTCCTTATTCCCCCCACCCTGTTCCATACTCTTCCTCCCTAGATGGGTGGGAAATCTGAGGAATGCTCAGGTTTTGACTCATTAGCCCTGGGCTCCTGCTGGTCCTGGTTTAAAACAACCTGCAGGGTTGCCCTTGATCTGTGATCTATGAGTGACAGGCTGGGAGGAACGCAAATGCCGGGGGGTGGGATGGGGGGTCTGGAGTCCAACCACTCCCAATTTGCTGTTGACATCTCCATTGGCTGGACATGATTTAGCCTCATTCTTTTTCACTTGTGTTTTCTTCACCACATATACCTTTTTACCTGTCCCTATTTGCAAAGGTCAATCTATCTTTTAAGCCCTCTGTCCCTGCCAAAGGGACTGTCCCTCTTTGGCCCTTCCCTTTGACCATTGAAGATATTGCATTAAGCAGGGGAATTGCTCAAGTTGTCCACCTTCTGTTTGCCTCCAGTGACCTGCACTGGAGTTGTAGGATGCCTCCCATCTACAGTTTGATACTGCTTTAACTGTCATGACTACATTCCATGCATCCCTGGGATTTGTAGTTTGGTAAGGGACTCAGAATTGTCTGCTAGAGAGCTCTGGTGTTCTTCCCTGAATTATGACAACTCAATTTTCCAGCAGAGATTTCCTCACCAAACTACAAGTCCCAGAATTTCAGAGGATAGAGCCATGGCAGTTAAAATGGTATTATACTGTCATAACAAACATGGTATGGGCACATTCTTGCTGTTGTATCGACACTGTTCAACCATGGCAATTTAATACTCCTTGAGTTTCCACAGATCCATTCCTTGGAAAACAAGGATATATAGTTCTGAAAGGTACTTGGAATACTCTAGACCACCCTCCTTAAATATGGTGTTGGAGCTCTCTGGCAGGGTGTTCTACAAATACCACGATTTCCGTGTGATGGAGGTATGACAGTTAAAGTGGAATCATAGTAGTCTAATTGTACAGTGTGGGTTACACCCCTGGTTTTCTGTCTCAGAGCTCCACAAAGGGTTAAGCTGTAGGGCATTGTGAGTGGGCGGAATCTGTACCCTTGAGGTTGCAAAGAGGTATTTCTTCCATCAGGAGCCTTCTTCTGTACACAGGTATGCCTTTGTATGGTCATTGATTTAGCTTGTGCTAAATTCTTCAGCCTGTGGGTGGGACGTGGCCTTTTAAAGGTCCAATGCAATCCTTGAAAACACCCCCATCAATGATCCAAAAAAATTCAGGCATTTTTTTTCCAGCCAAAGCCTCCCACTAACCTAGGACAGACTTCACTAAATAATGCTCTTTTGGCCTCCCTAGAACAAAACAGACCCACATCCCCACAAAAGGACCACATGCGATGCAATATTTCAGTCTCCCCGAATGATGGTCGAGTTGCTGCAGTGCATCCCTCCTGAACTCAGGAGAAGCCCAAGGTGGCACAGTGTAGCCCTCCCTGCCCTGGACTATTGTGAAAAAATCAAAATGGTGGGTTCTTCCGCCTCGCGCCGCAAAACGGGCTGTGGCTGTCTTCCTTTGCTAGTTTGGGCTTCCCTGTTTCTGGCAGGGCTTCTAAGAAGGGGATGAAGAACCAGCAAATTATTCCTAATCAATGTAGACATCTATAATTCTCAGACCAAGTGCCAGTGTGCATTCTTAAGGGTCACTATAAGAAAAATGTAAGGCCCTTTCCGCACCTTATCGTCTTCCGGCGCTGGGGTGCAGGAATCACACAAGCAGCCTCTGACGAGAGGCTCTTTCGTCCGGGGTCCTTCGGCTCCGCACGAGCTGCCTGCTCACGCGAGAGCCCCCCTCTTCCTTCCGTAGTGCAGTCTGGGAGTTTCCCAGGCTGCACTAGGGCAGGAAGCACAACTGGCGTTGCTCTGGAAGCTCCGCACACCAGGTAAGTGCGTGCGGGGCCCAGGAGCAATGCTTGATCACGCACCATTTTCGACTCCTAGCCGAAAATGAAAAGATGCACAATCAGTGCCTGCCCTACCCTGGAACATTGTGCGATTGTGAGTGTGTCATGTGGATTGCTCCTCACAATCGTGCGATGCTCCAGGGGCCCTTGCGCATGGAAAATGCCATGTGAAAAGGGCCTGGGTTGGATAAGAACAATGGTTATAAGATTCAAAAAGCATTAATCCTCACAGAAGTCCTATAAGACAGGTATAGAGTGACCGATTTCATACATTTCATGTATGAAATAGATTTTGAGCTGGGCCTCCCATATCAACACTCCTCAATACGTCACACTTGTTCTCTCTGCCACCGATTTCTCCTTGTAGCCTTGCTTTCCCAAAAGTTGCCAGCCTGCTTGCCCACACAGAATGATGCTATTTGTGGAACCAAAGGAAAGAGACAGCATCAATGAAACATTCTTATTTGGTCACTTGGAGGCAATTTGCACTCACCACTGGTGACTAGTAAAACAGCTGCTTTCAAGATTGCTGTGTCTACTAACACCAAGTCCATTTTCATCCATTCCACTTCATCTTCTTTTTGCTTTCCTAGATCCGTCCCCCTCTCAACAAGGGGAAGTTACTTTGAAGAGAATGGGCAAAATTCCTTTGGCTAAAATTTGTACTGAAATTAATACAAGAAACTGAATGTTGTTTCTGCCAGATACAGATGGAATGGCTCAATATGAAAGTTGTAGCCAAACTGTGCAGCTCTGTGTGGGAATAAGGATGGCCTTCTATGGCTGGGCAGGGGCAAAACTTGGAAATGTTACTTTGTTTGAACCACAACTCCCAGAATTCCCCAGCCAGCACGGCCACTGAGATGACGGTGGGTTTTTGTGAAGCTACAGAAGCACCAATCATTTCCTAAAGCAGATAAAAGGAAAGCGTGTGTCTCAGAGTAGCTACTGAGGAAGGGGATAAAATGAGGGCACTGCCCCCAATGAAATCTTCCTTTGGCCCTCAAATTTCCAGCATTGCAATAACTTATAGAAGTGTTTCTAGTCATTGTGAGTACCCATCAATATGAGTATGGTGTCTAGATCGAGGGAGGTACTGGTACCACTCTACTCTGCTTTGGTTAGAGCTCATCTTGAATACTGTGTCCGGTTGTGGGCACCCCAATTCAAGAAGGACATGGTTAAGCTGGAGCAAATCCAGAGGTGGGCGACCAAAATGGTGAGGGGCCTGGAAGCCATGAAGCCCTATGAGGATAGACTTAGGGAGCTGGGTATGTTTAGTCTGCAGAAGAGAAGGTTAAGAGGGGACATGAGAGCCATGTTTAAACATTTGAAGGGATGCCATGTAGAGGAGGGAGAGGGCTTGTTTTCTGCTGCTCCAGAGACCAGGACAAGGAGCAATGGATTCAAGCTGCAGGAAAGCAGATTCCACCTGAACCTCAGGAAGAACTTCCTGACGGTCCAAGCTGTCCAGCAGTGGAATATGCTGCCCCGGAGTGTGGTGGAGTCTCCTTCTTTGGAGGTTTTTAAGCAGAGGCTTGATGGCCATCTGTCGGGAATGCTTTGAGGGTGTTCCTGCATGGCAGGGGGTTGGACTGGATGGCCCGTGTGGTCGCTTCCAACTCTACATTTCTATGATTCTATGATTCTGTGATTCTAAATGTTCAAGTGAGGGGAGAGGCTCAGCCCTAGAATGTTGGCAAACACAGCAGCTTGTGAGAGGAAAGGGAGAGAGATCAGTTGGGCTGGAGCAAGCATCTTCCATAGCTGGAGTTGCTCTCCGCTGTTGGACATGAGTTTTGGTCCTGGAGCAAAGAAGGCTGAAGGAAAAGTGTGGATATAGTAAAGTGCAACAAACTGAAGGAAGTGGAATGAGTGGGTGAAGACAACCTTTGAAGGAAAGGAAAAGGGAGGAAATCTGTAGCAGGGTATCTCACCAAAAAGTCTGAGATTGCTGAGCTGAGATCCATCTGCAATCCTTCATGATATATATTTTTTAATTAGGATAGTGCGGTCATATCAAGTTCTTAATCCTCTTTATAATTGACACCTCCTCCCACCATTTCCTGGTGTTTGGGGTGCAGCAGGGAATGTTCCTCATGTGCTTTCCAAGCCCTCTGAAGTCTCCTCTGTTTCCTGGCTCTCCTAATAACCATCTTCTTGGCTTGAGGGCAGATCACAGGCTTTTCGGTATACTGTGTGATGCACAACCTCGCCTTTAATTATTTTGTGGGGTGTCCCCTGCATCCCACCGGTCTCCCGCTTCTGTGTTTTATTTTTCTGCTGTTTTTAAGAATCCCTTTTTTTCCCTCCTGAGAGTGGTGGGAACGCACTGGCTGCCCATTAAAAGCGTTTTCTTTTCCTCATTATTTGACATTACCAGTGCTTCAATTAGCCACATTGGCTTTGCCTTTGATGCTTTGTTCTCCGTTGTCTCTCTCCATTGGGCTCTCAGAAGTCTCAGGCTTCCCCCACCTTGCTCTGATCCTGCCCTGGTCCAGGTCTCTTCCTCAGCCTCTCCCAAGGCAGTTGGGACCCGGGGCTCCTCCAAGTCCTTTTCTCCGACACTGTTTCCTTGACAATTTTGCCCACCCATCCAAAACAACAGCTGTTCTAAAACTAATATTGATTCAAAGAAAAGAAGGGAGCACCCTGCCTGGTGGTTTTAATCAAAATATCCCTCCACTACCACCACTTCCCCTCCCCAACAAATTAAGCTTTTACAAGCTGTCAGATCCTTATCTTTTTCTTGTGGAGGAGCAAGGTGGAGGGGGTGGTCTTTTACAGGTAGGACGGAGATTCTTGGGGGGAGAATTTATACCCAGTCTGGCAGCACAGTATAACCCAGCAGTTCTCAAATTCTGGTCCTGTCTATGTTTTGGACTTCAGCTCCCAGAATTCCCAGCCTATAAGCCCAGTGTTCAGGAAATATGGGAACTGTAGTTCCAACATATAGAGAACAAGAGTTTGAGAACACCTTGCAAGTAGGACTTTAAAAACAGTGATCCAATACCTTCTCTGGAGGTATTGAAGCAGAGGGGTTGATGGCCATCTGGCTGGGATGCTGTAGTTGCAGCCTGGAGGGAGCAGGATTTAGACTCCAAGATACCTTCCAAATCTATCATTCTAATGTCCTCACAAGGATCGGGCTGTGTATATACAGTGTGTTTCTTTTCTCATTTCCTTCTTCAGGCAGTGGTGGAGCTTGGAGTGTGTGGAGGGGGCTGGGACGTGGCTACAACATGGGGGTGTGGCTGCGGTGCGTGGGGGCATGGCCACGGCACGCAGGGACATGGCTACAAGCCAGGATGCCCCAAAAACATTGCTGCTGGGGGCAAGCTGTCCCCATCCCCCCCAATTCTATGCAACTGTCCTCAGCAATGTTTCCTGCAGCTTACTTCTCACTAAGATAGTGTACCTGTGCTTGAGTGGATCTCTGCAGAATGGCTGACCTCCAATCTTCAAATGTTCAGATTTAGTCCTAGATGTTTCCTAAGCTGGGTGTTGTGAAGAAAGACGCCATAACAAGACTCTCCCAACCCACCTTTGTTATTATTTGCTGTCATGTCAACTTCAACTTATGGCAGTCCTATCAATGAGAGACCTCCCAGATCTCCGGGCATCAGATGCCCTGCTCAGGTTTGGCAAACCGAGGGCCATGGTGTCCTTGATGGACTCAATCCACCTGCGAGAGGCTTTTCCTACTGTCTCCCACTTTATTGAGTATTATAGCCTTTTCCAGTGGGTCATGCCATTCCACAATATGGCCAATGAATGAAAACCTCGGTTTAATCATTGTGGTTCAGGCTTTATTTGCTCTCAGACTCCTTTATTGGTCTTTCTGGCAGACCATGGTGTTTGTAGAACTCTCCTCCAGCACCGCTATTCATGAGTTGATTTACTATCTGTCAACGTTGTTCATTGTACAAGTCTCATAATCATACATAGAAATCAGAAATATTATGGCACAGATGCTTCTGACTTGTTCCTCTCCCTCCATCCTTCCATCCCATATTTAATGATACGTCTTCACAATTAGATACCTGCTCTTCTTAGTCTTTTTAAACTATGGTCTCTAGTTTGATCAATGACTGAAGCAAATTATAAAAGACATTTAACTCTTTTGATATCTTCATTGCCCACTTTAAAATTATGTAAAGCATCTGTAGTTCAAATTTGCTGTCTGTTTAAATCTCCCTACACCAGCTCCCTGCTTTCAATAGTGGGCAACTAGATGCTTCTTGCTGCTGGTAGAAGGTAGAAAGGCAATGCCTCTTCTTTCATTTCATTTCACATTATCTTGCTTTTTCTCTCGTGAACTCAAGGTAGAGTGCATACCCTTGCAGCACTCATGTGGGGTAGGTCAGACTAAGAAAACAGTGACTTGGCCCAAGGTTTTCCAGGATTAGAGTTAGGGTTAGGGTTAGTTTTTTCAGCGAGTTTCATTGCTCAGTGGGGACCTGAACCTAGAACTCCCAAGTCCAATAGTCAAAGCCAGGGGTAGCTCTCCAGATGTTTTGGACTATAGTTCTCACAGTCCCTTACTATTGATCATGCTGCCTAGAACTTCTGGGAGTTGAAGTCCACACTAACATCTGAAGTGCTGAAGCTTCCCCACTCCTGCTTTTACCACTGTATCACAAGTTCTCAGGTGTTGTTTTTTGTCCTCAAGATCTGCTGAAGACAGCTATCACAACATGGTGAGGATTACTGCATATTTTTGGAACAACTCTGTGCATTTGATGAAGTGGGTTGAAGTCCAAAAACACCTTATGCTGAATAAAACTTGTTGAGAACCAGAATGATATAAGACCAGGTTTGAAATCCTTGAAGACAAGGTTTCAAATCCTCTGTTCAGCTGTAGAAACCTACTGGGTGAACATGGGCAAGTCACAGTCCCACAACCTAAGAAGAAGGCAATTGGAATAAACGTCCTTGGAATAAATCTTGCTAACAAAACCCTAGGATAGGGTCACTATAAGATGAAGCCAACTTGAAGGCATATAGCAACAGAAATAAAGCTGGGGGCTTCTGGGAGAAGTAATCCAAAAAGGGAATCTCTACCAGTCTCTGATTGTCGCTGTTGTATGCCTTCAAGTCATTTCCAAATTATGGTGACCCTAAGGTGAGCCAATCATGGATTTTTCTTGGCAAGACTTGTTCAGAGGGGGTGTGCATTTGCCTTCCACTGGAGCTGAGAGTGCGTGACTTGCCCAAGGTCACCCAGTGGGTATCCATGGTTGAGTAGGGATTCAAACTATAGTCTCCAGAGCTGTAGTTCAGAGCTGAAACCACTATACCATGCTGACTCTCCTAAACTCTGATTAGATGTAGCTACAAAAAGGCTGGCCCTTTCTGGTAGATGCATGCTTTGCAAAGCTGTTGAATCCTTAGTAGTTACTGAAGTTTCTTCTGCCTCTTAATGAAGTGCCGCAGAGGTCTCATTCTTCAAAAGCAATTCTGAGGGGCTCCAACAAGGACGGGGCGGGGGGAGGAACAAGCAGGAGGCCCTATAAATATCAAACTGCCTTGTTTGAGCTTTGACACATGAGCAGCAATTAGAAAGTGCAACTGGCCTTCCTTCTAAATGAAGTTTCTTTGATAACTACCCCCCAACACCCACTCCCCTGCAACTCCACCCTGGCTTTTACAGGGGAATGTAATTAGTTGGAAAAAACAGAAGCCAGGAGTTGGGGGGGGGTTCTTTGCTTGAGACAATAGCCCCCGCAATGCCTGCTGCTCGACATATTTCAGTCTTCCGATGAGACAGGTTGGAATGGCCTGGAGCCTGGATTTGTCCCTCCCTTCTTTTGCTATACCCTGAGAACCACTTCAGGCAGTTGCAAATGATGTAGTTTTTTTCAAAATGAAAAGCCCCAGGGGCTTGGTTGCTCAGCCCACTTGGCTCCTGCTTCCTAGGAGGGGGCATCAGATCAATGCTGAGGCAGCAAAAATACTCCACAATAACCCTGTTCCAGATGTCAGGCTAGCACTTCACCCAGAGCCTGGAAATGTTATATTTTTGGACCTAGCACCCACTTTGGCTGGGGGATTCTGGGAGCTGTAGTCCAAAAGGACACTTTTGCAAGCTTGAGCCTGGGTCAGACCCAAGTGGAGAATCTCAGTCAGCATACCCACCAGAATTTCACAGATGAAAGCTAGGACATGTGTGGCCACTGCACATCAGAGTATAGACCAGCCAGGAGAGGCTGCAGCAGTGTGCTTTTGCCTGAGCCCACCAGGAAGGGAAAGCTTCTGTCCTTCCTCTCCTCTTTCTCATAGTAGAAAATGCTACTTTTGCATTGTGAACGTAGGTCATTTCTGCACTAGACTGTTATAGTGCTATTATTCCACTTTCAACATTTGTCTATGACAATGCAAGTGCTGTCCAACTGCTACACCGAACCCTATAGCACATAAGACTCCAAGCCTTATGGCCATCACTGGATTTTGTGACAGTGAGTTCAGCAAACTACAATCTTTCCTGTGCAGAAGTCCCACTAAGTTTAACAGGACTTGATCCCATGCATAGGTTTGTGGCTGAATCTTATGAACTGTGGATGTGGAAGTGAAATTCCATTATGGCCAATGGGATTCTGTTCACAGGGAAGTTTTGAGAGTGACTCAGACCATCTTGGGAGACAGTAAGTTCTCCTTGCTGGAAGGTATTGAGGCTGGGCTATTGAGAATGCTATGGTTGCACTTGGCTTGTATATTTGGCAATCAGTGTGTATGGAGTTGATGTTAGACTAAATTACCTTTAATGTACCTTCCAACTTCCAAATCTTATGATTCCAGGGTTGCATAGGATTACAACCTTTAATTGTAGGTAGAGAGGTGCTTCCTTGTGTTAGATCTGAATCTGTTGCTAGCTGTCCATGCTGAGTAACCATAGGTTGCAGCATTTGGAGAAGGGGTTGCCAAATGTTTATGTAGGTCCTGTGGCAATGCCTTGAGAAGCAGTCCTACGTGGAGACATTATGAGATCCTAACTGTGTCTACCTCTATGCCAGGGGTGGGCAACTGAGTGGGAGTCAGAGACCAATTTCCCACACTGGCTGCACACCTCCCAACAGACACAGCAAGCCCAAATACCTCTGTTTTCCTCTATAGTTTTCCTCTATAGTCCCTCCCAAAATGGTGACAGGAAGTAACATTGCGTCACTTCCTGCTGCCATTTTGAGAAGGACTGCAAAGGAAATGAGATGCTTTTGGGAGCAGTATGAGATTCTAGGGTGCCTATGGGAGTGGGTGGGGTATAGTTTATGTTCTCAAAAGCTCCTATTGCTGATTTCTGCCCCTTGATGGGCTGTTAAAAAAACAAAAGCAGGATAGGACATTTCTTTCCTGGGTCAATTGGCAACTTCATTTTGTCGGAAAGGAGTGGGAAAATGCATCATTCATAATTTGAATACACCATGAATATCTCCCCAAGCTGGGGCCAAGTCTGACCTTGGACAGAATGAGATGGCTGCCTCAGGCAACCATCGTGAAATGTCAGGAAAGGGTATCATCCAGCCATGAGTCATTTTCTTTGTTGTTCCTGCATTTAACCTGGCTAAGGATAAGGAGAGGCGCTTGTGGGAATTTCTGCCTCATCAGCCAAAATAACTTAGCTGCCCTTAGGTAGTATGTACCTTGACTTCCGTGTGTGGGAAGAGATGCCATTTCTTGCTCTTCCTCAGTCAGTGAAATGCCTTGGGACATCTCTGCCCACAGTCTTCTGTTCCCCCCTTAACCTGCAGTGCCTTAGCCAGGGTCATGTGAAAGCTGCTCTCCCACCCTTTGGAAATACTTTTCCGTTTTTGTCCAGGTTACTACGGACACAGGGGTTTTATGACCAGGAGACAGACTCCATTAGTTAATCAACAGCCCAAAGGGATGTCAGAGGGTTTCACTAAATCATTCCTCCATGGAAAACAGAGCATGATGGAATTTTTGAGGCTGCAGGTCTGGTGGAATCGCCAACAGTGCTCACCCAAAGTAAACATGAGTACACCTCAGTTTCTGAAGTAGATGCCTTTCTGAGTGTTACTTTTGGTAACATGGTACCAGAGGCAAAAACAACATGGGACGAACAGATATCAGTTCCTACACTACCAAAAAAAATAAAAGGTGAGGTTCAGCAAACTTTTTATTCAAAACTAAAACTATGCACATGTGAAATAAAATGACCAGGTTAGGTAAGCCTTGCAGAGGTAAGCAAAAATATTTTGAACCTTCTAGAGACCACTTGTAACCTTCTTCCAAAATGAGTCCAGGGATGGCTTTTTCTTTCATGTTTCTTATGATTTCCATTTTGGTTGTCCAACTGCCAGGAGAACTAGGCTTATCTGCTCTCCTCTTTCCTGCTCATGGAATTCTGGAGGTAGTTGCTGTTTGCCTTGCTGTTTTAGGCAGGCACACATGGCTACAATAGGATTCTACCTGTAAGCCAGTGTAGTGTGGTAGTTTTAGCGTTGGACTATGATTCTGCAGGCCAGTTGCACACAGTATGCCATGGAAATAATAATAAAAAAAAGGTCAAATGTAAGAAATGAGGAACACACATGCAGGTATGTGCACACACTAACTTTTCAAGGCAATGCTCTCACTCTGAGATACCTCCCTCTTGTCCTGGGGACTGGATAAAAGGGTCCAGACCTGAAGTCTCAGGTCCAGGCCATGACATCTGGGAACCCTATTGCCCATTGCTATGCAGTCAGGGAAGAAGAAATAGCCTTGCTTCTTCCCAAATCACCGAATAGGTGTGCCACAGAGATGTAAGTTATCCAGTGGCCCAATAGGATCATGGCCTTGAGCTATACCTCCCAAACTGCATCATCTTGTGTACAATATTCCCCAAATGAGTTAAGCTGCTGCAACCAGCAGTTATGCTCAAGTCAGTCACCAGCAGTTTTCTGGAGCCCCAAGTAATTTCCCCAAATTCTATGGCTGCACACTTTCACTCTGTGTAAGAGTAGATCTATTGATTCAATAGAACTTACATACATGTTGACTTACCTAGTTCTCCCTGATTTGGTGGATCTATTTTAGTTGGGCTGAACACTTTGATTTAGGCTGAAGTCTCCAGGAAGGAAACCATTTATGCAGCCATTGTTTAGGCAAGTTGCTTTTTGGGATGACAACTCTGAGGCCTTTTCTGCACAACACTGTTCTAGTGTGCTTATTCCACTTTCAACCTCTTATGGAATCTTGGGGTTTTCAGTTTAGGGAGGAGCATTTAGAATTCTCAGCCAGAGAGTTCTTTCTCCTCAGTAAATGACCAACCCCAAAATTCCATGGGATGTTGAAAGTGGAATAATAGTATGATAACAGTGTGGTGCGGAAATTGACCCAGAGTAGATTAACCACCCCCCATTAGGTGAAAGCTGCCAGCTACAATTGCCTTCTGCTCCATGCTTCTAGGCAATGTTTTGGCAGCACCTAGCAAAGTTAGTCTTTTGGACTACAACTCCCAGTATCTCCCAGCCAGCATGGTCATTGACCTTGGAGATGTAATGCAAAAGATTAACTTTGCCAAGCCCTGACAAGACCTTCCTGTAGGAGTTGTTGTTGTGTGCCTTCATTTCTGACTTCTGGCAACTCTAAGACAAACTGGGGGTTTTCTTAGCAAGGATTGTTCAGAGGGGGTTTGCTGTTGCCTTTCTCTGAGGCATAGAGAGTGCAGTTTGTCCAAGATCACCCAGAGAATTCCATGCCAAGCAGCAATTTGAACACTGTCACAGAGTTCAATGCTCAGAATCACAGTCACAGTTCCAACACTTAGACCATTATACCATGTTGGCTGTCATTCCTGTAGGAGCAGAGACCAAAAACTTAGACTTTTTCAAACAGAGTTTTTTACAGCTTTCATTTTGCTTCATTTTTAAAAGAAAGGAAATCAACACAACTTAATTAATATAAACATAATTACAAGAAAACAGCAATTAAAGGTTTGCAAAAGACCAAGTACCGGTAAGTACTGTTTCCCGATAAAACTTTTGGAAAGACTATGAGGATTACATGCAAGGTATATTTTAAATCGAAGAACAGGTCATTATATTCCTGAGTGTTGAGCTTTCTAATATTTTTCCTGTGTATGCCAGTTTGGGAATCATCAGAGCTTGGATAATTTGCTTTTTTGGACTACAACAGAGAATTCACCAGTCTTGACTGGCATATTCTTGTTTGCAATGGCCTATGGCTAAAAGCAATAAATATTTTGGAATCTGGAATTTGCCTGGTAGATTCTATAGATCAAAAAAGTAACTTTCCCAAACTCTGACTCCTGCATCTGGCTTCTGTTCATTTGGGATAGTTTTGTTAGTTCTGTAATGCTCCAAATATTAGATCTATTTCTTCTAGTTATGTACTCGACTGAGGTTACAATCCTTTACCCTTTCACATGGGCACAAATCAGGTCTTACTTCTGTGTAGACACACGAAAGAATGCACTGTTAAATGCCAAAATCCATTATAGCTTCAAGCACTTTTTACCCTGGGTTTTTTTTGTTCTTCTGCATTTCAAGAGTAGAATGTGGATAGGAAATCTGCACCCTTAACAAGAGAGCCATGTCATGGCACACGATATCGCAGACTACTGGTCTAGTCACCTGGGGTGATTCCCAATGGCCTCCAAGTGACTCGATGGATGGGTACATATGTGACATTTTAAAAAAATCCCTCTCATTTATAATTTTTATTTCATGTAAAATGTTTTTAAACTATTTTTGGAACGATTCCCAGGACAGCATACAAAAGTCTGGATAAAACTAATCACATCAGCAATGATTTGTAATTTGGCGACTTAATTAAAAAAATTATCTGCTAGATAGCTCTAGTTTAGATTTAGAAAGCAGAGGATTTTAGTGATCTCACCAATGTACAAATCCTGGGATACTTTAGGATGGAGCCATGACAGCTTTAACGTGGTAAAAAAGTGTGCAAACAGATCAGAGCAAGTACACTCAGATAGATGGAAGATAATAGTTATTATTTCAGAAAAGTTAAATAGAGGGTGGAACCAAAGGCAAAAGGGTGTGGGTCCATAAATGCCAGCATCCTTCAGCTTAAAGCTCCTAGTGCCAGTAACTAAACCTTGGGAGAGGAATTTCAAGCATCTAGAACAGGGTGGGGGGAAATTCTGGTACAAAATGCTGGGAAACCACCAAATGATGATGTCATTGGCCATCATTGGCCGGCCGGCCCCTCCCAAAACTGCAAACCCCAGGATTCCATAGGATGTTGAAAGTAGAATCATTGCGCTATAACAGGCTAGTGCGGAAATGGCCATAGAAGGGGCTGTGGCCATCTGGGGGAACCCAAAGGGCCAGATTGGGCCCTAAGTCCTGAGGTTCCTTACCCTTGTAAAACACAAATAACTGCCAGGGAATCTGCATGCACAAGAAGTATTTTGTGGGTTACTCATTTTTGTGAACACCTTCAGAAGCCAAGGAGACAGCAAATGTCAGGGTTTTGTCTGGTTTTAAGTTGCCTTAAGAGTTAAATGGTTTACTTTTGATCTGAAATGATTTCTATTGTTTCTTGTTGTTCTAAACTTTAAAACTATTCCCAAGTGATTTTTTTGTTTTGTATCTACAATTGTTGGATGTATAGCAGGATTTTTAATACATTTGAATAAGCAATGAAAAATAAATAAGTAGAGAGATACTCAGGAAAATGTAAGCTTTTAGGGGCAGAGCATCTATCGGGTTTGGTTTGCTTTCGTTACTGGGTGAAATGTATTGATAAACAACGAGCATGGTGCCAGTTGTTTCTCTCTTGCTCACACACGTCATCCCTGTACACGATCCTGCTGACTGCATCCCACCGCTGGCTCTGTTCCATTGGGAGGCAAGGGGTGAGCCTGTCATCCCAGTGGCAGGAGCCAAGGCAACGTGAAACCGGAGCCAAGTGGGGAGCATGCAGAAGAATCCAGGCCTGAACATTTGACCTGGCAACAGCTGCTTGTGTAGAGACAGGTCTCCCTCCCTCTCTGACAGCAGCTGCAACTGCCTGAAGTCCCTGATCTGTGATGTTGCTCTAGGGAGGCAAGTCAGTCAAAGGTTTTGGCCCGTAGGCCGGGAATCTGGCCAGTGAATTAAAGCAGGGATTTCCAAATGTGCAGCCAAATTCCCCTTTGGTCCCCCACTACACCGGGAGTTGCAAGGAGGGGGGCAGCAGTAATCCTCCAGCGTCTTCTTGGGATATTTGCTCATCTCTGGCGGCCTTCTCCCTGAGGTGAGTGGCTGGAAGCCTTGGGATCTAAATGATGCCCCAGTGGTCAAAGGGAATGGTCTTATGGCCTTGGGAAACTTTATATTCTGAATTAAAACTCCCCAAATCCCCAAGCCAGCATGGTGGCTTAAAAGACAGCTCCCAGAATTCTTCAGCCAGTCAAAGGGAATGAATTTGTGGGGTTGGGAACTGGGGGATTCTGACAGCTGCAGTCCAAGAAAAGTAAATTTCACGAACATGCTCTTTTGCTAGATGGAAACAGTTTTCTGAGCAGTAGGAAGAGATGCCAGCAATTCACTCCAGGACCCCTTGAATGTTCTGCCACTGAACTCCCACCCTTCCAAAGAAGAATTGTTGGAACCTGCCTCGAAATTAAGCAGGCCATTCAACTGGCCAGCTCAGTACTACGTATCTGTACTGAATGGCAATGGCTCTCCACTCTTTCAGCCCGGGGAGTTTCCCAGCCTTGCTTGGAGAAGCTAGGGGTGGAACCTGGGGAGTCTGTGAGTAAAGCACATGCTCTACCACTGAGTTAAAGGTGTTTCCATGTTTCCCTTTGGCATCTTGGTCCCTGGTGTTGGAGGCAGAAGACTGACCACTTGCAATGCCATTCTATGAATGTCCACGGGTGGCTCTTATGTCAGTGGGACAGTGAATCTGTTTTGGATTTTAGTCTGTATTTTAAAGTAGCTATCCTTGAGTGCTCTTTTGGGAGTTTATCACAGGAGGCCAGTAAACCACAATCATTGGAGGATAATAACATTTTTGGCTGGGTCTTCTCACACAAAGTCATTCCTCTTGTATTGTTCTCCTAATAGGAGACCATTTGGAAAGTGTTTCTTTTACAAAGGAGGTGCATTAATGGATTTTTTGTGTTTGTAAGACAATCACTTTCCAAATGCCCATGGTCCCAGCCAACAACTGTTATCTTGCAGTAACTGCGATTTACCTGCCTTGTGTGTTAAGCTCCTTGGTCTCATCTCTTGAGGCAGTTCTGAACAATTTTATTCCAAACAAAGATAGGGCTGTCTGTCCACACTCCCTCAAATGTAACCTCCTTCTTCTTTTCCAAGTAATGATTCTTGTTTTGCAAAACCAGTCTTTGTCCCCAGTGGAGAGTAAGGCAGCACCAAGCTGTCTGACCTCAAGATGGGTTTATGGCTCCCTTTGCACAGCCAGAGGTGGAGACACGGCTGTGAAGGCGGTGGCGGCAGCAGTAGCAACAACAGGAATCCACATCAGTCGCTCAGCTTCAAAACAACAGCTGTTCCTCAGTGTGGCATTCGATTCTCTTTGTCCTTCCCCTCCCTGCAAAATAAGTCATGCTTTCTCAATAATTAGCAAATGCCTTTCCTAACAACAAGCTGTATGCACAGAAATATGTGCCAAAAGGGAATGTTGCAAGGGGCCCTGTAGGAGTCTGCCCTAGAGGTGTGCCAGATGCCCCTCCTGAGGTCCTGGCAGGTGAAGGATTGACCACTTGACTGCCCTTACCAAATGTGCTACCACTCTCCCACAGAGTCATAGAATCATAGAGTTGGAAGAGACCCCAAGGGTCATCGAGTCCAACCCCCTGCTATGCAGGAACACCCATCAAAGCACTCCCAAAAGATGGCCATCCAGCCTCTGCTTAAAAACCTCCAACGAAGGAGACCCCACCACACTCCATTGAGGCAGCAGATTCCATTGCCGGACAGCCCTGACTGTCAGCAAGTTCTTCCTGAGATTCAAGTGGAATCTCCGTTCCTACAGCTTGCATCCATTGCTCCTTGTCCTAGTCTCTGGAGCAGCAGAAAACAAGCCCTCTCCCTCCTCTACATGGCATCCCTTCAGATATTTAAACATGGCTATCATGTCCCCTCTTAACCTTCTCTTCTGCAGACTAAACATCCCCAGCTCCCTTAGACGTTCTTCATAGGACATGGCTTCCAGACCCTTCGCCATTTTGGTCGCCCTCCTCTGGACAAGTTCCAGCTTGTTGACATCCTTCTTGAACTGAGGTGCCCAGAACTGGACACAGTATTCCAAATGAGGCCTAACCAATGCAGAATAGAGTGGTACCATTACCTCCCTTGGACACCATACTCCTATTGATGCAACCAAGAATCACGTTGGCTTTTTCTTGGCTGCTGTGTCACACTTCTGACTTATGTTCAGCTTGTGATCTACCAAGACTCCTAGATCCTTTTCACACATACTGCTATCCAGCCACACGTCCCCCATCCTATACTTGTGACTTTCATTTTTTCTGCCCAAGTGCAGGACCCTACATTTCATAGGTAGCCGTTGTTTGCATGGCAGCCAATTGCTTGCTTGTAGGTTGACCTGGCCCTACCATTAGGCAACATAGAGCAGCATCTTTAGGAACAAGATTTCCAGCAACTTTTTTCATTATTTGATTTGTAGTTGTACATTTTTATATTTATATTTTTATTGCCAGGGGAGTGGGTCAGAGTGAAGATGCTTGTGGGACTGCTGACTCCCACAACCCATGGGCCAAGAACTTTTCCAGAGTCTGATTTGGGTACTCTCTCAGCTTTGACACCCCAATTGTAGAATGTCCTCATGGACCCTGAAACTGGTTTTAAGTTTGAGGGGCTCAATGTTGATAAAGGGGTTGTTATTAATTTTGTCAACTTGCAGGGGAGGACAAATTCCACCCATTGTATTTAAATAGAAAAAGACTCAGGTCATTTCTGCACTAGCCTGTTATAGCGCGATGATTCCACTTTCAACATCCTCTGGAATCCTGGGGTTTGTAGTTTCGGGAGGGGCTGGGCAGCCCCTTCCGAAACTGCAAACCCCAGGATTCCAGAGGATGTTAAAAGTGGAATCATCGCGCTATAACAGGCTAGTGCGGAAATGGCCTCAGTTACTTTCCAGGTCTCATAAGCAAGTAAAGTCTACCTGAAGATTTCATGATAACTTTTCCACATCGTAAATACACAGTAAAGCCCAGCATATAACAGTCAACTGGACACCTTTTCTCTACACCACAGAGAAAAACTGAGAGAGTGAAAAAGCCCATATACTTTGGTTTATCTTTATCAATAACCTTAAAGAATCTCATTTCTGCAGCTGCTGATTCTTAAACAGGGCAAACCTGAGAGAGGCTCTGTGTTTTCTTTGTTTTTAGGACTTATAACTCAGATGAGGCAACGGAGCAAAAAATAATAACAACAATAAAAAACCCCCAGCTTGCCTCTTTCCCCACCTTTCAGCAGCTGCCTCTGCTTTGCTCAATTACTTTTCTCCCACAGCTCTAGCTGTTCCGGGCAGCCGGAAAGCAGAATGTACTCAAATCTCCTGACGGTTTTCTCTAAAATTCCACAGGCGGAGAGTTTGGGAAGCCGGAAGTCTTGTAAATTTGGCAGCTGCAGAAGAAGAGAGGACAGGTGGGAAAAGCTGGGTGGGAGGTAAGTGGGCTGCGGGAGGAGTGGATTTTGGCCTGTGACTAACAAACAACTTGCTTGTGAGTACATGAGTGTGAGAGAGTGGATACATTCGCACAGAGGTGAATGAGTTCTCCTTTAGATGCATTAGGTGCCTATCTGAGTTGAGACAGTTTGGCCATTTGCACACTAGACTGTTACAGCGCTATTATTCCGTTTTGAACATCCTATGGAATCCTGGGGTTTGCAGTTTAGGGAGGGGCCTTTAAAGATGGCCTTTGAGGCCCCTCCCTAAGCTGCAAACCCCTGGATTCCATAGGATGTTGAAAGTGGAATAATAGCACTGTAACAGCCTAGTGTGCAAATGGATGAAGATGTTCCACACATGCTCAGACATTTGGTCCTTCTGGCTGAGTGCTTTACAGCAGGAGTACAGCAAGTGCAAAGGTCAAGGGTCTCTTTCCGGACACCGTTCAAAGTGCTGGTTGTGACCCATAAAACTTTTTACAGCTTGTGTCCAAATTACATGGAACATTATATTTCTCTATATAAACCTGTCCAAGTTTTAAGATCTTCAGGAGAGGCCTTTCTCTCAGTTCCACCAGCATCATGGGTACATTTGGTAAAGAGATAGGAAAAAACCTTCTCTGCGATTGCTTCCAGACTGCGCAATTTCCTCCCACGGGAAGCTTGCTTGGCCCCTTCTCTACTGTTTTTTTTCACCAGCAGGCAAAGACTTTTTTATTTAGGTAGACCTTCAATTTTTGATGGGTTCTACACCCTATCGAATGCTGGGGTTTGCAGTTAGGGAGGTGAATTTAGAATTCTCATCCAGAGAACTCCAGTGCCTCCCCAAACTACGGCTCCAAGATTCCATAAGATGTATCTATGATAGTTAAACTGGGACCATAGCACAGCAACCGTGTATTGTGAATGGACTCCCAGAGAGATCCTTGGTCCGTCTCACTCAATACTGTCTGCTATGCAGACTTTACAGCACATAATCTGCTCTGGGTTTTAGTGTGAACTTTAAAGGAGCCATCTGAGGTGGTGAATCTATTTTGAGGTTCAGCAACTCAGACAGTTCATTTAAAGTTCTGACTAAAACCCAGAGCAGATTTATTGCCCCACTGACATGAAAGCCACCAGCTGCCACTCTCCTAGAGGCCAAAGGCAGTGGCCAAAAAAGGAAGTGGGCAGGCAATGGCTTGGGCTTCCATAGTTCCCCGATTTTCCCTATGGGAAGCAGCACGCAGTACCAAACCAGCATTTGGTCTGATCCTGCACAGATCTTATGTTATTGTGGGTCTGGCCTGTGAAACAGATGAGCACAAAGAAGATGGTCATATTCAAGTCCAGTTTCATGTATTGAAAATTCTCTGAGTTACAAGAAGGGATATAATAAAATTATTTGACTTGGAACTAACCTGACAAGCTTAAAGTTTAAAAACTCTTCAGAGTAGAGCAGGCTGGCAGTAGCATCTTTCTGTTCTGATCTCGCCCTGCCCCCTAGTGGGCCCCATGGGAAACTACATTAAAATTATAACGCAAGTCCACCTATAACACTATGAACATTTCCGCACGACACTCTTATAGCGCGATGATTCCACTTTCAACCTCCTAGGAACCCCAGGATTCCATAGGAGGTTGAAAGTGGAATCATCGCGCTATAGAGTGTCGTGTGGAAATGGCCTATCTTTCTGTAGTGGAGGAACTGGCAATGCCGCTGGTAGGGTCTCCTGTGTCAGACATGCTTGCATCGAGGCGCCAGACTAAATGTGCCAAACAGCTACTGAGCAGCACCAGCACTAGTGGGTGGGTGGGTGGGTGATGGCACTGGCGGATGCACCACGAGTAAACACTTGTTAGTATTGCACAGAAGGAGGCCCAGTAAACCGCTTTTGGATGTCTTTTACCATGAAAACCCTATGATGAGACAATCCAAAATGAAACAAGAGATAGTGGCAGAAGATGAGACTTGCAGGTCAGAAGGCACTCAGTGGGTTACATGGGAAGAGCAAGGCCATTTCTGCACTACCTTGTTATAGTGCTATTATTCCACTTTCAACATCCTATGGGGGTGGCAGTGTAGGGAGGGGCATTTAGAATTCTCAGCCGGAGAGCTCTTTGGCCTCAGGAAGCTACAAACCCCAGAATTCCCCCAAGGATGTTGAAAGTCGAATAATAGGACTAGAACAGTGTAGTGCAGAAATGGCCCAAGTATGATTGTCTCTTCGTGGTCTCTGTATTTTTCCTGATTGTCAGCTACTTTGTGGAGCGCGGAAAAGTGTGTGACAAAAATTATAGTAACCTAAAAGTCAACATTCAGCTGATCTTGGTTATACGTTATATAATATTTTTGGAAGTGTTCCTTTCCAGCCATCTAAGTTTATTTCTACACAATTTCCCAGCAAAATCAAGCATTTGTACATCCAGCCTGGTACAACTGTTCCCCCTACTGGCAAAAGCTGGAAAGCTATAGACCTTGCCTGAAAGCTAAACTTTGCCTGTGAAGACCTGGGAAGAAGCCCCATTGAAGTCATTGGGATCTACTTCTGCATAACCTTCCACTGTAAGAATTCTTAAAGATTTCACGGTTACTAATTTACTATAAAATACATGCCGAATTTCAATTGGCTTTCTGCTTTTCAAGTATGAAACGCTCGTTACGTATGGGCCTGCCATTTTAGTAACATGGTTAGACGGATCATTGAATCCATCATGGCACCTTTCCCCAAACTTGCTGAGTTGCAAGCAGTTCCCGTCAGTCACAGACAGAAGAAGCAGTGGCCATCCTTGCTGGAAATGAAAGGATTTGAAGTTTATCTGGAGGGCATCAGGTTGGAAAAGGATGTGCTCAGATGTGCATGTGTGTGTCTGTATGGGTAAACACTAAGAGCAAAAATGCCTTAAGTCCAGGCTATCTAACAGATTGTGGTGTTCATTCCGTTGGTCAGTCCCAAGTGGAGCTTGTTGTTGTTAAAGTCAGCTTCAACTTATGGTGAACCTCTCAATAAGAGATCCCCAGGAGAATTGATTCATTTGAAATGTGGTGCTGAAAGAGAGTTCTGCAGATACCATGGACTACCAAAAAGGCAAAGAAATGGGTCTGAAAGGAAATCAATTGGTGAGTCAAATGAATCCAACTGAGTCAATGGGGCTATTCCATTATTGTTGTGTGCCTCCAAGTCATTTCCAGCTTATGGCAACCCTAAGGTAACCCTATTGTGTGTGTGACGTGCCAGGCCCCTGAAAGGTTTGCTTTAGGGTCACCATAAGCTCTAACTGGAAGCTGGTCCTCTCTCTTTTCTTTGGAAGCAGGAGAGAGGCTGGCTAACATGTGAGACAGACAAACTTAACAGAGGCAAGCATTGACAGGGGCTGGAGAAGGGAGAAAGTAATGAGTGCTTGATGGCTCCCTTGGATCGTTCCCCCCTCCCCACCACCCACACACTTGTGCTCCATCCTCATTAGAGCGAAACCCCAATTCAATTAATGGAGGGGCTTCCCTTCCCCCTCCCCTTTTGTCTTTCTGTTAATTGGTCTGGTCCTGCTGCTAAGTGGGAAAGCTGGGCATTCCAAGGAGCCTGAGAAAAATGCTAGCTGTGGTTCCCCACCACACCGCCTTGCACCCCGCCCCACCTTCGCCATGGATCTTGGGGAACGGAGGAATGACAGCGTAATTGGAGCCCCTTCCTTTGTGTGATTCACCCCCTCCTCATTTGCAGGGAGTGGGCAACAAACAGGAATGGGATGGTGACACCAGTCGGGCATGTCCAAAGAGCCTCCATTGATCTGGCTGCCACTGTGTTTGTGCAAATCTCTCCAATCCTGGGTTTCTTACTAGAATGCAAAACAGTGCTGATACCTCATCTTGTGTACTCCTGCCCTGCCCTGCCCTGCCCTGCCCTGCCCTGCCCTGCTTTCACTGTTGCCTCCTGTTGCTGCAAAACCACTCAGGTAGCCAGAGTGAAAACTGGCGCAGGCTGCTGTACTTGTGTAGAAGAGAGACTTTCAGCAGGTGTTGTGTGTTACCTGGTTGTGTGACAAGCAGCACCTGCTGAAAGTCTCACTTCTTTACAACCATTAAAGATACAGGAGCCCTCTCCAGTTTTCAACTTAGCTGCCCTGCCAACTGGTGAGTAATTTGTCCTTGCCTGTTTTCGTTTGCCCTTTAGGAGATAGGAGACTCAGAATAAACTCAAAGGGATGGTGGGGGTGGGAGATGGGGGGACACAACAGGTCGACAGAGTTAGCCCATCTCAAGGCGGCCAAACTGGTTCTTAGGCTCTCATTAGACCAACTGCCATCCATATTGGGATTCACCATTTATAAGAGTAGATGAAAGGACCTCAGAAAATCTGGGTCTATTTAGACAGAGATCCGGAAAAGTTACTTTTTTGGACTGTAGCAGCTCCTCAAACTTACCAGTAACAGTGGTAGAGTTTGGAGTGTGTGGAGGGGAGGCAGGAGGGAGCGGGGCTATGGCACAGGGAGCGTGGCCGTGGTGCATGGGGGCATGGCCAGAGCATGCAGGAGCGTGAATATGGGCCAGGACACCCAAAAAATAGTGCCACCTGTCCCTATGCGACTGACCAGTAATCATGACTAGGGCTGCCTAAATACCCTGAAGACATCAGATCCCATTTGATTTCAGAAGCTAAGGAGGGTCAGGCCTTGTGCGTATTTGGAGGGGACAGAGCACCAGGCAATGCCAAAGGCTATAGGCTATTTTAAGAGGAAAGCAATGGCAAACTACTTCTGAATAAATCTTGCAAGGAACCCCCTACAGAGGTTTCCCACTTGAAGGCACATAAACATGGCCAGATGACAGTCTTTCCCAGTCCTACCTGGTGATACCTTTTATTTCTCTGGCAACCTTCCTTGGATGTGGAACACAACTAAAATTAATAATCTAACTACTTCCTAGATAATAATGAGCTGGACAGGCTAACAGTATGACTCACTATATGGCAACGCCAAGTGATTTATGTTTAAAGAGAGGCCATGGTTCAGTAGTAGAGCCCTTGCTTTGTGCATGGAAGGTCCTAGATTCAGTCCCAGGAACCTCCATGTTAGGGGTGGGAGAAACTTTAGTCTGATGTCCTGGAGAACTGCTGCCAGTGGATGTAAACCAATGCTTCTTAAGACATGATATGGGGGCATTGGGAATTCCCCGCTCTCAATATGCCATATTTGTGCTCATTGGCTACAATTCTTCCTTTCTTTCCTGGAAACTCATCAGGCAGCAGAAGTTGATGGCTTGTGGCCTGGGAACAATCCATGGACCAGGACTTTGAGTATTACCAGCGTTGAACATATATGAGCTAGATGGCTAAGTGTCCTACGCTGGCATGATGCAGCTGTTTAGACTGAGTATATCCGCACTACACAATTATAGAAGTTTGATACCACTTTAGCTGCTTTGGCTTCCTCCTATGGAATTCTGGGATTTGTAGTGTCAATATCAAGGATTCAAGCAGAAATACTAACATTACATATAATGCATTGGTACATGTAGCGAGTTAGAGAATAGTTCAAGCTGAATCTGAAATCACACATTATGTAAAGTTTAGCAACAAACAACTATGTCAACATGTGGCACCATTCCTAAATTAAACGTTAAAATGAATAACTTTAAACTTTTGTAACAAAAAAGAAACTTTTCAAAGCTCTGTCCTGAACTATCCTGCTACCTCGGTGACGAATGAGGACATTTTGGCCTGGAGGAGTTTCCTTGTGAAACATTGCCAACAAGTTACCCGTAGTGATCTCATTTCTGGCGAAGGATGTATTCCTCCATCTGGTAATTTGCACCTTTGTATTTCTATATTGTTTGCAACTATGCATTGTTCTCTTTAGGTATCTGTGAAGCCTGTATCTTTTATCATATGCTCACAATCGTATATTGTCTCCAATAAGAATCTGTGAAGCTTGTATCTATTGCTGCATGCTCACAACTATATATTGTCCTCAGTAAGTATCTGTGAAGCCTGTATCTATTATCATTATTTATTGTTATAACATATGATATATCTATGTATATATAAGTGCTGTTTACTTTATGTTTATATATCTATATCTTTACATGGTTTAATCATTAACACTGTCCAGTGGTATGGTCCATATCGTTTAATTTTTGTCATTCACCTGTTAGTGGTTGTCTTGGACAATGTCCCACTGCCAGCATTGCTGTAAGATCCAACAGCTTGCCCATTTTGCTTTTGTACGTGAAATGGGAGTGGGGATTAGGGGTGCCATCTTGTCCTTTGCCTCAGGCAACCAAATATCTCAGGATGGCCCTGGTTTCTTGTGCCGGCCTCTCGTTTCCCACTTAAAAGGGCAAACGTCCTGTGCTTTTGTGTGCTGTGGGAGTCCCCAAAACCCAGAACTTTGGACTTTCCTGCTTCACTCCTTGATTAATAAATCCTGATTACTTCTATTAAATCACAAGCACGTTTAAACCCCCTGGCCTGATCCCCGAGGGAATGGAAAGTTCAGGGGAAGGAGAAGGAACAATTTGGCAGGATGGGGAGACAGACCCACCCGGCCGCCTCCTTTGGGCCAAACCCGGGTGCACTCTGCAGGCCTGAAAGAAGACCATAAATCTCCCACGACAACAACAAAGGCTGAGAAGGGGCTGATAAAAGGCGGCATCTGGTCCGAGGCTGCTGGAAAGGTGTTTTCCGGGGGAGAAAAGGGACAGACAAAGCTACGCCCTGGGCTTTCAAGGCCCTTAGCTGGGTGACGTGGAAACAGCTTCTTCTCAGCTTCCCTCAAAAGGGGGAAGGGAAATGAGTTAATAATTTGTGCAGAAAGGTTGGAGCTGGCTTTTTTTTTTTAAAAGGCTTGTCCCTCCTGTGCACTGGCATGCTTGGGATGTGTGTATGCAGATGCCTGTGATTTGTTTGGTGCATCAAATTGCATACCAGACAAGCCTGTTCTGGACTCCAGAATAATGTCATTTATTATTTAGAATGGACATTTAGGAGAGTGACTGACAAAACAGAAATATACAAATACTATGGTGTTTCTCCTTCTGCCTTTTCAGCACACAATACAAGTGTCATTTTTTTTTCTGAGCAGCTGAAGTTCTTATGAAAAACAAAAATTGTGTGTATCTGGTGGTGTGTCCCCAGTTCCGTGCCCGGTTTGGCAACACGATTGATGGAGCCTCCAGTTTAGCTGTTTTCCCCCACTCAGGAATGTTATCTCCAGGACCTCCGAGAGTCCTTTCCGGTTTTCTAGGTTAATTGTATTGGCCTTGCCCAGGTCTGTATCTCTCCTCTTTTCCCAGCCTTAGGAATTTTAGTAGAGATGCTTTAGCCCACTCCAGTGTTTCCTGTCCCTTTTTAACCTGAGGAATCTTTGTAGTGGTGCCTTAGCTTCTGCCCATTTTCCTGCCCCCTATTCTGCTTTGGGAATCTTAGCAGAAGTGTCTCAGAGCCCTCTCCTGTTTTCTGGCTCTTTAATAATGATTTCTCAATGAATTATGGCAGCCCCCACTTTTAAAAAATGACTGTGCTGACTGTGAGCAGTGAGAACTGCTGTTCCACCTATCCCCAGGGGGAAAACAGGCTGCAAGGCAATGTGAAGACTTCTGATTACCTCCCCATAGCAAGTTACTTTAAATCTTGCAGGGTTCTTCAAGTGTTGGGTGTTGTCCCCAACTCCCAGTAGCTTCCATGATTTAGATTCTGTGGCACACCTTTCAGTGTTTTCAGGTTTCTCATTGTTTCTTTCTAGGACAAAGTGCAGCTGTGGGGCAACATGTACCGCACCCGGCTCTTTTTGCAACCATCAGCTCTTCCAGACTCCCTTGTCTGGTCTGCCGAATTATATCCCTCCCCAAAAGATGAATTACCTTTCCTGGAAGCCTTTGGGAGCAGGAAGTCATCTTTTAAATAAGTTACAGGGGTCCTGTATTCTACCTAGCATTTTAAAAAACATATTTTTTTTCAAAACCATAACAGGACTTTGGGCTGCTTCTAGGTTTTGGATTTTTAAATTTTTAAGTGGCAGTCTATGAAATTCCTGGAAGTTGCAGAGGGGAAGCACCAAACATTACCTTCTGGAATGACCACACTTGCCCACTTTTGTGCTGTAGTAGTAGCCAGTTGAAGATGTATAGCCGTATTCGGTCTGTAGCAGCATAGTTACATGTTCCATGGAACCTGGAGAAGGCTAAGAAATTAATTGTGGCAGGAGCCTTTGACAGATTTTAAATCCCTTTTGTCCCATCAGGAGTAATGCTGTTCCCTGTCCAGAGCATTTCTTAAGCTGTTGTATCTGCAAATACCTAAAATGAACACCTTTTCAAAAGATACGGGGCCTAGTGGTATGCTTTACAGAGAACGGTCCTTCAATTGAAAGCTGTTATCCACTTTAAAAAGGGAGCTGTAAGAATCATAGAATCCTAGAGTTGGAAGAGACCACAACAGTTATTGAGTCCAACCCAATTCTGCCATGCAGGAACACACAAAGGAACCCCAGCAAATGGCCATCCAGCCTCTATTCAAAAGCTTCCAAAGAAGGGGACTCCACCACACTCCTTTGAGGCAGCATATTCCCCTCAATAGGAAGCTACCCATCAATAACTGGCATCCAGACATGAATGGTGGGTCCAAAGCCCATGAGATGGTGACTCTATTGAGGCCTTACTCTGAATTTAAAGGAGACATCCAAAGTACTTGACCCCAGTCCTATAGCTTCAGCACCACGGATGGCTCTGTTAAGGTTTTGACAAAACAATCAGAGTCGATTGACTATGTCACTGACATCAGAGCCACCAGCTTCCACTGTTGGCACCTGGTTAGGAGATCAAGGAGACAGGCACCCAGGCCAACCGTTCACAGCCTTTCCTATGATGCTGAAGTGTATTGAATTTCTAATAAAATTAAAAGCATGGTTTCTAAACTTGTATTCCTACCTCTACATATAAAAATATGTGAAAGATCAACACTAACATGGAATTAAGATTGCTGTTCTTAAGTGCCTTCAAGTCAGCTCATGATGATGACTTATGATGACCCTGTCAAAGGCTTTTCTTTCTAAGATTGTGCCAGGGGAGAAGGAGGGTTGTCCTTGCCCTCCTCTGAGGCTGAGAGAGTGGGACTTGCCCAAGATCACCCAGTGGGTCTCCATGGCAGTGCAGGAATTTGAATGCTGGTTTCATAGTCCAACGGTCCAACCACTACACCATATTGGCTCTCCAGGAGAAGCAATATCACTCTTTTTCCTTCCATTAAAAGGGAGCTCTGAGGAATCTAGAAGGACTGAGGGATGCAGGGCCGCAGAGCTGCAGTTTGCTCACTCTTGTCCTCGGCAGTCCTTATGTGGACAAAGTGGGAGATATTTTTAGCTGGGTTAGGCAAAGAAAGCCAGCAGAAGCCAAAGCGATTAGCTTTTCCTGATGGTCTGAGGAAACAAACCCCCAGAAAATAAAGTTCTATATTTCCCCCTCGTTCCCCCAGTCCCACCCACCGTAATACTGAATGTAGCAGGTCATATATTGTGGATTCTTCCTCTACTCTTCCAGATGGTATCGGCTCCTCCTTTTTTGCCTCCCTGGCCCCTGGGAACACACATGGCAAGCAGCTGGAAGACAGAAGAGAAACAGCAGCCAGCAATACTGTAACTTGCCAAGAGCCACAGCAGGACAGGAGAGAGATGCATTGCCCAGGTTGGTTTCCTTGGAGACTGAAGTGTAGGGGACATAATGAGGGCAGTCGTCATTAACCCCCCCTTCCTCTGCAACCCCATCCTTTTACAACAGGGGAATGGGAAGGTTTGTCCTCCTTGGAGAACTGGGGAGCCGAGGTTATTGTGCTGTTTATGGTAAAGAAACATAGCAGATTCCACCACACATTCCTTCTCAGCTGCCTGAGTGACTTATGGGTCTGCCCACAGGGAGGCACAGGAGGAGGAGGAGGAGATTTAAGGAGAAAAAGAAGGTAGATTTTAATGAAGCTGACTTGCAATATTCGGACCATTTCTAGGAGGAGGAATGGACACCTTAGTTTGTCACAGCAAAAACAACAAACTGTCTTGTGGCATCTTGGGAACACAGCAAGCTGCGGTCAGAGCCTGGGCTCATCTGTAACCTCATATTGCCAACTCTGACCCTCACTATCAGCAACTCTCTGGGGCTTCAGTACAGATTCTCCTTAGCCCTACCTGGAGGTCCCTGGTATTGCTTGGTGATGCTCCATCCAAGCATTAATGAGGCCTGACCCTGCTTAACTGTTTGTGGGAACAGGCGCTGCACAATCTCCAACCTCCATTGCAGTCCAGCAAATACGCAATTGGTTGCACTATGTTGGTAATTAGCAAAAGAATGGTGTAGTGCAACCACCATACAACAAAATCCCCCCAAATCCACAAAACAGTGATAGCTTTATTGGACCATCTAAAAAAGCACAAAATACTTCATGCAAGCTTTCAAAGCTTTACCGGCTTCTTCATCAGACAAAGATATTAAAAACCATACAGGCGAGGAAAAGTGACAGTGTTAAAAGTCACAGGCCTATGTTTTGTCTCAGATGGTACTTTTGTTGTCAATTAAGATGGTTTGGAGGGAATCTCAGACACGCAGAGGCTGCTTCCCTTCTTGGTCATGTGGGGACCAGAGGGCAGTAAAACACAGGCAATAAAATTTGAACTCCATTAGCAGCAGCAAAGTAACTTCCATTGAGATCCAGGCTATCTCTGTCCTGTGTGAGGCTAACTGCTCCTTCTTAGGCAGAGTACTTTGAATTTCTCAATGATTTTCTGTTACATATAGAAAAACTTTTAGATGCTTTAAACAGGAGGGAATAAAAAAAGAAGTTTCTACTTCCAACAAAGGTAAAGCTTTTTTGTTTGGACTACAGTTGACCAGTTTTACCCATACAAAGCATAAACATTTCCCCAGCTATAACAATTAAGAGACTTCTTGAGACACTTATGGTTCTCTGCCTAAGAAAGGGGCAGTTAGCCTCATCTTCCACATGATCTTTCAGATGTTTAAAAATGACTATTATGTCACCTCTCAATCTTTTCTTCTCCAAAATGATATACTCAGTTCCCTAATAGGGCTTGGTTTCCAGACCTTTGACTAGCTTGGTCACCTCCCCTTTGGATATGTTAGCTTCTCAAGATCTTTCTTGAACTGTAGTGCCCAGAAATGGATGCAGTATTCCTGGTAGTGTTATGAATGTGATGTTACTACTTCTGTTGATCTGGACATTGTACTTCTATTGCTGCTTTTGCCTGAGCCTACTGGGAAGGGCAAGACTCCACTCCCTCCTCTCTCCCATACTGATTTAACTGAGTAAATTTGGTTTTTTAGGTCCTACATCACACTGGTGACTCGTGGTCTAAGACCCCTTGATTTTTTTCACACGTACTGTTCTCAAGCCAAGTGTCTCCTGATGGAGAGCCACATCCTATTGCCTAATTGGCAGGTATTTCTACACATGCTTAGATGGGAAGAGGTTTTAGGCAGAGACTGAAAAGTTACTTTTTTAAACTATGACTTCCAGAATCCTCCAGATAGCATGGTCACAGCTCAGAGTGTGCTATATTTGGAAAAAATTTTATGGCAATGCCTTTTCTTTTAAAGAAAGACCCAAGACCAATGTTTCTAGACACTTTCAGAACATTGGGCCCAAAGACTGGGCAAGGATGCCAGTTCCTAACCCTGGCCAAGATGGAATGTAACTATGGTTTGTGTGGGTGTGTAGAATCAGAAAGTTGCCCTTTCTGTGATCTTTTTCTGGTTTTAGTTCTATTCTTCAGTCCCAGAATTTCTAGCATTGCAGAGAATGAGACGAAGATACTGAAAACTGTTCAGACCTAGAAGTCTTGTATTTGCTGTGTTTGTATTCTCTTGGTGATGTTGTCTGCTTTTTTTTTTTAATGCCTAAACTATATTTCTCAGTATCTAACTTAAGTTTTATATTCCTGCAATGCTAGAACTTTGGGGGCAGAATATTTATTGCCCACCTGTTGCTACACCCATCACTGCAGTTCTATTACAGAACACATGCTTTTATTCAGAAGGTCTCCAATCAATCTCCAACATCTCCAGGTTGGTCTGGGAAGAACCCTCACCTAACATCTTAGCAGACATTACTGAATTAGTTGGAACAATGGTCTGACTGAGTATAAACAATTTCCACCAACCGCAGTGCTGCAGCCCCTGCTTTGCATGTAGAAGTCCTAAGTTCAGTCCCTGGTACCTGTTTGTAGAGCTGGGAAAGGTGCTTACCCTTGAAAACTGCCTGTCAGTGTACAGTACAGCACCTGACTAAGTAATGACCTTCCTTGCTATACATTCTTAAAGTATATGTTGGTGTATGTTTATGGTATTTGTTGCTATATGTTCCTAACATGCAGAGCTGAAAACAAGTGAAAGGATGCAGTCATGAAAATGGTTAAAGGGATTCTTGAGTGGAGCTTGCTTGGAGTGTGCTTGGAGTGGAGGCTGGGGGCCTAATGTGCCGGAGTGGGAAGCCTACTGCAAAAGCTATGCATACATTTTAAAAGGAAAAACAACAACAACATGGAAGGGGCATTTTGCCCCACATTGTAGGAGGGGAACAGGATCAAAGCAAGCAAAGAATAACCCAAACTGGACAGGAGTTGTTGCTGTGATTTTTGCTGGTTGACTGCCAGTCCTTCTGATTCTCAGAATACTGAATTTGTTGCCTTTGTCATGCTGAACTGGCTTTTTGCATCCTGTCCTAGATTGACTCAGAGTGAGTCCCCCTCATTCCAGATTTGAGACGTCAGTGGGGTGGTGGATCTGCTGTGGGTTTTAGCCTGAACTTTAGAAAGAACTGTCCAAGGTTCTGAAACTTATCTTGCAAATAGTTTCATCACCTTGGATTTCTCCTTGAATATTCAGACTAAAATCCAAAGCACTTTCACTGTCCCACTGATGTTGGAGCTGCCAGTTGCCTCTGGATTTAAATCCCTTTAAACATCAATACTATCTGGATAGGACAATGAGCGTGTCCCATTTGAAGTGAGCTCCATCTGGATAGGACAATGAGCGTGTCCCATTTGAAGTGAGCGCCATTGCTTCCCCCATTCCTGCTTCACAGTTTAATTCATCTGTCTGTCCTTTCCTTTCTCTTTTTTGTTGTTTGTATTGTAATCTAAGGTGGTTCAACCTCCCCCCCCCGAGATTAGCCTGTATATTGAGATCTTCTGGGGAGGCCTTCTTCTCTGTCCTACCACTTTCACAGGTACATCTGGTGGGAACATGGAAAAGGGTCTTCTTGGTGGCTGCCTCCATGGGCAGGTTAAGACTTTTTTCTTCTGTCAGGGCTTTGAGAACTGATTGCTCATGGGGAAAGTGCCTATCATAGCGTGCAGTATTGTCTAATGTAGTTGCTGTTATTTTTTAATGGATATGCTTGTAAATTGTTTTTAATAATATGATGGTTGTATTGTAACTTTGGTGTCATGGGAACTTTTAGCTGTTTGTGTTTTAACTTTTATAAGCCACCTTGAGTCCCAGGGATGGGGAAAAAGCAGAATATAAACAAATGAAATAATAATTAATAGTAATAATAATTTGCAAGGAATGTAATGGGGTCCACTTTTATAATGTGACTTTGAAATGAAGTGAGGGAGAGTATTAATAACCCAGTCTATAGTGCTCAGGTCTAAATTGAGTTCAATGATGACATTGCTGCTCACCTAATGAGCAAAGTTGTATTTGGGACAGTATGACCAAAGATCCTCTCTTATGCCATGAAATCGTCAATATGAATATCAATGGCCAATCTAAGCAGGTAGGCAGAGAAAAATCCTACAAAACTGGTGAAATCCCACCATGAATGTACCAAACATGGTTCCTTAAATGGGAGTTTGCATGTTTCAAGGCTCATAAATTTGCAAAACTTCCTGAAAATGGAAAAATGTTCTTAGAAAGGCATGGGTGGGGTGAATGTGCAAAGGAAATAATTTGTATTCTTCTGATGGCTAAGGAACTTTTTTTGACCCAAGGGCAGGAATCAATTTCAAAGTAATTCACAAGAGCCACATTCTAATGGTGTGGGGGGCTAAAGGCATAAAGAATGGGACCAATTCCCCCCCAGCATATTTTAGCTCAAAGCTCTTACTGCAGTAAGAGAGGCATTTCAGCCTTTAAGAATGGAAGAGGAACCAGTAGAAAAGGCAGGAAACCACCAAACAATTATGTTTAGCCATTTGGAGAAGCCTGGAAGGCCAGATTCAGTGCCAGGGCCTGAGGTCCCATGCAGTGAGTAAAGGGAAGAGAGCTCTTGCAAATAAATGAATACACTATAGCATGCCATAGGCCATTTCCGCACTAGCCTGTTATAGCACTACGATTCCACTTGCAAAATACTATGGAATCTTGGGGTTTGCCGGCCCCTCCCGAAACTGCAAATCCCAGGATTCCATAGGATGTTGCAAGTGGAATCATAGCGCTATGACAGTCTCGTGCGGAAGCGTCTATAGTGATAGCAGAGGAAGCAATGTACTGGCCATCCTTGTTCACATGCTTTGGCATTTTTTGAGCACAGAGGTATTACCGTGGCACCTCTAGTTCCGTCTGTGAAACACTCAGGAACATATGGACTTGGGAGAAGCAGAGGGTCATATATTACAGCAGATGTGGTGGTCTCTTTAAGCAAGCTTTTCAAAGGGGTTGAAAATCACTCTCTTCGATCTAGCTAGCATGGATATCGCTCTGGCATTCTTCCACAGTTAGCTGAGCAGCTGCACTTAGGACATCTTCCCCCCTCCACATATACCCCCATAGTGATTTCCAGATGTTGCACAGCCCTCAAACATACCTATCTGCATGCCATTGGCAGGCCTCCCCCTTGTAAACCGTGCCTTGTCTTTATCAAGGAAGCTCCTGAAAAGAAGAGGCCAAAGCAGAAAGCCAAACCTTTCTAAAGAGAGGGTCCCGTCTGCCTTTTCTCCATCCAGGAGCACCCCACCCACGGAGGGCTTTAGCGTGACCTAGAAACAAAGAGCCAACTGTGTATACCGTGTTGGGGTCACTGACCCACCCTATTGTCCAGGGGTCAGGGGGGTTGCACGCTCCGCCTTTTGACAGACTTTTCTGTCGTCCATGTTCAAAAGAAGAGAAAGGGGTAGAGTTTGCAACGACAACAGGGGTCAGGACCTGGCCTATTGTGTCTCCCAGGGAGAAGAGGAAAAAAATTTGGATGGGGTACTCCACCAAATCCCAGTTCCTTGAGTAATGGGGGTCCGCACCCTTCTGTCCAATTTTGGAACGACTAATGTCAGACCTGACCTCAAAGGTTTGCAAAACAACATCTCATTGGCTGGGACATGATCCTCTCTTTTGTCCCACTGAAGAAGATGAACCTCGGAGGTGTTTATGGAATCCCTTGCCAGGCATAACTCAGCAAGATAAAAGAGAGGCCTTGAAGTGCTTTGGAAAGGAACATCCACAGTGGAAGCATGCAGTGGTCTTTGTGGGTAAATTGACATTTGGGAGACATCTTAATTTTACCAAAGGAGATCTGACAACAAAATTGGGGCTGAAATGATTAAACAAGGTTTTCCTTTGCTTCTATTTTATTTCAGTTATAGCATTTTACCATATTCTTCATCTGAAAAAGCTCCCTGAGTGGATTACAGATCAGTAAAAACCAGAAAGTCTTTATCCGCTGACTTATATTTTTTTTATGGCATAAAAGGATATAGTGATGGGGAGGGTAAAAGAAAGCATTCTTTTGGAACAAGCTCTCTAAAATCATGAATAGATTCGGCTAATTGATTATGGGAGTCATTTTACAACTTTCTGTCTTCAGCGAATCCATTTAAGACTGGCTTTTTTTCCTTCTTATTTCTTTCTTCTTTTCTTTTCTGTCTAAGAGAGCCCTGAATTTCTTCCATCATACATTTGTGTGACACCAAAGATCAGTGACAAATTTAAGTAATTTCTAATTTAGGGTCTTGGATTATGAGAGGACTCTAAATACAAATTAAAATACTACATTTCCAAGTCCTACATGGATGTTAAAATAATAGACATTCACTAAGCAATGCTACAGGGCCTATAGTTTAGGTTGAGCCTCACTCTTGCCCTGCTGAGGATTCTGGGGACAAGCATATGCTTTCTTTTCATAGACTTCAAGCCAGCCCTGTTAGGCCAGATCATAAACAGAGACTGAACCCTCTAATCACCCAAAATGCCATGTTCTTGATTGCATCTAAGCAGTGGAAATTCGGTAACTGCGGGCAGACTCTCTTTCACAGAGCAGTCATTACCAACCTTCACAATGAAAAACTCCTGGCACATAGAATGAAAACCACCAGTTTTAGGGTGGGTACTATGGTCACAATAACAAGGCATCACATTAAATGACACAAGACACATGCTTTTGGTGAAATTTTCAAGAACAACTGAAGGGAAGGTGCCAGATTTCAAGGAACTGTGGTACTTCTCCAGGAGACAAATTTCAGTGTCAGCAACAGTAGAAGAGAAGAAAGTCTGCTTTCCCCCCTATGTGGGCTGGCATTAAAGACTGGATGCTTGTCTCCACCCATGCGCAGCTGGTGACAAGCTCTCTGCTTCAGCACAAAGTGCACTGGACATGTCTTGCATTTCAGCAGCATCACTGCACCAAAAAATCAGGAGCAAAAGCAGGTGCCTGGGGAAAGAGACAATGGCTGCATGGACATGATGCTATCAGGCATCTGATAGCATCTTTGTGATGCATAGCCAGCATCATGACTCAGACGCCTTCTTCTTGGACAAGACCTGGAGGGAGGCACTCCCTTAGGGCTGGAAGTCAGCCTTTCGCAAGCCCCAGCAGGAGTATAGGACCTGGAAAAACTCCCCGGGTGACAAGTGTGCTGGAGGGAATGCAGAGTCTAGCACCACTGATGGCAGCTACTGTGTGCATTCTGCCACCTGCAAAACCATTGAAAAATATATTCAAAAGTGCCCACCCACCTCCAGCTCTGGGTTGTCATATTACCTGGTTGTCTAGATTTTGGACTCTTTTACCCAGATTGCCTCACAGCTATTTCTACAATCATTTATTGTTATTGATTGGCCATTGTCAGCTTCAGCTTATGGCCACCCTATGAATGAGAGAAATCCAAGAGCTCCAGACATCAAGAGTGCAGCTAAGCCCTTGCATAGTCAGGGCTGTTGGTTCCTTGATTGAGTCCATCAACCTGTTTTCCTCTTTTCCTACTACCTTCGGCATTACCTGCTTCAGAAGCAATTCTAGTCCCATACCTATGGTATTGCAAGGACGCCCCCCCCATGACATCCCAAAGACCTGCCCTGTAGCATCACAAAGGCTTCCTCCAATCTCAGGCTTCCCAAAAAACCTCAGGAAATGAGCTACTACAGGTCTGACAAACCTTTTAAGCACATAATTTCTTAGTGGTCCAGGATGCAATCATGGCCATAAGCCTAGATGACTTTTCAAATAAGTCTTAGAATCCCAAAAGGCAGGGGGCCAATATGGTAGTCCTTAAACCTACCAGGGGCTGCACCCCCAACTGCTGCTGTATTTGTTGTTGCAATGGTGGTGGCAAAAATCAAACAAGAAACCCTTATATTTTCATTTTCATGTTATAGGAGCAAATATGAACGGTGACAGGAACCCAGAGAACTGTAAATTAACTCAAGGGATATATGGCTGGCTGGAATTGCATTCTCCCAACTTAACTTTTTGGAGCCCTGGCAACAAGCGAGCATTGCCACTTCCGTGTCAGGATGGAAGCAGCTCGGGAAGAATGGCACTACCATCCCCTAGCCTCTGCTGCCCAAGTCAACTGCTGCTCTGTGCCAACTGATGGGAATGACTCTCTGGAATATTGGATGGCAAAACCAAACACTAGGATGAGAGTGTTGCTTTCAGTCCTTGCTTGCGCTCTTAAGAACATAAGGAAAGCAGTATGCTGTGGGGCAGTTGTTATCTGTGATGTAGTCCATTATCATGGCCATCCAACTGCCTCTAGAGAACTCAGAAGCTGCGCTTGAAGGTTGCAGTGCTTTCTTATAGCTGCTCCCCAATATACTCTTCTGAAGCTGAAGACTTCATGAATCTGGTGAATCTGAAGCTGAAGACTTCATGAATCTTTACATCAGCAATGGGCAACTTTGGAGAGCATAGGTGACAAATTTTCACCTTCAGCAGCCAGCACAGGGGACACAAGGCCCAGAAATGCTTCCTAGTTACAGCCATTCTCCCTAACAGAACAAAACACAACACAAAACTGAAATCAGAGAGAGATTTGGGGGTTTGGGATTTTGGAGGGCTTGGGTCGGCTCCAGGGAGCGCTGGAACTTTGGGCAACAGGCACTTCATGGGCCTCGCTTCACCCACCCACCTCTAATTTACATTACTATTTGCATACCTTCCATCATTTTATAGATAAAAGTCGGGACATGTATGGCAAGCAACATTAGAGTGTGGTTAAGATGGTAAAAATATTTTTAATAATATTTTTATTAAAATGAAAATAAGTAAGATTCAACCTGTTAATGTACATAGCATTTCCGTCAAGTTCCTTATTTTTAATACTTTGAATGGTTACTCTTGATTGTTATCAAGACAACAGTACATTCAAAGTACGTAAAAAGAAGGAACTTGATGGAAGTTCCTCATTCTAACAGCAACAAATGGCTTGACTAGCCAATACTCAATATATTTATATTTGTATTACAAACTGTTAACATACCTCGCAAGTCCCATACTTCCTTCCCACAAAATCTACAGGTGTTTCCATCTCTGTTGTTCCCCCTTTGCTTAATGCAGTAGTCTGATATATCTTTATTGATTCCCTTTTTTTGTCTTAATTTGTACCATCTATACTTTGTTACTTGTGTAGCTGTTAACACCATTTATTAAAACTTCTCTATTCTTAATATTTATACCCTAGTTCCTTCATTCCTGAATCTTAATCTAGTATTGTTTTAGTTACAGAAGGATGCCAAACTTCTTCCCATAAAGGTAATAAAATTGGCCATTCATCATTAAACTGTTTCAGTGTTTGCTCTGATAATCACAATGATAATCTGTCTAATTCCGTAATGTCGTATAACTTGAAAAGCCATTCTTCCATTGTTGGCATATGATCTGATTTTGGGGTTTTTTTGTGTATGTCGGTCTTGCTGCTCTTATCATATAGAGTATTATCTTCTTTTCCACATTCTTTAGCTGCTGTATTTTTTCCAATTATATTTAGTAAGTATATCTCTGATACCAGAGGAAATTTAATTCTTAACAATCCACTAATCTTTCCATGGATTTCTTTCCAAATTTTTTTTGCTTGTGAACATTTCAACCATAAATGGAAAAAAGTCCTGACAAATTTTGCTTTTATTTCTCATTATTTTGGATATTAATGCTGGAGATAAATGCTGTCTATAATACATCTTTAACATGATACATCTCATTTCTTAGGTGAGATGATTTTATAAATGTAATTGTTGTGTTCCAGGCCCTTGCCCATTCTTCCATCGTAACTGAATGCCCTATATCTTGGACCCATCTAATTATATTTTCTTTCACTATCTCTTCTTCCACTTCTGCTTCTGATAGTATTCTGTGAATCTTTCATGCGTAGCCTCTGGTGTTAATAGTTTGTCAAATTCCCTTTCTGTTGCTTCCATTCCACTTTTTGTCTATCTTGAATTTGTCTGAGATTTGTCTAAGAAGCAACCAGCGGGTTGTAAATCCAGCCTAAAATGGCAAAAAATATATTAATGAGGAAGAAGACAAAACCTAGGAGAAGCACCAGCATTTTGCTTTTGCCTGAGCCTACTGGGAAGGCCAGGATTATGTCTCCTCCTCTCCTCTCCCCCTACTGAGTTAATTGAGTACAAACTACTCTTGCATTTTGAACTCTGTAATTGAACTCTGTAATTGAAGAGGACAAAAGGGGGAAAGTGGGAGGAAGAGAAGAGACAGGGAAAAGTAGAAGGAGAAGAAACTAGCAGAAAGTAGAATGAAAAAATTGGGACAGTTGGAAGATATGCCTTTGGCCATTTCTGCACTACACTCTTATAGCACGATGATTCCACTTTCAACATCCTATGGAATCCTGGGGTTTGCAGTTTTGGGAGGGGCCGGTTGGCCCCTCCCGAAACTGCAAACCCCAGGATTCCATAGGATGTTGAAAGTGGAATCATCGCGTTATAAGAGTGTAGTGCGGAAATGGCCACAGTCTATGTTCTTAGAGTAGACATGAGTGCTGTTCATTTAGTGGATGAGGGATACAAGCAACATAATGCTGGGAAAAAAATTCTGCAGCTCAGCAAGAATCAGGTTTCATGCTTTCTCATTCAGAGATCCTGGGAAGCCAAGTGGGTCAGAAGTGGCTGTATCATCCAAAAGAGTGGGATTTTTCTTTGAAAGTGCTCCTTTCTTTAAAAGTGCTCATTGCTATTTGCTCAACGATCATGGAGGATGAGGATCAGGTGTGCAGTCAACAGATGGTGGCAATCCAAACCAGCATTCAGGAAATTGGAGCAGGTTAGGTACCCCGACATGCAATTGCTTGGACAGAGCTGTGAGGCTATAGTTTTATAGGGTTTGGTGGGCAGGAATTGGCTTCTGGTGGTCAGCTGAGAGCATGGATTCTGGAAATACAATGTTCTGTCTTGTAGGCAAGCTGTAGGAACTCACTGCTACAAGTCCTAGTCGAGGGCACAGATAAGAAGATGCTTCTCAGAATCTTTTCCCCCCTTCCAACCTATATTGCTTACTTTGGCTAGTAACAGCTGTCCTTCTAGGATGTCTAGCAGCTGCGTTTTCTATCATTTTCTAAGCATCACTGGAAATAGTGAGGACCAAACTACCACTTATCTATGGACCTAAGCAAAATGTTGTAGTGACTCCTGTGCAAGCCACAAGTAAACCAGTGCAGGTTTCACACTGAGGAAATTCTGGGATATTAAAATTCCAGTAGAGATTCTCCACTTTGATGTGAATTTTCTCAGCGAAGCCATGGCAACCTATGGCTTCCACACCAACAGGTTGGTGAACCTCCTGATATTCTATATGCTTTTAAAGAGGGCTAGATTGACAATGATTCCCAATACGCTACTGCCATGGCGGCTGATGACTTCCATATCTGTGGAAGCGGTGAACCTGTTCTGGGTTTCAGCCTGAACTTTAGAGGAACCCCCCCAAGGTGCTAAACTCTCTTCTCACAAAATAGATTCAGCACCTTGGGTAACTCCTTTAAAGTATCTGGGCTCACATTGAATTCAGTTCTCCTCCGAAAGCATGTGGGGCTTAAGTATATGTGTGGGAAGGAACCTTGACAGCAGTGCTTACGGGGTAAAGACACAGAACAAATTGCAAGGTTTAGTGGGTCTCTCTCTTCCTCTCTTCCACCCTTTCACCTCCTATTCCCCCCCCCCATTGGCATTTGTACTTAATCTTGGCCTCTGTGAAGAATGAATGTAAGCAGGTGGCGATTATCACCAGCCCTGACTAAGAACCAGCTGAAAGTCCCTTTTCTGTATGAGGTCTGGGATGTCCGGGTGGGGTGGGCTGAAGGGGGGGGTCCTGCTCACAGGCCCATGGGACCGACCAAGGGCTCTTAACAAGCGACCAAGGCCGGCCCTCTGGGAGCGGATGTGTTAACTGTTTCTGGTTCACTGGAGGGAAAAATGCATACAAAGGGTGATGTACAAATATTGTGGGAAATCTATTGGCCCCTTAAGATTTCCCGAAGGCCCAGACCCATTCAGGGAGATGAATTCCTCAGCAAGGTCCCATTCAGGCAGCGTCAATGGGAAACTTTTAATTGAGAGCCACTTCATTCAGGACTTTGTGAACGAAGAGGGGGCTTTAAATTTTTTTTTTTAAAAAACAACACACAGGATGAACAGAGAGGCCTGCGTCTTAGCCAAGCTCGGCCAAAAATAAAATAAAAAAGGGTGGGTGGGTGGAGGGGGCGTATAGAAAAGCCACTGTTTCCAGCACTTAATGCTTTGGTCGTGAGGGCTTTCTAATCCTTCGGGATGTGAAGGGTGAGGGGTGTGTGTGTGTGTGTGTGTAAAACCCATTCCGTTTAAGCCAAGTTTATTTCTCAAGGAGGAAAGAGGAGTGGCTGAGTTGGCCGTGAAGCTTGCAGGGGACACTATAGAGAGGGAAAGAGGGACATTAAACCCAGTTGGGAGCCAAGCCGAGGCGATGTTTCATGTTTGGGGCGGAAAGGAGTCAGTCGGAGATCGTGGGGGGGAATGAAATACATTTCCCCACCTCCGGCGCATACAAAGCGGGGCTCCACTTTGGGGGCGGCCCTGGGAAAAGCACTTTCTGATGTCCCTGGGCCTCCACAGCCTTGACGGACAGGGACGGCGGGAGCAGGGCTCAGACACTGCCTGAGAGCTGCCATTTTAATTCTCCACGAGTTCCTCATACGGCGTCACTGGGGGGTATCGTGGCAAACTCACAAGCAAGCTTGCAGGCCTGGTTCTGGGGCTCAAACGACCCAGGGCGGGCGGCGTTGCCGAGCCACTGGGGTCCATAACCCACCCAAGGATGCTGACAAAAAATGTTAAGGCCTGGGGTTGAAAAAAACCTGAAAAATCTGGGGGAAAAAAATTTTTTTTCCTCCATGTTTTCCCCAAAGCCAATTTTTCTGTTCTGGAAAAACTGAAAGAAAAAGGGGATTGTGGAGTATTTGCTTTTAGAATAAGCTATCTGATGTGGCGAACTAGCAATTATTTTTCCCCCCAATGTGACAGAGACTGGAACCATATTTGTGCCCATTTAATTGTTTCTTTCTTTCATGGAACCTTGCCAGGAGCCAGCAGTGGTCCATGGACCACCATTTTGAGCAGCGCTGGTGTAGATAAGTTACAGTACTGTTGAGATGGTCTGATGACATATAAGGCAGATTTCAGTGTTCCTGTTGGACTCTCTTTCTTCGGAGGTCTTTGAACAGTGGTTGGGTGGACATCTTCCAGGAGTGTTGCAGTTGTATCTTCCTGCATAGCAGCAGGTTGGACTCAATGGCCCTTGCAGTCCCTTCCAACTCTTAAGTCTATGTTTAGAGATTATCTGCCCTCAGAGAGAATCTACAACATGAGTGTGCTTTCTCACAAATAGTTCCTGATCAGTGAAATGACCCATTAAGCTAGATACCAATAGCTTCTGCCTAGCCTTCACCTGGTAAATGTAGATGTATATGTAATGCAGAAATGTAGGTAAATGTAGACTACCTCTTCTTCAAACAAGAGTTGGTCCACTAATCAAATTCACTATTCCAAAGCTCACTTGGATGGCTCTGAGAGAGGAAAACATCAAGAACTCCACCAGTTGGGGGGCAGAGCACAGGAGGCTCCTGAGCAGAGCCAGTTGCACTTTTACAGGAGGAGAAAAGGAAAAGCTGTCTCCTTTCTGAACCACCAACACACTCAAACTATCTTCTTTTTCTGGCTTTCAGACCTGCAGCTGGATGTTGCCTGGAAGTTCCCCACCCCTCCCCACCCACAAATTGACACCTAGAAATGTGCTCCAGTGTCCTAAATCTGTGTTGTACTGGGAACATAGGTCCACTGGTGAAATTTTCTGCTGTATGCTCGCAGCCCCTGATTCGAGGTTTAGGAATCAGGTGATATGTCCTCAATGACTGGCACTCCTTCTTGAGTGTATTTGCTAACTTTGTTCCCTGCCAGGACCCAGTCTGTGCCACCTCCCAAAGAGACAGAATAAGGTGTGGTGAGGTTGCTTGCTTTTGCTTGCTTCTCTTGCTACTTAGCCAAAAAGGGCAAGAGAACAGGTGGGAACATTGAAGAGGGGGAGCAGAAATGAGAATGGAACCCTTTCGAGGGGTGAGACTTGGCAGACATCAGATAGTCTAGGTCTACAGCCAGGCCAAGAATCTGAAGGTTCTGTAGGAAACAGGGAGAGAACGCTGGAGGGAACTATGGAGACCTTGAGCATATTTCTCTTACTTTTGTTCATTTATGCTTTTCCTAGCTTTAGCAGCTGGTTATCCTCCTCACTCTTCCCAGTCCCTAGAGGCAGTAGGTTGCTAGAGATACAACAGAAAAAGAAGATATTTATATTGCAATTTCTACTACTTTTTTTTAATTTAGGTGACTGCTTATTTTGCTTATTACTTATATTTATATCCCATATTTCTTCTGGTAAGTTCAGGGTGATATACATGGCTCTCCTAATCCCGTGCAATCCTCACAACACCTCTGTAAGGTGGGTCAGGCTGATAGACTGACTGTCTCAAGGTCTCCCCTTTGAATTTTATGGCTCTCAGTAAGGACTTGAGTCTGAACTTTCCAAATCCCAGTTCACCATTCTAGCTGGTACATCACCTTTTCTGGACTGTTTAGCTCTGCTTATCTACCCTCTCCTTAGCAGTTGGTTGTCCTTGTTTTTCTCCCTCCTGGTGGAAAATGGCTTACTCCCATGAGTTCTAGGTGAGTCATCTGGAGATCTAATTCAGTAGGCACATGCTACAATTTGGAATTCAGGATCAATCATGCTCATCTACTTTTCAGGGTTGCTGCAGTGATTTCAGGTGAAACAATTGGAATACTACCAAACCATGGTTACCTCCTTGTCCCAAGGTCCAAGTACATAACACCCAAGGATAGTCAAGCTATTTGGATACATGAATTTCACAGGAACCCCTGTCTGCTCCTGGTAGTAAAAATACATAATTAAACCAAACACTAATACCTAACAGTTTGCCATGCTTTTATGACACCACAGATTGCCTAATGATAGAGCCAGCCCCATGAAAGGATTTATTTAAAGGAACCCAAGTATTTGGACATGGTTTACTTTATAGGGATGTTATGTTTGCACCTACAAGTATCCATAGAAGTTGTCTTTTTAAAATATCTTTAATATTCTAGTACAAGCCACCCATCAGTGCTGTAGCCATCTCTTTTCTTTAGGACCTAAAGTGTAGATGGTCTCAGGAATGAATATGGTGTGTGAGAGAGGGATTTGAGAGGGGGATAATTTGTGCATTCCTTTTCTTTCCTATTCATCTGCTCCACCTGGCTAAATAGGAAAAATAACATATTTGGGATTTGACGTCAGCCCTAAGAAAACACAAGTAACAACAAGAAATGCAACAGTAATAACCATTTGTAATTGTTCATATTTGGCTTTTCTATTAGTAATAATGTTACAAAAAAGATTTAAAACCTTAAGAAAAAACTATCAAACCATCACATTCATTAAAACAACAATAACAAATCCACTTGCTTCTTGTATTTGTAGCCACCAAAGCAGTATTGGGTCTCAGCCCACTATCTCCTCTTTGCTCTTCCAGTCGGAGAGCATGTGCCATTCCTCTCCTCCGCTGACCTGGAAATTAGTTAATAGGTCTCCAAAGGTCATAGGTCAAAATGCTGCCATTTTCCAGGTCATCACACTCCCTGAGTCTGACAGCCAATTAGCCACCTGGTCTCCTGGCTGCCTCACCCAAGTGCAGCCTTACCTTCCTTCATTTGGGAAGAGCTGCTGGCTGTTTTTAGCTTTAGTATTGTCACTGGTCTCTCTCTACAGGGGGTAACATATGAGGGGTTGCTAAGAATCACTGGCCAAGATCTTACTTGCCCCCTGGTGGAACATAAACCTTTACCAGCAGTCTTCTTCCCTGCATATGCAAGGTCAACCAAAGATTCCTGGGAGCAGCACCCCTGTCTCCAGCCACTAACTGGCCACTGGGGGACACTTGAGTGCCACCCGGCTGCCCCTGTGCATCTCGTGCAGAAGAAGCCACTTCTACACCACAACCAAGGGTGAAGGTTGCTGTTTCTTTTCTTCATGTGCAAAAGCAGCTCAGCCACATCCCTCTGGCCAGTTAGTGCCAAGGAGGGCACAGCTATGCAGTGGTGTCGTTCAGTTTGCCAGAAACTGTTGTTAGAATTATTAAAAGATGCAAGGGCTGGGGGAGTTAAAAAAGAAGTCAAGAATAACAAGGGGACAGGGGACAGAGACAGAAGTGAATGGCCATTTCCGCACTACACTGTTATAGTGCTCTTATTCAACATCCTGTGGAATTCTGGGGTTTGTAGTTTACTGAGGCCAAAGAGGTCTCTGGCTGAGAATTCTAAATGCCCCTCTGTAAACTGCAAAGCCCAGGATCCCATAGCAGGTTGAAAGTGGAATAAGAGCGCTATAACAGTGTAGAGCAGAAATGGCCAATGAGAAGGAAGAGGCAAAAGGGTCAGGCGGAGGTGGAAGAGACTGGATCCTCCTGACCTGTAGGGAATTGCTGAGGATGAGAACCAGTTGTTAATTATTTTGAATAATTAATAATAATAAATAATAATTAATAATAAAATTGATTTCTATCCCGCCTCTCCCCACGGATCGAGGCGGCGAACAACAATAATACATTAAAAACATTAAAAACATACCCAATCCATCCCACCCACCAACCCATCTAAAACCAACCCCCTAAAACACACAACAATTAACAATTAACAACAATCAACTGACCATTAAAAGAACAGCAAGACAGTTGGTGGGAGGCGGTGGAGTACTAGTCTGGGAAGGCCTGTTGGAAGAGAGCAGTCTTGACTGCTTTTTTAAAGCAGTCAATATGCCGGGTCTCCTCCAGCAGGCCATTCCATAATTTGGGAGCGATAGAAGAGAAGGTCCTCTGGGTTCTGACCTAGTTCTGACTGGCTGCAGTAAATTCCTCCCAGAGGTCCTTAGTCCACTAACCACTATGCCTGGGAGCCTCCAGTGTCCCTTGCATGGCCAGGGCAAAGGTATCCCCCAAAAAGGTATCACATATTTCCTTGTGCTGCGTCTAAAAGGTACTTAGGCCAGTGTAACAACAAGTCCCATCAGCACAAGCCACTAACAGGATTCTAGTTGCATTTCCATTTCTGTGCCTTGAGTTCAAACCCAAGACATGTTGTTAGATCCTTGTGTTCTGCAGCTGTAGGCTTGGCTAGACTAAAGTTGGGCAGCATTTTGGCTTGTAGAATCCAATAACACCTTTAGGTCTACTAACTAGTGAGAAATAGAATAGAATGGCTGGGGAAGGGGAACCCAAAATTGTTGAATAAGGTGCCCTATGCTTAACCTACTGGATTTATCTTCAGTACCAGAACTGAAGCTGGCACATAAATTCTTGCATATATAAATTACTTTTTCCAAATGCTTTTTTTTTTAATTCAGGAGGTTAAATTAAGATTTTTATTGCCTCTGTTCTAAACCACTGTAAAAATGTATAGAAGAAGTACAGAAAGGAGGGAAAGATGGAAAGGCTGCACCTTGCCTTCTGGCTGGTTGTGTACTAGGTGCCCTTTCTGTCTTGGAAGGCTTGAGAAAGTTCTTTACTGTTCCCAAAATCTCCTAAGCAGTAAGGCCAGTAATAATGTCTGTGAGATTTATGGGGTTATAACTTCTCTAAGCTCTTGTAAGAATTATTGTCATAAAGCCTCCAACTGTCTGCATTAGTTTATTGAAAATTATCATTATGTTATTGTTTAAAACACTTGTAATAAAAATAGTTTTTACAATGTTTATAACTACACCTAAGCAAACGCAGCCAAAATAACATCATAAATTTCCTTTTCACTGCAACCTGGCCTCCTTTCCCCTCCATATGTTAGTTCCTTTGTGTCCAATTTTAAATTGTAAATTCTTTGAGGCAAGGTCTATCTTCTCATTATCCATATAGTAAAGAAATATAGAAGCCGGCACTTGGCAAGTTACTTTTTAAGCATTATTTATTACCGTGTTTAAAAAGTAATTTGCTATCACTGCCCATGCAAAGCTAAAAAAGGAACTCAGTGTGTTACTAGTTACTCATTACTTTTCATTACATAAAAGGAACCTTAGAATTGATTAAGAATGCTATAGTTCTATTGGCATTATCTCATCAATTCTAACTGTTCTGCATTTGCCACAAAACTTACAAACTTGGGAGCTTTTTGCCACACAACCTGAAAGAATGTTGGAAACTGTCTCTAAAATGCAGCTTTATGCATTTTGGGGATTTGTGAATGAAGACAGTTTAACCATTTTTTCTCCTACTATGGTCCTGACAAAAAAGAATGCAACTTTTAAAAGTATATTTTAGAAGTAGTAGTAATAATAATAATATAGGTCTTTGGCCTAACAAGTAACTTTGCTCCTGCCTATCATGTGACATTTGAAGTGTAACTTTTTTATCATCTCATTTAAACAGTGGCCATTTCCGCACTAGCCCGTTATAGCGCAATGATTCCACTTTCAACATCCTCTGGAATCCTGGGGTTTGCAGTTTCGGGAGGGGCCAGTGGGCCCCTCCCGAAACTGCAAATCCCAGGATTCCAGAGGATGTTGAAAGTGGAATCATCGCTCTATAACAGGCCAGTGCGGAAATGGCCAGTGTGTGTATGTGAAGGGGGAAGATCTCATTAGAGGGGACTACATTTGTTGCAACCTGTTGCTTCCAAGCTCCGCTACAGACCCTTAGAAAAACCAGACGGGTTTAATTTGCAGCGGGATGGAGAGACAAACTGCTGAAATTCAAGCGAGAAAGAAAGCGCAAGAGAGGGCTGCTTTTTGAAAAGGTGTTGGTGGATCATTGTGTCTCCAAGGTGGCGGAGTGAAAGAGTCCCCTCGTCCTCCATATGGGACAATGTGGCGTTTGTATGGAGGCGCATGGGGCCGACATCTGGAGCAACAGGAAGCGGCAACAAGGGTTGCTGCGGCAACAGTATCTCCCCGTCTTTGGTCCCCCACGGGGACGAGTGATGGGAGCCAAAGAATCTGCAAGCCCCGGGCCTATTGTGGGAGCAAGACCGAAGAGACTGATTGATGGCTCAGCTCCCAAGTGGAGGGAAATAATATGATAGATTTTTTAAAACGTTTCCACGCCTTCCCTACTCCACCCCGTCCCCCCCACTGGAAAAATAACAATACCGTTGAGCTCCGGCCGATGCTTTGATGGTTCTCTGTGTGTCCTGCCATTCCGTCCTTTTGCTTCTACGCGCCCCTCAAGAGCTGAGTCATTGAGTTGATGTATCTTTCAGACTTCCTTCTGGGAAAATGTTATCCATAGAAACTATTCAGTCCCCTTCCCCAACCACATCCTGCGTGAGATTATTGCCAGTAATCTCAGCCCATGTCAAGCCAGGACTGTCTCTTCTGGCTGGAGGCATAATGCACCTCCCAGGCTTGTGTTTTTCCAAACTTATGTATGGTTGAAAAGATTTTTTTAGATATCCTAGTCAAGGGCATTTTTTTTCTCAGAGTCACTATTATTCCTTTTATAGCCCAGTGTTGCTGTGTGCCTTGAAATCATTTCCAATTTACGGCAACCCTAAAGCGAACCTATCCAGGAGTTTTCTTGCCCAGAAAGGGTGGGCCTTTGCTTTCTTCTCAGGTCCAGTGCTATGAATGGGGGGAGAAGACACTTTCTTAAGCTTACTCTTCTTTAGTTTGTCAAGCCCCAGCGGCCTAATGGATAAGGCACTGGCCTTGTGAGCTAGGTTTTGTGGCTTCAAGCCCAATGACCAGTTTTGTTTATGGCTGTGACTCAGTAGCACAGCAGTGGTTGGCTCAAGTCCTCAGGGGTTGTTATTCAGCAACAAAGAATATCTTCTCTGTGTGTAAAAAGACCCTCAATCCCACAGACATGGCTCAGAAAAACTCCAGTCTTAAACCCTGGAAAGCTACTGACAGTCAGTTTAAAGTATGGTGGCCCCTCCACTTTCATGAGGGTTTGGGGTGCAGAATCCTCGCAAAAGTGGAAAAACCACAATAACCTTCCCTCTGCTCCCCCTCCCATTCCTTTCCAGGTCTCCCTCCCTCATTCCCTTGCCTTTTGCCCAGACACGCTTGCGTTCCTTCTCCATACCCAGCAAAATGCAAGGGAGTGGGAGGAGGAGAATCGGGGGTGGGGGGCAAGGCACTATGTGCTTAGCAAATAATCAAATTCAAGAAGCTCAAACCCATGAGTGTGGAGGGAGGACTGTAGTGCCATGCTAGATAAAGGATCAGCCTATCCATGATAGGTTCACCTGAGGATCAACATAAGTTGGAAGTGACCTGAAGGCACACAACAGCAACATCTTGGCAAAAAAGGTGCTTCCCAGGTACCTGTTTGAATCAGCCTTTTTCAGAGTCATGAGGACTAGAACTTTACATTATATTTTAGAGTAAGGACCATGATGTCTGCTTTATATGTAGAAAATCCCTAGTAGCTGCATGTAAAGTTGGAAAATAGACAATTTGTATCTGAAACCCTTTGCCAAACAGTGTAGACCAAGAATCTGGAACTCAGTTTTTGGACACTGCAGGCTGTACCAACTCGGGCAAACTGCAGGAAGACCTTGTTGTTGTTTTTAAATAGGTAATTCAACTTGTATTTAGTTTTGGGACAAAACTGTAGATCTGGAGGATTCTAGGAGAAGAAATATCGGACCCTCTCCTTCTTTTCCCCCAGCTATGGGACTTTAAAGAAAGAGAGTCTGGGAGGGATTTGGGGCTGTTTTTAAAAAGCCTTGGGGGCTCCCTGAAGCCTACTGGAACCCTTCTAATAGTATAGTCCAGTGCTTCCCAAGCTATCTGATGTGGGGAACTAGCAATTATTTTTTTCCCCAATGTGACAGAGACTGGAACCACATTTGTGCCCATTTAATTGTTTCTTTCTTTCATGGAACCTTGCCAGGAGCCAGCAGTGGTCCATGGACCACCATTTTGAGTAGTGCTGGTGTAGATAAGTTACAGTACTGTTGAGATGGTCTGATGACATATAAGGCAGATTTCAGTGTTCCTGTTGGACTCTCTTTCTTTGGAGGTCTTTGAACAGCGGTTGGGTGGACATCTTCCAGGAGCGTTGCGGTTGTATCCATCTGCATAGCAGCAGGTTGGACTCAATGGCCCTTGCAGCCCCTTCCAACTCTTAAGTCTATGTTTAGAGATTATCTGCCCTCAGAGAGAATCTACAACATGAGTGTGCTTTCTCACAAATAGTTCCTGATCAGTGAAATGACCCATTAAGCTAGATGCCAATAGCTTCTGCCTAGCCTTCACCTGGTAAATGTAGATGTGTAGGTAATGCAGAAATGTAGGTAAATGTAGACTACCTCTTCTTCAAACAAGAGTTGGTCTACTAATCAAATTCACTATTCCAAAGCTCACTTGGATGACTCTGAGAGAGGAAAACATCAAGAACTCCACCAATGGCTTGTAGCCATGATGTTGAAATTGAACTATCATAACCAAAGGGAGTCTACCAGAGCAACATACAACAATGGCAGTTTGCATAGAGGACTCAGATGTTTACACCCTGTTTTGTGGGCTTCCAAGAAACATTTGGTTTGTCTGCGTAGGAATCAGGTTGTTGGTTCAGATGGACCTTCGGCAGAGCTTGAGAAGGATACTTTTTGGACTACAGCTCCCAGAATCCCCTGGACAGCATGGGCTTTTGAAATCTGGCTTTTAGTCTAATCCAGCATGCATGTGTCTCTCATCTTGTTATGAGATGGATCAGATAAGCAGGCAGTAGGGACAGAGCATAGCTTACTGGAAGAGTATCTGTTTTTCAGGGTGAAGATCCCAGGTTCAAATCCTATCATCTCCAATTAGCAGGCTCAAATAAAAGGAGTGGGGGCAAGAAGCTAAATTGATGCATTACAGGCAGCCCAGAAGTTACTTCTTCTGCCTGTGCTTTTGTCCAGTTCCCTGTTAGGGAGGTGCTGAGGATCATGAGGGGGGCAAATAGAACCAAATTGCTATATTTGGATGTGTTTCAGCTTTGGGTCGGATTTGTCCACCCTTGAGGTAGCAGATGATAGGAAAGACTTGCCTGTGCCAGGGAATGTAGAGTTACTGCCCATCACAATCAGCAACAATATAAAATGATATGGATGCAAGGCAGAAAATGCAAATTGCGAATCATTAGAAAACAAGTTGCTTCTCTGTAGATTTGTGCTCACAGAACTGGCCATGTTAGTTGCTGGCTCCTAGGATCTGTAGCCTCAGAATGGAAGCTTTCCAAGCTTAATAGAAAGCTTTATTAAATGACCCCTTCTCTATCCTGCCCTGTTCTCTCAACACAACCACTTAATGATCAAACAGTACATTTATGTGGCCCATGGCCTGGAAAGCTGTACAGCTAAAAGCAATGAAAAAGGATCAAAATGTTGAAGTAGGTTTTCTAAAGACTAGAGCCATGGGGGGCCTTTTTGGGGAGATAAAGACAATGGTCAACCAAGAGTGTTGGAAGGGGTGCTTAAAACATTGTAAGGAGGAGCTAATCCCTGTTAAGCATTCTTCAGTACCTGCTCTTGAGTTGGGATAGAGTAAGAACTTTCACCTCTTTCTCTTTCTCTGCACCATGTAATGTGTCCATGTTATACGCTACTGCCCTCTGCTGATAGAAAGGGAATTAAAGAGAAAAAAGGACAGTTTGCAGCCTGAAGCAGAGTAGCAAATAATGCTCCCCACTTAAGCTAAACCCATTTTGTACTTCCAAACCAGGAAGAGGATCTAAAACAATGAAGGGGAGGTTATTGCAATGTAAAAAAAGGCCTGCTCCCTCATCTTCTATAGTTTATAGACCTGTTTCCTGGTGCTGGGTCCCTCAATAAATCATTCCTGCACTGAGTTGCCCTTCCCTCCTTCTTTCACTTTTCCATACTTTCCTCCACAGCTTGAGAAACCGGGCCAGCCCGATGCTGAGACAGTGAGGCAATTGCAGATGCTGAGTTGAAGCAATAGCAGCCTCCTGGCTGCTCCTCCTGAATTCCTCTTTGTTGGAAGACAGAGATGTCCTAGCCTGCTAAAATTAGTTTGTTGCCTCAAGAATGGTGCATGATGCTATGCTATGACAATAATTGAACTGTGCATCAGTTGTTGGTCCAATCTGTTTCTGACAAGGGATAGAGAGGGGTGCCCTCTTGTCCTTTGGCAGCAGAATATCTTGTCATGGCTTTGCTGTGCTCTTTGTGCCTCCTTCCCTCCACTGCTGCAGGTAAAGTAACCTCTGCTACAATCTGTTGCTCTAGTCAGCCTCCTAGTGACTGCTCATAGTAAGTTCTGTCCCCTCCTATCTGCTAAGTGTTTGTGAGAAATTAACTGCTCAGCACTGTACTTTGGAGGATGGCATGTGGATTCATTACTCTAATTGCAGAGGCAAATTAGGCCCAGCCTGGATTGATTTACAAAGACAGAGGTTCCTATTTTTCAGACATGGGTGCATGCTTTATTTATTTTTTGCTGAGCCTGTGTGAAGGTACTGAGCCAACTGCTCTCGCTTTCAGCATGAAGAATAAGTTTCTGATTTCCTTGGCCATGCAGAAAATGGTGTAGCAATGAACTATTCCTTGCTTTAAAGGCTAGCACTGTTGTATGTTTTTTCAGAGTTCACTTCTGTGGTTCCCTTACCCCCATGCACCCATAGTCACAATAGAGTCAGCCCTCCACACTTGCGGGTTTGACATTCACAGATTTGATTATTTGCGAGTTTCTCCAACCCCTGCCCTCCCACCTCAGGTGCTTCTGTTTTGGGGGAACCTTCCCTCTTGGTGGCTCCAATCAGGCCGCATAGCCCTTTAAAAACCCACCTCTGGCCCTCCTCTTCCTCTACTAGTCTCTCCCTGGCCAGCTAAGGATGGCTCTCTGCCCAAATTCTCAGCACCACAAACCCTGTTCCCATGACCCACACACACCCAAGGAAGGGGATGGGCAAGAGAGAGGAAGTACAGGACCACCGTGCCAACCATCTCCTTTCCCTGACCTGGTTTAGAACCTAGATGCCCGGTTTTCCCCCCGTGCCTCAGCCCCCTTCCCGCAGACACATTTGCGAATTTTTCACTTTTGTGAGGGTCCTGTGTCCCGAACGCCAGCAAATGTGGAGGGCCAAGTGTACATTCTATACTTTTTAAAGAGATGGCATAATTCCTTCCGCTAGACATTAGATTGGAGGAGCAACTCACTTTTAGATTCTAAGGTCTTCCAGTTTTTCAAATTTAAACGAATTAGTTGTCTTCAGAGAAGCCCTCCATCTGCGTAGTTGCTTCCCAAGTGGAAGATGATGAACCTAAGAAAATGATTCACACAGAGATGCAGTGGCCAGATTCCTGGGAATAATTTGGCTGTCTTGGGCCATTTCCGCACGAGTCTGTTATAGGGTGATGAGAAGAAGGCTGGGAGTTCTTTGGTTCACACAAGGACAATTCAGGCACCCTCCTCTATAGATCAGTAACTCCTGCATCTTTGTATTGTGTTTGGTTGGACTTTCCACACTGTCAAGCCTTCAGCTGTAAGCAAAAGCAGCGGCAACTGGTGGTGGTGATGTCAGTGGAACATGACCTTTACTCTGGACTTTTACAAAATCATCTAGCTCACTGAACCTGTTTTGGAAGTGAGGTTTGGTGCCTTGGATGAGCTCTTTTGAAGTTCCGACTAAAATCCAGAAAGGCTTCACTGCCCCACTGACATCAGAGCCATCAGCTCTCACTGGGCAGAAGTCAGGCAGGAGTCAGGATTCTGCAGAGCAGCCAACAGAGTTGAGGAATAATCCACAAGTCAGGGATGGAGAAAAACTATGGATGGAGGAACATATCAGAGCTCAGGAGTTTCTCCAAGAGTTGTAACTCCAGCAAGGCTCACCTCAAATGCAAAGCTTTCCTATACTTCCCTGGGAAATAACAGTAGCCACCCTGGGTGAGTAGAATCAACCGAAGTTCTGAAGGCTGGTTGTTCCCTGTAGTTTAGAGATTCACCACGTAGGGGAGCCCTAAACAGAAGATCTTAACACATTCACACCTGCTGCAGAAATGAGGCACAATTACTAGGCCTTGATAGAGGGTAGTTGGTCAGGGTAAAGGCAGATCAGCCACTTAGGCAGAAATACACATGTCAGGTCCCTTCCTCACCGAATCTTTTAGTTTCTAATTGTTTTTTTAAATTTTATTTTTTAAAAAATATATTTACTTCATTTTTTCTCATTTTAACATTGTTAATGATATCTGTTAATGTGTTTTCGTGGTTTCTTTCTCATGGCACGCATATAGAGGAGGGAGAGGGCTTGTCCAGAGACCAGGACAAGGAGCCATGGATTCAAGCTACAGGAAAGGAGATTCCACCTGAACCTCAGGAAGAATTTCCTGACAGTCGGGGCTGTCCGGCAGTGGAATGTGCTGCCTCGGAGTGTGGTGGAGTCTCCTTCCTTGGAGGTTTTTAAGCAGAGGCTGGATGGCCATCTGTCGGGATTGATTTGATGGGTGTTCCTGCATGGCAGGGGGTTGGACTGGGTGGCCCCTGGGGTCTCTTCCAACTCTACATTTCTATGATCCTATGATTCATATATCCGCAAACAGACATTGGAAGGTAACATTCTCCTCCCCTGGGTTGTCATTTTCTTCTTGTTCCTTTCGTTGTGCCTTGCTCTGGGCTTCTTATCAAACTAAACTGAAAATGACACATAAGACAAGGTCAATAAGCAGCGGGCAATGGCTGTAGTTCTGACACCTGTGCAAGGGGTCATATGTTTTTGTCCAGTGTGCGGCAACATCTGAATTCAGTTGAAGGTTGTGGAAGAAGTACAACTGTCACATGCGGGTGTGCGTTCAGTTGCGTACAGTGTGCGCTCTGCTGATGAGACCTTCACACATACACACATGCAGGGTTGTGTGAAACCTCATGTCCAGTTATCATCAATGGATGCACTGGGCATGCCCCTGTACCAGTTTGGGTGTGTGCGTGTTGCGTCCATTGAGGATAATGGGACAGAGCATTTGCGTTTTTTGTTTTATGTGAAGGTTCCTGGAACAGAACCTGCACTTATACGGAGGGCACACTGTTTTCATTTGTACTTCCAGATGCACTTTTGTTGTCTGTTCTGTTGTACAGTATTGCCATTTAACACAAGAGCCATATAGCACAATTAACAACATTCTTCCAAACACACACAAACACTTCCAGAGCCTTCATTCCCCCAAGCTTCCTTTTTTAGCCATATCCTGAAATGATGACTAGAAGTGACACAACCAAGGAGAGATTTTCTCACACTTTCAGGGGGGAGCCATGTGGGTGGAAATTCTGGCCCAATGTGGGCTCTGATCCTTTCTTGCAGCCCCTCCACTGTCCCCTGATACCCCTTGGGTGGGAAGGAGAATGGGCCAAAGAGTGAGACTTCTACTCCTGGAAGCCTCCAGGCACAGTGGTGTTTCACAAAACATCTCAAACAGGTCATAGACCCTCAAGTCTCCAAGGCCATTTCGGCATGAGACTGTTATAGCGCTATGATTCCACTTTCAACATCCTATAGAATCCTGGGGTTTGCAGTTTAGGGAGTGGTCTTGAGGCCCCTCCCTAAACTGCAAACCTCAGGATACCATAGGATGTTGAAAGTGGAATAACAGCACTATAATAGTCAACTGCAGAAATGGTCCAAGCCCCCTCATACCACCACCCCCAGTCAAAAATGAATGTGGACCTTCCAGTTTTGAAATGTTTTGTTTTGTGCACAGTATGGTCCACAGAATCTTCGGAATGGAAAATGAGTTTTTGCACCCTCTGATGTTGCCCAGTGCTGTTCTTGATTAACATAAGGATTTGACCTAACTAACGGCTTTTGCTCTTCGTAGAGTTTAGATCAAGTTTTCAGGTTCAAAAGTGTCTCAGATTTCATTTTAAAGTGTGTGTGTTGAGAGAAAATACATTCAGAAAGAATACTTTCATGGTGTCATGTGCCTTCAGGTTGTTTCTGACATACGGTGGCCGTAAAGCAAATCTTTCATGAGGCTTTCTTGATAAGAGTTATTCAGAGGAGGTTTGTCATTGCCTTTGCCCGAGGCTGAGACAGTGTGGTTTGTCCAAGGTTACCCAGTTGGTTTCCAGGGCTGAGTGGAGGTTTGAGCCCTGATCTCTCAGAGTTCAACACTTAAACCCTTAAAATGACACAGTTTTTGATGACTTTCTCACAGTAGGAAAAAAATTGCTAAAATTACTCATTGCTTCCTTCAACAATAAATTCAGCAAAGAATTATGTTTCTGTTCCAAACTCTTCATCAGAGAAAATTCAGGGGATGGAGAAGAAATGGAAAAGACCCAAAGTTTAACTGAATGTGGCCATAAGGTCTGTAGTTTGTATTCAGGGTTTGGAGTGAACATTTTTGGAATACAAATCCCAGAATTCTCCATCTGACATGGCCAATGCTCATGCTGCCTGTTGGATTCTGGAAAACTGCAGTCCCAAGAAATAACTTTGCCAGGTTCTGCAACCCATTCTCAACCTTTCGGAGTTCTGTACCATAGCTGACTGGGATGATGAGTGTTTTAATCCAACATACCTGCAGAGCATCTGGTTGAGGAGAGAAGCTTAAAAATCTTTGTGTGTGTTTTCAAAAATTTCAGTCAATTTCTTCACAATTCCAAATACTGAATTTTACATCTTTTCATACCCGCAGGGCCACAGAACATGGGGCGTCACAAAAGCATCCCAGTATGAGTCCCAGCTACCAGAGTGCCCAGTCTGCAGAAATCTTTGCTTTCTCAGCCTCTCGTTTCTCAGACGGTCAATATCTCTGCCAGCGTAATTAATATTAAAGCACCGCTTCCTGGAATTATGATGAGGTTTTTTTGGCTCCTGTGGCTAAATGTTCTTTGCAATTTCATTTTGTCCACATCTTAATGTGCCAGACAGCCCCGAGCCAGCCCTTCACTTAAGCAATATTAATTTTCTCGCATGTCAGCTTTGCTTACACTGTGATTTTAATTCCCACTGTCTTGGTTCTGTCCCTCTGCATTCGACGCCTGCTCCCCACCCTTTTACTGTTTCCCATCTTTCTACCGTTTAAAGATTCTTTTACTTTGGGGTGGGAAGGAAGAGTCAAGTCAAGTTTATTGCATTTTAGCAGCCAGCCATTGCACAAAAATGAAAAAAATAAAATAGTGGGAAGGAAGAAGTATCTATGTGTTTATTTCCACACAGATACTGAAAAATGATTTCAGTGCAATGTAACATGGCCAGGTGATTCGTCTAAGATTGGCTGTTGCATTCTCTTTGGGCTATTTCCACTTGTAAGGAAGAGTCAAATTGGAGTCACAAAATTCTTGCACCAGAGATTCTTAATATCAACAGCACATTTCCACGTTAAGATTATCAGGTCCACCTTTGCTGTGATTTTATATATTATATTCCTATCCCATTCTTTTTCTTCCAAGGATCCATATAGAGTTGAGAAAAAGGCACACAGAGCCAAGGCTTTCCAATTTCTTCTTTGCTGCAGATCTATTTAAGAGCTGGACAATTAATTAGAGTTAAAATTTTGAGGCCCCAGACATAGTTATTTACTGTCAATGGTAGCTTTCATGTCAATCTGTTTTAGTCTAAACCTACAAGACTACATCTTCCTTTTTCTCTATTTTTTAAAAATCAGATTATACACATTTGGCAGGGCTATCTGTCTCTTTTATGGTTTTGTTCTGTAAAATGCTATCTATATTGATGGTGCTATAAAAAATAAGTGGTACTAATGATAATGATAATATGAGCTGTCCAAAGTGCTGAATCTACTAGAAGAATAGGATCCAGCATCTTGGATAAGCACCTTTAAAGTTCAGAATAAAACCAAGTGTGGACTCACTACCCCACTGACATGGAAACTACCGGGGCCACTGGTTACTATTATAATTACAATATTACTGGAATTTATCTTTAATCCATGTTATATGTATAGTTTTAAAAAGGAACTACTAATTTCATAGTTCTGAAAAGTAACTGAGATAGTTACTTTTTAAACTTATTTTTAGGAAAAAAATTTTTAGGAAGTACTACAAGCCAAAGGCCTGTGGTTAGAAAACATACTCTCCTCGGCTTCAACTTGTTATCGCTTCAATACCCTCAACAGAGCATAAGGCAGCAACATGAAGCAGCATGTAAACCATGGGATATCCCTCCTACTCCATTCAGGCCCTATCCCCTTAACAAAAAGGAACTGAAAGTTACAGTTAAACAATCATACAAGAATATTAGAGAGTGTGTGTATGTGTGTAACTATATTACACTTTAATTACTGAGGAAAAGAACTGATAACAGGTAGTCCCTTGTAGCAGCTAAGAGCCTGTTTGCTGTCGCATAGTGTAAAATGATGCCAGCTTAGCAATGCTTGTCAGTGCTTAATTGTACCACTGTACAACCAGTCAGGCAGTGGGGGGCAAGGCCCCACAGTCATAGGTGGCACAATTGTTGATCCATTTTTCCCTCTGAAGCCATTCCCAAAATGGCAACAGGAAGAGACAGATCTACACTTCTTGTGGTTGCATCGCAGTGGCTCTCCCATGTGCAAAACAAGGTGGGGGGGATTTGCAAGGGGACAGATCAGTGGGGAAATGCTTAATACATCTTCCTCCCTCCATTTTTTGCCCTGCAAAACCTTACCCTGGCTCCTTTGTCCCATGAGACCAGAAAGTCCTCTTTGAGTCTAGCATCGTAAGGGGAAAGTGTCCAAGGGTTCCTTCCACTTACTCCTTCTTTCTCCTGTGCAAGACAGAGAGAGGTCATGTGTTTCCCACATTCAGGTCTCTGACATTTTTGGCTGAAAAGCATCTTGGGGAACAAGACTGGGAAAGAAAGATTCAGCAGTAGGACAGGGGGCAGGACACAGTAGGTCGGGGAAGGTGGTGGTGGTGGATGAGGAGGAGGAAGCAGCACTGTAGATAACCAAAATAGGTACAGTCCACAAGAAGTCATGCTCAAAGTCCTAGAGAGAACACTTCTCCAGGCATTGCCAGGTCCTCTAGCATGACTCTATGGCCCACTTCTCCCTGAGTGTGTGGGAGACTGCATGACTTAGAAACTCCTAGAGAAGTAGTCTCAGCTTAAACAAAATGGTCTTCATGATTTTTATTTTTATTCATGTTTTTCCACTTTTGCAGGGGTCTTGCAGCCCTAACCTGCACAGAAGCGGAGGGCTCACTGTAGGAAATCTAACTTCAGATTCTTCGGTAGCTTGGAAAAAGGACTTTTTTTACTGCAACTCCCAGAATCTGCCATCCCTCACAGGCAGTGGCAATGCTGGTGTGGGGTTATTGGGAACGTGAGTCCCCCCAAAGTAAATTTACCGATCTCTGGCAGGTCTCTCTTTCATACACAGTCAAAATAACAAAAGTATAACAGTGTTACATTACAACTGTAACCTAACAAGGGGTGTCTTCATTCCTTATGTGGTGTAAGTGTAACTTTTCAGTTGCTGTTATTTAGTGCGGCATCTTAATGAAGTATCTGTCTTGCCTCATGTTTAGTTACGGGAATGGAGGAGATGATGAGGTGGATAGAGGAGAAGTAACACAGGCTGGCAGTTTGACACATTCAGATGGCGTTTCTTTTTCTTTTATCCAACCCACACATTAATAACTATAGTTAATTTTAAGGGAAGCAAGCTAGAAAACAGATAAAATGAATCCATGTTGCAGCATCTATATTCTCAAAGGCATGGCTGTGTTGGAAGAGACCCCAGGGGCCATCCAGTCCAACCCCCTGCCATGCAGGAACACCCATCAAAACATCCCCAACAGATGGCCACCCAGCCTCTGCTGAAAAACCTCCAAAGAAGGAGACTCTACCACACTCTGAGGCAGCATATTCCACAGCTGGACAGCTCTGACCGTCAGGAAGTTCTTCCTGAGGTTCAAGTGGAATCTCCTTTCCTGCAGCTTGAATCCGTTGCTCCTTCTCCTAGTCCCTGGAGCAGCAGAGAAGAAGCCCGCTTCCTTCTCAACATGACATCCCCTCAAATATTTAAACATGGCTATCATGTCCCCTCTTAACCTTCTCTTCTGCAGACTAAACATTCCCAGCAACCTAAACCATTCTTCATAGAGCTTCATGGCTTCCAGACCCGTCACCATTTTGGTCGCCCTCCTCTGGACGTGTTCCAGCTTGTTGATATCCTTCTTGAATTGAGGTGCCCAGAACCAGACACAGTATTCCAAATGAGGCCTAACCAGTGCAGAATAGAGTGGTACCATTACCTCCCTTGATCTGGACACCATACTCCTATTGATGCAATCAAGAATCGTATTGGCTTTCTTGGCTGCAGCATCACACTGCTGACTCATGTTCTATCAAGACTCCTAGATCCCTTTCACATGTACTGCTATCCAGCCATGTATCTCCCATCTGTATTTGTGCATTCCATTTCATATCATTCCTGAGTTATAGTGACCATAAACTGATCCCTCTTACAGACTTACAGATATAAGTGGACTGTAACTCCCAACGTTCTCACTCATTGACTGTGTTAGAAAGGGATTCTGGGAGTTGTAGTCCAACAACATTTAGAAGGCTGCCTGTATCCCACACCTGTTATTGGTACTGTTTTTGCTGCTGCTGCTGTTGTTGTTGTTGTTGTTGTGTGCCTTCAAGGCATTTCTGACTTATGGCAACCCTAAGGTGAAGCTATCACAAGGTTTTCTTGAGGTTTGCCTTTGCTGCCCTTTGAGGCTGAGAGAGTATGTCTCGCCCAAGATCACCCAGTGGACTCCCATGAGCAGGGATTTGAACCCTGGTCTCCAGAATTGTAGTCCAGTGCTCTAACCACTAGACCATGCTGGTTCTGCTGCTGATACGAGGTTGCATATTTATTTTACTTTCATTGTTTTTGTTGTTGTTTTGTGTGCCTTCGAGTTTTTCTAACGTATTGCAACTCCAAAAAGGATCCTATCACAGGGGTTTCTTAGGAAGATTTGTTCAGAGAGGCTTGCCATTGTTTTCATCTGAGGCTGAGAGAGTGTGACTGGCCCAAGATAACCCAGTGGAGTTCTATGATGGCTGATTTGAGGATTCAAACACTAATCTCCCAGAGTTTCAGTTCAGCATTTAAACTATTACTCTATGTTAGCTCTCAGCAGAAACTGCATTTTCTCCCTACAAAGCAAGACCCCACCAGCCTTTCCTCCAGTCGGCAACCCCTGTTACCCTGTATGTTGGGGGTCCCGAGAGGGTGCCCAAATTACCATATAAAAACACAAGATGGGGGAAATTAGACTCGAGCACTCTCTTAAGCTAACGAGAGGCAGGATAACTTTAGCTAGGATCTTTAACCCTATGTATACAGCGTCAGGTCAGAGAGCGGCTAGACAAGGTTTTAAAGCAACAAATAATATTTTATTGAGGACAAACAACAAGAAAGACATGACATACACTAACTAACTGAGAAATAGAAATGGAGAGTTTTTGGGGGAATGGGTAATACAACACCTGGGCCCTTTTCGCAGTGCCGGTGCTTGCGCGACGGAGGAGGGTGGCTCGCGCAACAACCGTCTCCCGAAACGCCGCTGCTTCCCCCCACCTCCTTACCACACCTGGTGTCTTTTTCCGCGACGGGCGCTCTTCAGCCACGCCCCCATCTTCTGCAGCGCTCCCTGGGAGCTGTAGGCGGCGCTGGGGGGCGGAAGCGGGGAGGAAGTGCGAGAGGCTCGCCTGCAACGGCGCTCCGCACTCCGGTAAGTGCGAGGCACCGCCGGGAGCCTTGCACAAGCGCCGTTTATTTTCGGTTCAAGCTGAAAATAAAAAAATATGCGCTCGCGCAGCTTCAGCCCCGTGAGCGCCGCGGAAGTGGGAGTGCGTCGTGTAGAGCGACGCTCCCACTCCTGCGAGGCTCAGGGAGCTCTCGCGCGACAGAAAGCCTGTGCGAAAAGGGTCCTGGTCTCGTAGTCCTGAAGAGAAATGGAGGTTGCAGGGGAAGAAAGCTCAGCTGAGGGGAGCTGACTGGACAAACCGACAGCAAGGCGGGATGGAAGTCCAAAGTAGTCCAAGGAAGGCTTGGAATTGGGAGGTTTTTATAGGATGGATTTTACCTACTGGCCATGCCAAGCTTGGTGAGAACAAAGGAGATTTGGAGCGGGACAAAAGCGTTGGAAAAGGTCAGGTTTTGCATGATGAGCTTAGCGCTGGATGACAATAGTATGGCCAGTAGGCAAATGGCCCAACATAAAGGAATGGCTCGGCACTCGGCTGGGCGTCTTTGTAAAGTCGCACTGAGCAAGGCCGGTTTGCAAGAAGGAGCGGTCCCTTAAGCAACGAAGAGGCATTAAGCTGCCTGCCTAAATGGGGTTTGGAATGTACAACCATTAACGGCCGTGCCTATTACGTGCTTGTCCGGTGGCCCTTGCAAACACATGGAGTAGGGTGGCAGAGAAAGGTCACATAAAGGCCAAATTATTTGATATCAAGAGATATCTAGTGCTCTCACCAGACATATCATAACCGTAGTAACACCCCTGGGTAGACTCCCATCATCCATGCCATCAGTTCACAGCATGGAGAAAGGAAGGTTTTAGATGACAGCTCCCACAATCCCCCAGCCAGTCTGGCCAGTCTAGGAGTTGTCATCCAAGACCAGAGGACCCTTGGGGCACTCTTCTGGTGTAACCAAGCTGGAGTGAACATGGCAGCAAAAAGTGAACTGCTGTGGGTGCCGTGGGTGTGAAGGAAGTCAGAGGCTGGAGCTCAGAGCTGGCAGGTTTGGTCTGCCTTCCTTTGCCACTGCTGCATGAAGCCTCAAAAGCGTTACCGCTGGCATTGCGCACCCCCAAAATTTCAGCTCACTCTTGTAATGTCTCCGAGTTCTTCATAGGCTGACATAGAGACCTTTTTTTAGATATTGGCTGGAGGCCTTTCTTAGATATCAGTGGACTAGCCCCCCTTTCTCCTCCTCCTCCTTCCCCAATTTTAAAAATTAAAACAATTTCACAAATGAAACACCTCGGCCAACGAAACCTGTCTGAGAATGCTTAATGCAAGGAAAAGGCAAAAATCCACTCAAGCAATTAATTTAATTGAAAGGCGCCAGAGGGAGGAAAGTGCCAAGAGAGGGTTTTTTCCCCCCTTTCTCTTTTTAAAAGGCATTTTCTCCTGACAGGAACTAACTAAAAGGAGAGATATATACGATGTATGGAGCCTTGGCTCCTTTTGCCAGCAGCTCTCTGAGAGTAATGCTTTCGGGTTTTTGGCTGCATTCCCAGCACTGGTGATAAAAGCAGAACTTTCCTTACCCTTGCTAGGCATCAAGTACTCTTTTGGATGGAGTTCTCCTGTTCCAGACATCAAGGACAGACAGCAAGCACAAAGCCTTGGGCAGACAGTGGCCTCAGACGGCGGATGGTTGGGGGCATTTCAGTCAGGGCCGTGCCAGGATATCTTAACTTCAGCATTCTTTCCTCTGGTTGGAGACCGTGAATATTTCACAGAATCATAAAGGGATCTCAAGGGCCATCTAGTCTAACCTACTGCCAATGGAGGAATCTGCTGCTCAAGTTTGTTTGCTTCTTTGTTGCATTAATATGCTGCATTTCTCCTAGTGTGGGGCCCAAGGAGACCCACCAAAAATAAAACAAAATTGGCTAAAAGCATAAAAATAAAACAAAAACATAATTAAAAGATGTCTATTTTTTTTGGAAAAAATCATAATTACACAATATAAAATCATATTTTAAAAGTTAAAACTAGAGTGCTTGCCCATCCCTGTACCCCAGTCATGTCATCATTCTGTTCTTGGTTGCTGTGGCAAGAATTACATTTTTTTTCTGAAAAAAAAATGGTATGGAGAAAAATGATTATACTAAATTGCAATAAGTATCCTGAATCTGTCTCTGAGGATGGTTGCATGCGGTGTGTTTCAGGATGATGCTCAAAGGGGAGACACACACCCGACTGACACTTACCCTGGTGGCGCAATGGTGAAATGCCGGTACTGCAGCCACAACGTTGTGAGTTCAATCCCGCAGGGCTCCAGGTTGACTCAAACTTCCATCCTTCCCCAGGTCGGTAAATGAGTACCCAGCTTGTTGGGGGCTAAAAAACACATTGTAAACCGTGTAGGGAATGGTCAGTACTGATAAGTGGTATAGAAATATAACTGCTATTGCTATTGGTATATACCTGACCCTCAGGGCACAATCCATGAGGGAACTCTACAGCTTAAGACCTATAGCAATCAATAGACATATTTTGTACATTTCTTCACTCTAGGGATGGGAACATAAATAGATAGAGTGAATCCTCTTCCTCTCTCTTTCTTTCTCTTTCCGTCCTTCTCCTCCTGCTTTCCTACCCTTTGGCACAAATGTCAGAGCCAGCCCTACCATTAGGCAGGGTGAGGCAACAACCTCCGACAACAATTACTAGGGAGCAGCAGTCACAGCTCTCCACCAATACCACTTGTCAACCATTCCTCCTGATGTTGACCATTCGCTTCTGTCAGAGGACAGAGTTGTGTGTGTGTGTCTTTGCCACCTAGCCTGCTCTCTGCCACCTAAACTAGCCTGCTGCCCTATCCCAGTGTTGATGTCAGAGTTTGGAAAGGTTACCTTTTTGAACTATGGCCATTTCCGCACTACACTCTTATAGCGCAATTATTCCACTTTCAACATCCTATGGAATCCTAGGGTTTGCAGTTTTGAGAGGGGCCGGCTGGCCCCTCCCTAAACTGCAAACCCCAGGATTCCATAGATGTTAAAAGTGGAATAATCGCGCTATAAGAGTGTAGTGCAGAAATGGCCTATAACACCCAGAAGGCTGGAAGATTCTGAGAGCTGTAGTCCAAACAATTCCCAAACTGAGCTTTCTGAAGTAAGGCTCAACTGCTGCTTTGGTCAGCATCTGTATGTTGGTTTTTGCCTCAAGCAGCTAAATATTTTGTGACAGCTTTACGCTAACTGGTTTCTATCAGCAGACACTTTTATGGATTCTAGTCCACTTCTTCACATGCATCTGAATGTCTGTCCTTGCATTGCACTAGAATGCTTATACGGAAATAAATCAGTTTGTCTTAAAGCTATTGCAAAACACCATTCTCCCTTTCCTGTTCATACTGAAACAGACTGATACAGTTGTCTCTTTGAAAATGGGTCTTCATGGCATTATAAGTACTTAATTAATAAACTTATGTGTCACCTTTCCACCAAAAAATGCACTTAAGGTGGCTAATAATAGTAAAACACAGATTGAAAACAAAACCTGCAGTAAAACATGTAATGAAAAAAAAATCATTGAAAGAAAAAAAATTGAAAACTCAATAGTAGGAGACATTCATCCTTTTCAACAAAGTATTTCAACCTATATCCAAAAGGTCTGGCAGAATAAAGATGTCTTTGCTGGCAAAAGACTTAACACAGAGAGAAAGACATGAGTCTCATCTGATGGGAATTCCAGAGTGTGGAAACAGCGGGCATTTCAGTAGGACCTCAAGTGACACCAAACACACATATAGAGAGAGTGTTGTGTCAGGATAACCTCTTGGCTCTTAGATTTGCAGATTTGAGAGGGTAGCCATAGCCTCTTTGTCTCAGGATACATTACCTCTAGCCTGGAATATAGCTGTTGGGGAGAAAAATGAGGACATAGCCCTGCAAATAAGAATTCTGCCCTTTTCCCTGTGAAACTTTCCTTTGCTTCCCAAATTTTCTAACATTGCAGTAATTGTATTGTGGTATTGTAGTAACGTAAAATTTCAGCTGAGTCTTTAGAAATACAGTTTAGGCATCCAAAGAAAAGATGTAGGCAAAGTATCCAAGGGATTATGAACACAGCAAATATATGACTTCTAGCATGAATGCCCATAGTGGTGAACTTGTGAAACAAGAGGTTATGCTGATAGTAGCAATGCTGCTAGTAAGGTCTCCCATGTCTTTTGTTGAGGAGACAATTACACGTGGCAAACAGATGCTGGGCAGCAGCAGTAGTTGGGGCAACACTGGCAGACGGTCTCCAGAGACAACAATAGTGGCTCCATATCTAACGCTTGTTAGTACTGCACAGAAGAAAGCAATGGTGAACCACTCCTGAAGCCTTCTAACTTGACAACCTTATGGTGAGACAGTCCAAAAGGAGACAAGAGATAGTGCTTGAAGATGAGACCTCCAGGTCAGAAGATACTCAGTGAGCTACTAGGGAAGACCAAGAGGCAAGTATGAGTAGAGCTGTGGCTGCTGCTGGACTCAAGCTGGAAGGACATTCAACTGTTGATGTATTCAGAGATGAAGATTTGCTACTACCACCAAGATCTGCACCCGTGGCAGCTCCACCTGGGCCCGCGCCCTAGGCTTCAAGGCCCACTGCAGCTGCCCTCCTACTCGTCGCGGCGTTGATGTGTTCAGGGATGAAAAGAAAGTCTGATGTTGTACAGTACACATTATAAGAACGTAGGATGTGAGAACAATGAGTCAGGGGAAGCTAGATGTTGTAAAACAAGAAATGGAACATATAGACATTTAATACTTGGGGTGAGTGAGCTAAAGTGGAAAGGAATGCGACATTTTCAGTCAGATAACTGCACAGTGTTTTACTCAGGAAATGAAAGTCTAAGAAGAAATAGGATAACATTAATAGTGAGGAAAGTTGTAGCAAAAGCAGATGAGGGATATAATGCAAAGACTTCAGGGAGGGAAAACCCATCCTTATAACCGTAATCCAATTTATGTTCCAATTGCAGAGGCAGAAGAGGAAGAAGTTGAAAGATTTTATACTGGAGTCCAGGAGGAAATTGATCACACACTGAAAGAGGAAATGTTGGCAATCATAAGCAATTGCAGTGCAAAAGTAGGAGACAGAACAGAACCAAATATAGCAGAATTTTGCTTAGGAAAAAGAAGTTAAGAAGGAGAGTGACAGGCTGAATTTTGTGAGGCCATCAGTTTGTTCATCACAAACACATTCTTCAAACAACCACAGAGGCAACTGTCTACATGTATGTATATATTGTATAATGTATATTGACATAGATTCCCTAGAAGCCAAAAGGATTGAACTGCAGTTCTTTGGATATATCGTGAGACCCATTTCTTCATCTTTTTAGTAGTCCAGGGTATCTGTAGAACTCTTTTCCAGCACCACATTTCAAATGAGTTGGTTTTCTTCTTATCGTCTTTCTTCCTCGTCCAGCTTTCACAACCATACATAGAAACTGCAAACACAATGGCATGGGCAATCCTAATTTTAGTATTTAATTATATATCTTGACACTTGAGGATCTTGTCTAGTTCCTTCACCGCTGCTCTTCCAAGTCCTAATCTTCTTCTGATTTCTTGACTGTAGTCTCCAGTCTGATTAATCACTGAACTACAGTACAGAAAATCTTGGATTATTTCAGTGTCTTCACTGTCTGTTTTAAAGTGATATAAATCACCCTTGGTCATTATTTTTGTTTTCTTAATTCCCTGCTGTAAACCTGCCTTTGCACTTTCTGCCTTGACTTTCTTCAGTAATTGTTCCAAGTCTTTGCAGTTTTCTGCTAGTGGTATGATTTCATGTGCATATCTTAGACTACTGATGTTCTTTCCTCCAATTTTCATACCTCCTTCTTCTGTTTCTAAGCTGCTTTACATATGTGTTCAGCATGCAAGTTAAATAGATGGGGAATAAATTGCACCCTTGTATGACCTCCTTGCTAAGTGGAAACCATTCTGTTTCTCTGTATTCTGTCCTGACAGTAGCACTAGAAGAGGAAATGATGCTTGGCAAGGTAGAAAGCAGTAGGAAAAGACTGCTTTACAGCTGGATAGACTCAATTAAGGAAGCCACAGCCTTGAGTCTGAAAGACTCGAGCAGAGCTGTTGGTAACAGGAAAACTTAGAGATCTCTTTTCCTTAGGGTTGCCATAAGTTGAAGTTGTTGACGTGATGACAATTAATAACAAGACATGCATGATTTTCAAGAGCTGTTTTCTGAAATGCCAGAAGTTTGGGGTTTGAAGGAAATTTACTCTCATTTTTCCTCCCATGCCTTTGGGAGCTGTGTCATATGGTGGTTAGGGTTGGGTTACCTGCCTTACAGAGTTTATATGTGAAGATTACTGCAAGATGCTTTTGTACACCTTGAAAGCAGTCTGTTCAAGCAACGTACCATTAATCATAATTGCTCCTAAGAAAGATGTGTTTCTGTTTGTTACTGCAGTGCCAACTGCCAGACAGAAGGTGGTGCTGTATTTTATCTTTATTCAGAAGCCAACTTCTACTGACATCCTAATAGGATTCTCTTCCCTTCCCTTCATTTCCTTCCCTGATTGTCATTGTTGCAAAGATGCAGAACATGGAGGGAGCATTTTCTTTCCCTTTTCTCAGAACCACAGAATTGACTATGGATCTTAGAGGTCATCTGGACCCGCCCCTGATCAGTGTAGGATCACAGCTGGGAAAGATTATTTTTTATGGACTCCAACTTGTAGAATTTTGAGATCTGTGGTCTAAAAAGGTGACTTTTCCAAATTATGTATTCCACAAAATCCTTGACAGAGGGCTATCCCGAATCTTTCTAATTAACTGGAGTGAAATAGCGTTCACCACCTCCTGAGACAGCCCATGCCACTGCCCAGCCACTTTGACTGTTGGGATGATTTCTCCCAATGTTCGTGCAAAATCTGCTTCCTTGCAACAGAGATCAAGTCTGTGACTAGTTAACAGTCCTTCCCTTTTCCAGCTTAAGAGGCATGCAAGACACAAAACTAAACAAACGTGTGGCAATGAGTCCCTGGGTCCTTTCACACTTTACAATCATAGTGCTGTGGTCCTAGTGTAACTGTCAAGACAACATTCTGTGGAATCTGGTGCTAGCTAGGACTGTTGGGAGTTGCAATCCAGCCTTCCCTGGAGGATGGCATTTGCCCAGGATATGTACCAGGAAGTACAATTAAGATGATCAGAGGTGTGAAAACACAGTCTTATGTGAAAAGGTTGAAGGGAATGGATATGTTTGGCCTCAAGAAGAAAAGAATGGCCACAATAGACATGTCAGATACCTGGAATAGCAAAACTTTGGTCATTGTTGCTCCAAAGATCAAGAGTGGATCTAGTAAGTATGAGTTGCAAAAGGGCAAATTTTAGTGTTACATAGGAGAAATTCCTTTAGTGTACGAGAAACTCGACAATGCAGTCTATATCTAGAGCAGCAGGTGTGCCACCTCAGAGGGCCTGGGGGCTAGTTATGACCTACTGAGAGGCAATGCAACCTCCCCTGCTTCCCCCTTGGAAAGAGCACTTCCAGTTTCACCCTCCGTCTCTCTCCAACTAAGGCATGTGTGTGATAGGTGCATAGATTTGCAGTTTAGCATTGCCTGATGCCATGAGGTTTCTGGGCTAAAACCCAAGACTTAAAGACACCCACAGGTGATGTCATGAAGTGTTATGCATTAAGTACCAATCACACTTAATTACAGCTTCCAATTTAAACACACTCACACATGGGAGGGGGAAAACATCTTCCTGTTTGGAAATTAAGACAGAAATCTTTGCTACAGGAGCCATTCCCAGATTGAGGTGAGATGCAACAGTTATTCGTTCTTACTTGCAGAGGGAGATCGCTAAGGAAAATTTAATCTAGTCTACTTGATTCTAGATTAAATATTCTGTACCCATTTTCCTCGGTAATTAAGAAGAATAACCCTTTTATCTCACCCTGATCTGGAACTGCCTCAAAGCAAAGATGTCTGTCTTAATATCAAAACAGAAAGATGTGTTCTAGTCTGCTTGATTCTAGAGAGAGCCAGCATTCTAGAGAGAGGGCTTGAGTGTTGGACTATGGCCATTTCTGCACTAGATTGTTATAGTGCTATGATTCCACTTGCAACATCCTATGGGATCCTGGGGTTTGCAGTTCCGGGAGGGGCCAGCTGGCCCCTCCCGAAACTGCAAACCCCAGGATTCCATAGGATGTTGCAAGTGGAATCATAGCGCTATAACAGTCTAGTGCAGAAATGGCTTATGACCCTAGGGGCCAGGGTTCGATTCCCCACTTGGCCATGGAAACCCACTGGCTGAGCCTGGGTGTGTCATATGCTCTCAGCCCCAGAAAACCCTGGGATAGGTTCACCTTACGGTCACCATAAGTTGGACATGGCTTGATGGCACACAACAACAGCAACTTGATTCTATCCAAAAGGCAGAGACAGAGTCCTGGGAGGGAAGGAGATTGAGAAGGAAGGAGGAAGCTAACTAAATAACATGCCCACCCCACCCCTGAAAGTGTCTTTCCAAGTTGTAGCAGCAAATCAGTTCATTCTTGGAAATTGTAGCAAACTGCTGTTCTAGTAGACGAGGTGGAAATCTGCACACAGCCCTTCCCTTTGGCTAGAGCAGAGCCCACCAAAAATGGAGAATTTGCACCCTTTTCGCCTGCCTGGACATGACCCACAAAAACTTAAGATTTACTCAGGGTCAGGTCCTGAAATATGGCAATGGTATGAGTACATGCTATGGTTTGAAGAACAATCATACTTCCTAACAGTTCCCAGAAGTGTGATTCTCCATTTTTAATATACATTTGGCAGTGGGGGCCACGTGGTGTCCACATCTGCCCTAGAAGGATGGTAATGGATTCTCTACCCCTTGTGGTCTTCAGCTAGGGGCAGCTAGGGATGCTCTGACTCTGGATGTCTTCACTGAGCAAGGAAGCTGGAGTTGGGTTAGAAAGCACAACACACACACACACATACAAAGATGCTGCATGGTTCTATGACTCATTGAGGGTGGGCGGAAGCCCTTCCAGGGATACGTGTGTACCAATGCTTGTGGAATTCAAGTTGGATCTCCCAGTATTAAAAACATCCCAAGAATGCTGAAAGTGATAGCCTGTATTTACATTCTCCAAAAGGCTTCCGTTACTCCAGACAAGTGGGTTCCTGTTGTAATGGTATGTGAACTGAGCTTGTTTGATTCAAAGAGACAACCGGGATGATCTCTTATGGTGATGCTGATGAAACTGTTGTTGATGGTAAGGATAGTGGTGGTAGCTTGGGAAAGTGACCTTTTGGACTGTAACACCCAGAATCCTCACTCCAAAAGGTGTTGCAAAGACCACTTTTCCAGGGTATGATAATAATAATATAAATCATAATCATAATAGTTTGATTATTATTTATATTTATATGCAGCTCTACAGCTCAGTCTCATCCATGTCTGCTCAGAGTAAGGCTGCCTTTTCAGAGCAAGTCCACACACAGATCTTGCTAGCCCATTGAAAGAACCCAGTGATGTGGGCCAGTATCATTCTTGCCATGTTGCAAATATGGGGATAAGACTGAGAGCCAGAGGCTTGACCAAGATGATGCTTTTACTGAGGAGCTAATGGTTTCTGGTTCATTCCTTTAACCTAAGGAGTGGGAATGAAACAACCTTCTGGATATAGCTGGACTATAACTCCCAACCTTCCTCATCATTGGTGGTGCTGGCCAGGGCTGCTGGGAGATCTAGTCTACCAACATCTAGAAGGCTGCATGCATCCCATACCTGCTATAGATAGTAGGCCACATGTATCTTCTGTTTTTGGTTTATTGTTGTTTCGTATGCCTTAAGTTGACCTCAATATTTGTTCAAAGGAGGTTTGACATTGTCTTCCTGTAAGGCTGAGAAAGTGTAACTCGCCCAAGGCTGCCTAGAGGATTCCCATGGCTGAGTGGGGATTTAAACCTAGTCTCCTTGTCTTCTTCTCTAAGTCCATTTCTGCACAAGTCTGTTATAGCGCGATGATTCCACTTTCAACCTCCTATGGAATCTTGGGGTTTGCAGTTTCGGGAGGGGCTGGCTGGCCCCTCCGAAAACTGCAAACCCCAGGATTCCATAGGAGGTTGAAAGTGGAATCATCGCGCTATAACAGACTCGTGCGGAAATGGGTTAACACTTAAACCATACACCATGCTGGCTCTTGTGACTCTCATTTCCATTTCTGGTCAAAAACGCTACACGGTTTATTACATGCCTCCTTTCGTTCATGGGGTTAAATCCTTCCCTATCCTAAGCCACGACTCCAACTAGTACACCATGCTGCCTTAATAGGATTTGTCTCAGACAGCTTTTTCATATTGAAATGACTTTAATGGTTTAAGAATTCAAATTACATGTGCATGCAAAATACATTAAGCAAAGTACTCTGTATGAGAAGGTTGTAAAAATGGAGCCAGAAGGAGGTAAAGAGAAGACCTGTCTGTTCTTTGTGACTTTCTAATGGCTTCTTGTAATTATTCACCCTCCTTTTTCCAAGCAGTGCCTCCAACAGACAGCTCTGCCTCTCTTTATCATCCTCAGAAATAACAACCTGGACAGAGGAGTCATTACAGTCAATTTCTCCTCTTCCCCTATCTAGTGCTTTCTCTCTCTCTCTCTCTCTCTCTCTCACACACACACACACACACACTTGCATCTGAATCCGATAACAGGATTTGGTGCTGCAGAGGAGGAATTTCAGTTAAGCAACTTCAACCTATGACCCTTCTTCCTCATTTAATTGGGGAATGAACTTGAAAAAAGTTTCCCATTATTCCATCTTATTCTGTTATGTTATTTGCACCCTACCTTTCCCCAAAACTGGGACGCAAGGCGTCTTACAAAATAAAAAAAAATTACAAGTAAAAACATATACTTTGTGTAAAAACACATACTTTGTGAAAAAAACAAATACAAAATATTCTCTTTTGTTCTCCAGGCATTACTCTAATGTGCAGCTGGGCACATTTTATGCTTTAGGAAAATAAAGTGTGCAGTGGCAAATAAGATTTTGTGGAGGTGGCAATATGGGCTTTAATGAGGAGCAAGGTTATCTCTTAAACAGACAAGAAAAAGAAAACTGAAATGGTTCCTGTTACGTTTCATTCTCATCCTATTCTTATAGTTATAGTACATTATTAGAACTGACTACTTGACCTTTCAAAAACGCTCATATTAACTCATATTGACCTCTATAAATGAAAAGTTTATGCTCATGTAACGATTATATGGCAGTGCCAACAGAGAACTGAAGACTGTGGCCTAAAGCCTGTTAGTCCCAGCTAGCTTAGACCCAATGTATGTTGGTCTCACTATTCCACAAATGATCCAATGATGATTAGCCTACAGAATTCCAGCCTTCATGACTGTGCCATGTGTCATACAATATACTGACCAAGCAGAGTGGTCAGGTCACAAATGGTGGAATCTCTTTTCCTGTAGTTTGAATCCGTTGCTCCTCGTCCTTGTTTTCTGCTGCTCCAGAGACCAGGACAAGGAGCAATGGATTCAAGCTGCAGGAAAGGAGATTCCACCTGAACCTCAGGAAGAACTTCCTGACAGTCAGAGCTGTTCGGCAGTGGAATCTGCTGCCTCCATGGAGTGTGGTGGAGTCTCCTTCCTTGGAGGTTTTTAAGTAGAGGCTGTATGGCCCTCTGTCAGGAGTGCTTTGAGGGTGTTCCTGCATGGCCAGGGCGTTGGACTGGATGGTCTCTGGGGTCTCTTCCAACTCTATGACTCTATGAACTGCCTCATGCCCTAAAATTTCTGGGCCAGAATCTGAGACGCCAGGGTGACCCCTTGTGAGGTCAGAGGAGTTAGGTCCCGGTACTGTTACAAGGGGCAGGTCCTAGTGATGTCACTGGGAATGGTGCATTTGCATCAAACACAGTTGCCCAAACTGTGTTGTTCAAATTAAAAACACCAGGTTTAACAAACAAGGAAAATCTCCACACACTTTCCAATGCAGCACTTTTGTCCTGAGAGTCCTCTCCCACACCCTGAGGACTGGAGAAGAGAGTCTGGGCTCCAAGACTCAACACCAGCCTCTGAGATTTGGGAACCATACTGATCATGTCAACTGTTTCAAGATCATTGTGCAGTAGGACAAAGAGCTTAAAATAAATGTTGCCACTCTCCCTTTGCTTTCTGGTACTGTACCTGTCCTGGGAAATAGGTCAGCATCATGAGGCACCATGGAGTTGGCAACAGAGCACACCTATTTAGGGCCACGCTCTACCGGAAAGATCTCCACTGACCCCACCCCTGCTTTAGGTCATTGACTTTCTTGTTGAACTGTGCTTCCCTTGAAGACATCTCTCCTACTTTTCAGATGAAATCTATCATCACCCCACGGTGAACCTCTAAGATCCTGTTCTCCAGGTAGCAAAGAATAAGCCTTTACCCTCTTCCATATGACAGTCCTTCAGGTATTTGAAGAGTCTATCATGTCTCCATCATCACCATCCACTTCCTGCCCACTTTTCACAAAAGATCAAGAGGCCTTCCAGGTATAGATTCTCAGAAAAGGAGATTGTAGGCTGTCTAAGCATTTCCACTTTCCCTGGCTGGGTTCTGAATCCCTGTCTCTGGAGAGATGTCAGTCGTCTCTGTAATGCCGGCATTCCCATTAGCAAGAGTGGGGCAGCTGCCCCAGGAGGTAAATACTGAGAAGTGGCAACAAGGTGTTGGAGAAGACAGTTGTGTGCCACATATGACTTCTTACTTCCCTAAGCTACCTGTTGCCTTCGGGAGTAAGGAAAGATGTTTTCGCATCATCAGTATTCAAGGAAGATTCAGCTGCCAGTCTGGTTGGCTTTTGTATATGGAATGGTAAGGGAAGGTAGCATATTGTTTCTCACTTCAGGGAGCAAAATGTCCACCTGTCCCTCTGCAGATCTCCTTGCCCAGAGAGCTATGTGCACGCTGCAGACAGTGCAATGTCTGCAAGCATTTTATTTTTGCTTTTGTTTACACCAAGAATAAAAAAATGTGGCCTGGACTTGCATGAAAATGCTGCAGGCCAGGATTAAAGTCCATTATGGAACTGTGTAGCTGGCAGCAAAGCAAATATTTACCGACAAGTGTTTACCAGATGGATGGAGGTTGAGTATTTGCACATTTGAATACCAGCGATTGCAGAAGCCTGCTGCATATTTTTGGATATTTTATCAGGATTTTGCAAAGGCGCTGCTGCCTGGAGATATTTCGGTTCTTGCATGTGTATACATTTTTAAGATGCACTTTCACATATGTTTCTGTATATTAAAGTGATAGCTCAGACACATTGGCAAAGGTATTAAAATGTGGTGGGACAGGACAGACAGCAAGCTGTTCTTTATATTTCAGATATACCAGGAAAACATATTTGCCTTATAATTAAGTTCATCTTGAATGAAGATCTGGGGAAGAGAGATGATTTTGCCAAACAGCATTTGAAGAGGTATCTTTGCTCTCTTTAAGGTTTTGTGGTTGTGCTGCCCACTGAAGTTTTGTGTGTGCCTCCACTATACTCTGCTAGCAGATTTTTACCCTGTCAAAACACTATGAATCTCTACTGCTTCCCCACACTTCCTTTCTTTATCAAAAGAAAACCAGCCTTCTGTTGCTACGCCGGAAGTTCTCACTGGGGAAAGGAGCGGAGAGCACGTAACAGTGTACTTTGAAAACAGAGAGAAGACAGCACCCACTGTGTCATGAAGCCGTTCTAGCTGAAGAGGTTGGGAGGTGGCTGGTATAGGAATGGCACCAGCTAGATGGGAGAAGTTGGCAGAGAAGCAGCTGTGTGGAAGGCGGGGCAGCAAGGAGCAAGAGCAGTCTTTGGCCATTTCCGCACTGCACTCTTATAGCGCGATCATTCCACTTTCAACATCCTCTGGAATCCTGGGGTTTGTAGTTTTGGGAGGGGCTGGCCGGCCCCTCCCGAAACTGCAATCCCCAGGATTCCAGAGGATGTTGAAAGTGGAATGGTCACTCTATAAGAGTGTAGTGCGGAAATGGCCAAGGGTGGGTTCGTAGTTCAACGGCAGAGTACATCATTTTTCCTGCTAAAGGTCCCAGGTTCAGTCTTGGCATCTCTAATTCGAAGGTGTTGCTGGTGTTGTTGGAAATGACCTCTTCCTGTGGTGAAAGTTAAGTTCTAGTTTGCTCAGAGGCTCAGTGAGGACAACAGGCCAGCCACAGTGCCTCCAGCCTAACATAGCACAGCAGCACATCCATTTCAGTCATGGAACATGCTTTGCATGTAGTTATTCCCAGATTCAGTTCTTGACATCTCCTGTTAAAATGATCTTGGACAGCAGGTAATGAGAAAAGCTTCTTTTTTCCGGAGTCAATCTCTTTCTTTCTTTCTTTCTTTCTTTCTTTCTTTCTTTCTTTCTTTCTTTCTTTTTTTTTAAAGAATCTACTCTGAGTTTCAGTTCAGACTTTGAAGGAGTTGTCAAAAGTGCTGAACTCTTCCCCCCAAAAGAAAGATTCAGCACTTTCAATTTCCTTACAATGTGCCAGACTGATGCCACTTTGCAGAACATCTGGGAAAAGTTCCTTCTTGCACTGCAACTCGCAGAATACACTGGCCATTCTGCCCAGAGATTTGGGAACTGTAGTCCAAAATGGAATATTTCCAAGCTCTGATCTTTCTTTTCTTTTTTTAAAGATCCTTTATCTGTCCCTGGTAAACTGCTTAGGATTGCCACAACAGTGCATCATCAGGGCACTTGCCAAAGAACTCCCAATATAGATCCAGTGGCCAGGCTGCTCAAGGAAGTCTGGAAACTGTGGTCTGAAAAGCAAACTTTTCCCAAGGTGTGGTTATGGGGGTTTAAAACAGGAGGTAACTAACAAACCCGCTTGATGGTGTTTGTGCAGGAAGGGAGAGCTCCAGGGAGGGGGGTGCTAACTGTAGACCCCTCTACAATGCTGTGGTGCCTCAGAATGCCAAATCCTGGTGCCAATCCCTGAGCTCTCTGTCTTCCCCTCCACTGCCCTCCCGCTCCCCTCCTTCTATGCTTCCTGCATGCTTTGCAATTATCAGAGAAGGTTCATAAATAACTTCCCCTCAACCAATAAAGGTAATACAGAAAGCAGAACAGGAGATGATCCAAGTTAGGGAATGATGATGAGGAATGGTTACTTAAAAAAAAAAAAAGCCATACAGTTAAGGTAATGTGCTGAGATGTGCATTTTCTCCAAGAGCTGGTAATGAAGTCAAGAGGAGGTCAGGAGCTGGAAACTGACGGGATGGTGAGGCCTTCCTTTCCATAACGTGAATCCATAAGGCAGATTCAAATCCAAAGACTCCCCCACGTTTTAACTCGTTGCTGAACCCATGGCAAGCTTGTATTAGATCTGCTTTGTGTGTTCTGGCTGATATGGTTGTTATGGCTGTTTATATCTCTGCTTTTTCCTAGTTCAGGACTCCAGGAGGTTGACAACTGTTAGAATAAACGTAAATAAAAAAATAATAGTATACAAAAGCTACGTAGTAGTTAGACCATCATAAAAGTGAAACCAGTTCAAACAAATTAAAATAACATCAACAAATAAAACCCCAGCATAGTATACAAGACCTGTTTCCTCCAAAGAATCAGTTCCAAAAGGCCTGCCAGAATGAAAAGGGATTGATTTGCTTGTGGAAAGCTAGCAAGGAGGGTTCCATCCAGCCTAGGCTTGCTGGCAAGGGAGTTGTGGAGCCTGGGAGCAGGCACTGAGAAGGCCCTGTCTCCTGTGTCCCCACTAGATATACCTGTGAGGGTGGTGGAACAGAGAGCAGAGCCTCCCCAGAAAATCTCAAAACACAGACAGATTCATACTGGAGAGAACAGCCCTTCTAATAAGCTGAATCTGAACTTTATAGGTTTGGTTTTTACCAGAATCTTAAATTCCACCAAGTGAGCCTTGTGCAAAAGTCAACCACACTGACTAAGATCCTACATTTGGGTTGCATGATTTCAATCTCTGCATGCATGCAGACGTATGCATTTATTGTGTTACACAACCTTGGCCATTTCTGCACTGGGCTGCCATAGCGCTATTATTCCGCTTTCAATATCCTATGGAATCCTGGGGTTTGCAGTTTAGGGAGGGGCTGGCTGATTTCTCCCTAAACTGCAAACCCCAGGATTCCATAGGATGTTGAAAGCGGAATAATAGTGCTATGATGGTCCCGTGTGGAAACAGTCCTTGTGTTGGATGGCAATGTTTTACAGCTGAATGCACAACCCAACACACACTCCAATGAGCATCTGCATGTACAACAGAACCACATGTGCTGTTCTGTTCCCACACCTGTGAACTAAATGTGGACATTCCACAAAAATGTCCAAACACTTCTGTAGGAAAGGTTACACAACGCTAGGATTCCAGCCTTTGAATTAAATTTTCAAAGAAGCAGCTATATTAATCTGGTACAGCAAACAAATAGTTAGTCTTTAAAACTAACAGATTTATTTTAGTGTGAGAGTTTACGGATTACAGCCCACTTGCTCAGATAACTGGAGTAATATCTTAGAGCAGTGGTAGAAACTGTGTGGCCATCCAGAAGTTGCTGGATTGCAGCTCCCAGCCTTCTTCATTATTGGCTATGCTGGCTAGGGAAGCTGGAAGTCACAGTTCGACAGCATCTGGAGGGCCATACATTTCCTACCTCTGACTTGAAGGTTTGAGATATAGATGCAATGCACACAGGGAGGAGTGAGATGTTGGCTATGAGGTGGCAGCAGGATCAGATAAAGTACTAACAGTGACAATTAAATTGGAATTAAAACAGTTTGAATGGCTCACACAATGCACTGATGACTCGGTGGCTTGCAGCTCTCCCATGTGAGCTTGCCCAGAATCTGAGATCTGCAAAAGAGGCTATTTGCATGTCCCATCTGCCCAAGAAGCTATGTGGGTGAATACATGAGGCAGGACCTTTTCTGTGGCTGCTCTTCAGTTGTGAAACAGCCTCACAAAGGAAGTCAGGCTGGCTCCATCTGACAGGTAGTCAAAAGGTCATACTGCAAGTAATGTCTCTCAGGTCATAACTCCTTTATTAACAACATGAGACACACATGGGTAAGGTAACTCTTTGTATACAGCATGGTACTATTCAAAATAGTCTCTACCACTGGCAATGTGTTTGCACCACCTTCAAACCCACTCATCAAATCTACTTTGGAAAAACTCTTTTGGGCACTCCCTGATCCAGTGGCTGATCACATCTTCCACTTCTCTTGTAACATCAAAGCACTGTCCGTGGTGGCTTTCCTTCATCTGACCAAACTACTGAAAGTCTAACGGTGCCAAATCAGGGCTGTAAGGCAGAGGTGGCATCACTGTCCCTTCCGTTTGTGGAAGAACCTGTGATGCTGCCAAAGAAGCATAGGGCCGTGCATTATCGTGGTGTAACTGGATCAGATTCAGCTGTTTCTGTGGTCTTTTCTTATGAATGGCTTCTCGAAGAGTGATGCAATGTAGTGGTCACTGCTCATTGTTGTCCCACACTTGAGGAAATCGAGCAAAATCATCCCCTTGTCATACCAGAAGACATTACGATAATCTTCTGTACTGAGTGCTGGCGTTTGAATTTCTTTGGTCCAGGGGAAGTGGAATGCTGCCAGTACATAGACTACTGATTCTTGGTCTCTGAGTCTCCGTAGGTCTCATCAACAGTGCACAAAACAGGTGACTTTGTGGGCTACAACTGCTCCCAACAGTTCTGAATACACATGCAGTCTCTCCTTTTTCAAATAAGCTGTTAATTAATGAGGAACCCTTTTGGCCCAAACTTTCCAGTATCCAGCATTGTAGATAATCTGCTCAACAGCACTATGACCACAGCCAAGTTCTTCAACAATCTCATAGGCCCTTTTCACATGGCATTTGTCATGTGAAAGGGCGCCTGGAGCGTCGTGTGATCGTGAGGAGCGACCTGCACGACACACTCACAATCGCGCAATGCTCCAGGGTCTGGCAGGCGCCGCTTGCACACTTTTTCATTTTTGGTTTTCAGCCAAAAATGGTGCACGATCACACATTGCTCCAGGGCCCCACGCACACTTGCCATATGTGCGGTTCAGTGGTCGCGCTTCCTGCCCCAGCGCAGCCTGGGAAACTCCCAGGCTGCGCCGTGGAAGGAAGAGGCAGGGCTCTCACGCTACCTGCTCGGGAGCGGGCAGCTCGTGTGGAACTGAAGCAGTGGGAATGCGAGAGCCTCTTGCTGGAGGCTGCTCGCACACTCCCCGCACCCCAGCATCAAAGAAAGGTAAGGTGCGGAAAGGGCCTTAGTCATATACCAGTCTGTATGAATAATGTTGTCCACATTGTTTTGATTTTCATTGATGACTGTTTTCAGTGGTCTTCCACTATGTGGTTTGTCTTCAACACCAGTTTTGCATTCATTAAACTTTTTCACCCATCTTCTCCCATTACGCTCATCAATTGTTGCCTCACTGTATACGTTTCTGAGCCGTTTGTGGATGGATGTCAGCAGTGATATATCCTTCTTTGGTCATGAACTTGATGACTGCTCTTTGTTTCTGCTTCATATCCATGGTTATGCAGCACCTAGAAATACAGAAATCATGTCAGTCAGGCAGTAAGAATTACTCTCTCTGGTGGTTTAATAGCATCGCATTTGGATTAAAAGTTTCAGAGAAAATGGCACACAGGAAATACTTTTAAGTATGACCCTCATATTATTCTATCAGCCCTTTGGTTTTTAAAATTGTTTCCAAGCTATTTTTGAAAGAATGCTATATTTCTGGTCTGTTTTTATGTCACCATATTATTGTGCATCTCATCAGGTGCCCTTAAGGGCCTAAAAATTATTTTTAATTACTTTTAATAAGAACAGTAAGTCAGCAAACCAACAGCTGTTACTTAAAAGAATGTCTGCTTCTGCACACAGCTGTTAAAGACACAAGAGTTATCTAAGAAAAAAAGCTGCGTGCACCTTCTGGCAACCCTACATGAATTTAGTTCCTTTTTATGGAGAGGATAAAGATATCTTCTTTCTGTTAAAGACTTAAAAGGGGATCATAAATGTGTGTGTGTATGTGTGTGTGTGTGTGTGTGTGTGTGTGTGTATTAGTATAGAGTGAAAAAAATCATTTTTAAGAGCTGCTAGTTCCAGTGCTTCCAGCTTCTCTGTCTCTCTTTCATGCCTACACTAATGGGAATTGCAATAGTTACATTAACTATTTGGCTAAACCTCAAGAATTTCTTTCTTTCTGTCTTTTTTAATCTTGATCTTCTGCTTGACAGTTAGCACCCATGAATACTGGCTTTTCTATGGATTTCAGGGAACTGCAGAAGTGCAGATTGGAAAATCTTCCTGCTCCCTCCACCAGGGAGGGCAGAGGAAAGGAGAGGGTGAACATAGGGGTGAACATGAGATAGGGGGAGAGCAGGAAGGAAGAGGGGCACGTGTCTGCATTCCAAGCCTTGCACCCTTATAAAACAGCCGTTATGCCCAATCCTGTGGTGACAAGGAATCCAGGAAGCATGGCATTTCTGTTTTAACGCCTTGGAACCCCATGCCAATGGAAGCCAGTATATGTGTGTGTGTATTTTTCTCCCTCTCTCTCCCTCTCTCTGTCTGTGTGCCTTGAATCTTGATTTCACCTCTTTCTACTGGAAACCTCTTTCCCAGAACACTTAATGCCTTTTCAGTTCAAGAGGGGAGAACCTAAAAACAACTGGCTTTTATTTCTCTCCAGCCTTCTTTCTCTATCTCTTTCTGCAGCTACATATCTCCTCCTTTGAGGTTTCTGTCTTCCCCAACGTGGGGCCAGCCTGCTTGACCAATAAGTGTCACGTGTGGGTGTGGGACTCCCAGCATCTTTCATCAAGGCAGTGGAGAGCAGAGATGGGAGGCTGTCCAGCCCCACAACAGGACCAGAGTGAGGCAGTTGCCTCAGGCGGTAGCTCTTGGTTGTTGGGAAAAGGCATGGCATTGTCAGTGATTTGAAGATTATTGTTAACTGTGGTATTCTTGCTTGGAGTGAGGAACAATTCTTTTTTTTTTTTTCTGCCTTGTGCTTGAAATAATTTGGCTGGCTTTGGCTATGACCACCATACCAGAGGGTAATAGGTCAGTTTAGGGCAACTGTTAGTGTGGGTAGAGCTCAGAGTCAGGCAGAAGACAGGGGTGCAAATTTTCCAGCTTTGGATGGGGCTCAGCTCCAGGGAAGAGGAAAGAGCTGTGTGCAAGTCTCCAGCTCACCTAGGATAGCAGAAGCTTGCTACCGTTTTCAAGGCTTAATTGATCTGTTGCTGTAACTTGCAAAGACTTTGGTGTGTGTGTGTGTGTCTATATATGTACTTACCTAAATTCTTCCTTCCTGCTTCTTCTTTCCTTCCTAAATGGTACAAACCAGAATACAGCTATCCAGTAGTTATCCATCACTGATTAAGTCTGACTTCTCGGAATTTAACTGTCTTTAATTTTAAGGTCTTAGAATGGGGCACAGGAGAGTGGTGCTTTTTGTTCTAATTTTTGTTTTTTAAATGCTTCTGTATGGTTTTAAATTAGCAGTGATTTAATAGAACAGTTTATTTAATTTTCAAACTTCTTATCATTAGGTTTCAGCTGTAGATTGTTTTCTAACATATGCTAGAAGCGCCTTGGGTCCCATGGTGGGAGGAAGGTGGGATATAAATTGAACTGAATTAAATTAAAATTAATTTTTGCGATGCAGTTCTCTCAACTAATGAAAATGCATTAAAAAAAACTTATATTTGGTGGAGGCATACAAAGTCACATTATATAAGGCAAGAGCAGGAATTGTGTGGGTCCCACAGTTGTGTCATTGCAGATTCCAACATCCTTAACTGATGCTTGCACTGGCTAAGGATTCTGGGAGTTGCAGTCCAACAATATCTGGGAGAGGTTACATCATTCTCACCCTGATACAAGAAAAAGATCTGCTTGCATAAAAATTTACATCAGGCAGAAATGCACATGGGAAGAGAAAACAGAGCTCCAAAAAGTTACTTTTCTGGACCACAACTCCGTCCCAGTGGGCACTTTTGTTGGGGTATTCTGGGAGTTGTAGCCCCAAAATGCAACTACTCCAAATTTTGGGGAAAGACACGTGAGAATGAACATGAATTTCCTTATGAACTTTCCCCCCTTTTTAAATCAGAGACTGGTTCAGAAATGAGATTGAACAAGCTGAAATTAGAAACATTTAGAAACTGAGAGAAATCACTTATTTCCCTGCCACTGGAAAAGAATAAAAACTTTATCATTTTTATTTTCTTTCTCGGCACCATTTGGCATCAGCTAAACCCCAGAGGTGTCCTTGATGACTTTGGAGAAACTGGGCAGAGCCTGTGGAACAGAAGTGGGTAAGAGGCAGCTCAGGGGTAGACAAGACACAAGCTCTTCCGGCAGAAGGACCCAGGTTCATTGCCCAGCATCTCTGGGTAGGATCATCTTATAGACCAGTGCGTCCATACCTTCCAACTATCCCAGTTTAGCAGGGATGGTTCCAATTTATCTCATTTTTTTTCGGTGAATCTTAAAATGTCCCAGTTTCTCTCTCCTCTTCCACTTTTCCCTTTGTCACCAATTCACTTCAGTTGTTGCCAACTAAATTCTAAGTGCAAAAGTAGTTTGCAGTCCATTAACTCAGCAGTGGGGAGAGGAGAGCAGAGGAGGGGAGGGGAGGGGAGAGGAGAGAAGAGGAGAGGAGAGGAGAGAGTGTGCAGAATCTTCCCCTTCTCAGTAGGTTCAGGCAAATCAAACTGCTTCATAGAATAATATAATCCTAGAGTTGGAAGAGACCACAGGGACCATCGAGTCCAACCCCCCTGCCATGCAGGAACACCCTCAAAGCACTCCCGACAGATGGCCAGCCAGCCTCTGTTTAAAAACCTCCAAAGATGGAGAATCCACTGCACTCCATTGAGGCAGCAGATTCCACTGCTGGACAGCTCTGACCTTCAGGAAGTTCTTCCTGAGGTTTAGGTGGAACCTCTTTTACTGTAGTTTGAATCCATTGCTCCTTGTTTTAATCTCTGGACCAGTGGAAAACAAGCCTGTTCCCTCTTTGCTATGACACTCTTTCAGATATTTAAACTTGGCTATCATGTCCCCTCTTAACCTTCTCTTCTGCAGACTAAACATCCCCAGCAACCTAAGCCACTCCTCATAGGGCTTCATGGCTTCCAGACCCTCCAACATTTTTATTGCCCTCCTCTGGACATGTTCCAGGTCAGTCTGTCCTGGCTTGTCTATTCTTCCTCATCAATAACTTTTGCCTTCTTGACCTTACTCTGATATTGCTTGTATACACATGGCCTGGTTTGGAAGGCATGGTGCATCTCCAGTTTAGATAGGCAATGGACAGCTCTTTTCCTCAGTGTGCCAGGGACTGGTATGATCTTTGTGCCCATCACTACAATTGCTTTTTTCTTTCCTGGCATCTTGCTGGGGGTCCTGGGCCAGTACCCATCCACGAAGTACCACTTTGAGTAGCATAGGTGTAGACTGAACTAGATGGACCAGTGGACACTGATCTGAGTAGGCAGCTTTCAGTGTTTGTGTTGCATGTGTTTAAGAATGCTCCATCCTCAGAGAGATTCTGCATCAGTGAATGTTCTGAGTGTGCTGTCACATTAATAGTCCCTGATCAGTGAATCAGATATCAATTCATTCATATCCAAGCGCAGGTGGATATCACCAGATGGTTTGGGAACTGGCAGTGGTCTACGATCCACCAGTTTGAGTCACATTTTCCTAGCTGAACCAATGGTCCAATTTGAGGTAAGGCGAGCTTCTGTGTCCATGTGACTTGAGGGAAGAAGGGCCATAGACCAGCGCCACAGCTTAGACTTTGCAGCAGAGGGTCCCAGGCTTGATTCTTGTCTTGGTAGGAATGAGAAAAACTGCTGCCTGCAAGTGCCAGTCAGTGTAGACAAAGGATCAAGTCAATGCAGCAGGGACTGCTGGCTCTGAGGTCAGTGGGGCAAGGAGTCTGCTCTGGGTTCTAGTCTGATCATTAAAGCTGTCCAAGGGCCTAGACCTGTTTGGGGAATAATGTTCAGCCACTGAAATGGATTGACCAATATGGGGACTACCATCTGCCGCTGAATAAAAGGAAATTTCCTTTATTTCTAAGAAAGCACACTTAGATGGGGGCTAGGACGTGGAGCAAAAACCTCACCCAGGGTCTCAAGGCCTTTAAATCAGACTTTGACTTGCCAGCCTTTGCATAGAAGATACCTTAAAAAAGAAGTCTATGTTTTGTAAAGGAGGACACACAGCATCCTTACAGAGGGTCAAGGACCAGTGAATATTTATGTGACCAGTACAGCCTTACGGACCTTACATAGGAATCAGTATGGAGAAGGGAAGTGGGCTGAATTTGATGAATTGGTTCTATATAGCTGGCTGCATCTCTAGCTGCTGCTCTCTAGAAAAAAGGGAACTGTGAATGAGTTTTAGGAATGATTTTTTTTTCTTAAAAAAAATGACAGACAACCATCCAACAATTGTTAATTTATCCAAAACTGATGCTTCATCCTTGCAGAAGGACCTCTATTTCTTCCTGCTCTTAAAAAAAAAAGAAGAGTACAGTTTTCAATTCTTTATATTTTATGTCATAAAGAGCGGGGCTGTGCTCTTTCCCTCCCCCTTCTCTCCTTCCCCCCACGTTGGTCCATCTATCTTCTTCTGCCAGTTTCAAATGCCTCTTAAAATTTTCTACTCGAAGAATTACGGAAATCCATCCCCTACAATGCAGCCGAGAGAGAGATATTTTTATTTCAGTGTTATTAGCCCATGACAAGGTAAGTAACTTAGAGAAGATGGATCGCTCGATGAAGCATTTTTACTTTCCCAATTAATCCAGGCATAATAGTAATAAATCCACCCAGAGCAGTAATTAAATACAACCTATCTCTGGCATCCCTCAGCAGCCAACATGTCAGGGGTAATGTAGAGAAACATCCTTCCCTTAGACGCAGTGGAGGGAAATGTCAAATGTGATGGGATTTCCAGGGGAAGAGAGGGAGGGAGGGAAGGGAGAGATGGATGTCAAAAGGCTTGAGATCCTGGGGGTCCCCCACCCCCATCCATCCCCTCAACAGAGAACAGATTTATCCCATCAGTCCCTATTAGGATGGTTTCACTCTTGGAGATGCCAGCCCAGCACCAGGGATACCATTAACCCCAGCACCCTTTTAAAAGGGGATTTGATAATGGAGAACCACTTTTTGTGTTTCTTGGCCTTTACACAATTAAAGGAGGACTCTCGTTTCTTTGGGGCATGGAAGACATTGCTGGTGAGGGTGGAAGTGAGACCCTGCCATGAAGGCAAAATGCATCCTCCTCCCTTGTATCTGCATTTGCCATGGTAATACAAACGTGAGTGCAGATGTGATATAGGTGTCTTAGAGCAACCCCAGGCCTTCTTTTCACGGCCCAACCCCCTTTCTGCCCCCTGGACCACCTCTCAAGTCCCCAGATACCCCCATTTTATTTTTCCCCAGGGGCCACTTTGGCATAAAAATCACCAAAAGTCTCCAAGAAATGGCTTCAAAACCCATTGGCAGTTTTGCTCTCCCCTCCAGAAAGCTGAGAATGTCCAAAAATGTAACTGGAAAGACATCACCCAAAGAATACTCACTAGGTTTCTCTTCATTCTGGAGAGAGGTGACTCAGAGTTCTGTCCCGGGTCCAATATTGTTCAGTGTGTTTAGAAATTATTTGGATGATGGAATAGAAGGCGTGGCTTATCAAATTTGCAGATGACACCAAGCTGGAAGGTAGAGTAGTAAGTGCCCCAGAGGATGTACTTATAATTCAAAATGGCCTTAACAGGTTGGAGAGCTGGGCCAAAATTAACTAAATGGATTTCAACAGGGATAAACAAGAGTAAATGTAAAGTACTACATTGAGGCAAGAAAAAAATGAAATATACAAATGTAGGGTGGGTAACATCTGCTTTGATAGACACTATGAATGGAAAGGATCAAAGAGTCTTAATAAACAGTCAACAGTGTGATGCAGCAGCCAAAAAAGCCAATGCAATTCCAGGCCACATCAACAAGAATGGAGCTCAGGGAAGTAACAGTCCCACTGCATTCTGCATTAGTCAGACCTCACCTGGAATACTATGTCCATTTTGGGGCAGCACAGTTTAGGGAGGATATTGACCTAAGCTGGAATGTGTTTGGAGGAAGACACCTAGAATGGTAAAGTGTTTGAAAACCATGCCCTAGGACAAATGGCGTAGGGATCTGAGTATGTTTAGCTTGGAGAAGAGATGATTGAGAGGTAGTAAAATAGGCATATTTAAGTACCTGAAAAGATGTCATGTAGAAAATGGAACAAGCTTGCTTTCTGGTGCAGCAGATATGAGGACATGAATCAGTGGATTCAAATTGCAAGAAAAATGGTTCTACTTAAAAGTTAGGAAGAACTCCTTGGGTATTTGAGCTGCTTGGGAGTAGAATAAACTCTCAGACAATGGTGGAGTCTTCTTCTTTGGAGGTTTTTAAACAGAGGCTGGACGGCCATCTGCCATGAGCAGTTTAGTTGTCCGTTCTTGTATGGCAGGGGTTGGACTAGATGACTGTTGTGATCCCTTTCGACTCTGTGATTCTATGATGATACCAGTTCAGGTTTTGACAGGGCAGGGTGGTGTGAGCCACTGGAGGTGCATAGGGTAAAAATGGTAATTAAGAGTCTTTACCTTTTCAAAAGACCTGAGAAAACATATATAACACAGGCCATTTCTGCACTAGTCTGTTATAGCGCGATGATTCCACATTCAACATCCTCTGGAACCCTGGGGTTTGCAGTTTCGGAAGGGGCCACCTAGCCCCTTCTGAAACTGCAAACCCCAGGGTTCCAGAGGATGTGAAAGTGGAATCAATGTGTATAACAGGCCAGTGCAGAAATGGCCACTGTCATGCAGACATGGATCAGCACAGCTGCCTACAGTTTTAGATCCTCCTTGGGGTCCATAGAAATTGTCATGATGACTACCTGCATTTCAGAATTTACTAGTATACCACTGGGAACACAAAGCTGGAGACTCCTTAGTCATTCTGAATTATTTTCCCTTGCAGGGACATTCAATACATAAGTAACTTGTAGACTAAGATCAAATAATACTACTGGCAGAGCATAACTGTCGGGAGTCCTCCATGTTTTATTGTTTTAGGATAGCAGTAGACTGAGGAAATAGTGATAGTAGGCTGTTAGCTATTCCCAGGCGCCAACCATTCCTTCTGGCTGGAATTTCAAAGGAACCATTTGGCATGATGACGTTCGTTCTTTTACAACTATCTTAGGAGAAACTGTCTGTTAAAGTGTAAGGTGGGGGGAAAACGTTCCATTCTCGAGCTTTAACGTCTGAAGACAGCATCCCTTACTATGTTACAATAAATCTTCTATTAAGTTTGTTGATCCGTGTAAGAGTGAATCTGTTCCTGACAGAAAGCTCGAGAATCCTTTCAAAAAATGCACCAATTGATGGACCAGTCGATTACTGAAGAAGAGCAAGGATCTGCAGAATCTGATGGAGCTACAGAAACTGAAGTGCCCCTGGATACCAAGACAAAATTGCGCCTGACCGAGGCTATGGAAACCCCCACAAGCGGCCAAACCTGGGTCTGGGGAGAAAAGCCACATACGTCGTTGAGACAACGCAGAAGGGCTGCTAGATGGGATACATCAGCAAAAGACCTATCCCTTTTGGAGGAGATAAAGCAAATGGAAACCGAACTGGAAAGAAAAGATGAGGAGATACTCGAACTCAAGACCATGCTACGCGAGATGCGCATCCGTCCCTCGCAGACAGGGAGATCACCAGGAGAACCACGAGCGGCTGTCTCGGCGGCAGGCACCCCTGGTCCCCCCCAGCAACCAACAGGGCACACGCCAGCGCCACTGTTACTCAGAAATGTGGGAGACCTGAAAGCGACCTTCAACGGGAAGGGGGAGAAACTCTCCTTTTTTTTTACTATGGCAAACAATTTCATGATTGATCACGGCCATCTATTTCGGGATGATGCGGCCCAATTTGATACCTAAGCCCGAGGATGAAAGGACTGGCAGCAGACTGGGTAGCGAACCTATATGACTCCCGCGCCCCCCAAACTGAAAATCTGCAGCTCTTCATGAACCATCTGCGGGGAAAAATTTTAAGACCCCCATTTATTGGAAAACACCAAATATCAACTGAAACGAATGAAACAAGGCAGGGAAATGGGGGGACGTATTCCCGTGAATTTAGAAACCTGGCCACCAAATCCCGTGGAGTGATGAAATTCTAATTGAGTTATACAAAGATGGACTAAATCCCATATTTTACACGGGTGCTTAATGCAGGCCAATCCACAGACCCTGCTAGGTTGGGTCAGACTAGCTACTGAAATGGAAGGCATAAACCCCAAATTTAGCTAACCGACAAAGACAAGACGTGCCAAAACGACAACCTCGCGGTCCCACCGTCCTCAATGCTGAGGAACGGAACAAGCCCCTTTTGGGGATGTGCTTTTTCTGTGGAAAACCGGGCCCCCTCGCCAACACCTGCCGCGGAAACCAAGCTCCGACTGGGACTAAGGAGCACGAGCAGACCCAAAGGATATAGAATTCACACATCAGACAGCGGCCCCAAACAACCACTTAGACGCACTTCTAAGGACCCTGCAGCGGCGACAGGAGACTCCGATCCCGATGATGAAACCACCTCTTCGTCCTCATCTGAAAGATGGAGATTCTAAACCTGACTGCGATGACTGGCAAGCGGCGGGAACATCTGTAAGTACTCCTAAAATTCCCCATTTCTACGCCACGGTTGCGATTAGTGGCAGCGATGGGACTTTGCATGTACATAGGGCATTAATTGACTCTGGCTGCTAGAAGTTTGTTCCCCCCAAATTGGCCAAACAATTGAAAACTCTTTATGAGCCCTTGGAATGCCCCATCAAATTAACGCAAATGGATGGGACCTCAATGACTGGGGGAGTAATTAGTAAAATCACTAAGCCCATCTCATTTCAAATACAAAAACAATTACAGCATGCGATTTCTAGTTCCCAAGGCGATGCAGTTCAAATTGGTCTTGGGAATCATTGGCTTCGTAATATAACCCCCAGATAAACTGGACTGCTGGCACTATGTCCTCTTCAGATGAAAACTTTTCTATTCCCCATGAAGAATTGCAACAAATTCCTTCACACTACCGAGACTTCCAAAAGGCTTTCCCCAAAAGGGGGGCTACAAATTGCCTCCCCCCACGGACTTTGACTGTAAACTGGAATTAGTTGACGGGGCCACCCTGCCTAAACCGAAAATTTATCCCATGAGCCAAAAAAAACTCCTTGCTCTCAAGAAGTTCCTAAATAAAAACTTGGGTCCCGGGTTTATCAAGCCCTCTACAGCCCCCACGGCGAGTCCTGTCTTCTTCCGAAAAAGAAAAGATCCCCGCGAGGATCCGAGACTGATAGTTAACTACTCTGCTATTAACCAGGTTATTTCCTCCAATTGTTATCCCCTACCCTGATACGGACTGTTTTGGACCATCTTGTTCAAGGAAAATATTTTACCAAACTTGATCTTAAAGAGGCTTTTCATAGGATTAGAATGGACCCCGGACTCTGAGTGGCTCACCACCTTTGCAACTCCTCTAGGTAACTTTAAATGGACGGTTCTTCCCTTTGGCTTACAATCGGGGCCATCTGTGTTCCAAATGTTTTTGAACACCATTTTCCATGACTTGTTGTATCAGGGGGTTCTATTTATCTGGATGACATTTTAATTTACGCAGTTCCATGGAATCTCATGTGTATTGGTTCGTGAAGTGTTACGAAGGCTTATAGATAACAACCTCGTGGTTAATCTATCTAAATGCCAATTTGACACCCAAACTTTTGATTACTTGGGATATAGGATTCAAGATTGTTCACTTAAAATGGACCCTTCGAAGATTAACTCCATTTTGCAATGGCCCGTCCCTAAAACTGTGAAGCAACTCCAGCAATTTCTTGGTTTTGCGAACTTCTACCGGAATTTTTGAGGATTTTGCTGCCATAACGCTTCCACTCACCAACCTTCTACGGAAACCTAAAGGATCCACTGCGGGCAAGGCGCATAGATTTTGTTGGTCGCCGGGTGTCAATCGGCGTTTGACCATTTGAAATCTTTAAAATTTAAGTTTTGAGCCCTTACTCCTTTTTCCCGACAGTACGAAGCAATTCATTGTGCAAACGGATGCTTCGGACTTTGCCATGGCAAAACCGTTCTTTTTCAACATGACACCACAGGAGCACTCAGGCCTTGTGCTTTATTTTAAAGAAATTTTTCCCCCCAACAAGCTAATTGGCCTATTTAAAAAAAGCCAAGGCTATCCCAATTTTTCGGGTGCCTCTTGGCGTCATTTGCTTGAAGGGGCTCGACTCCCCTTTGAAGTTTGGACTGATCATAGGAATTTGCAAGCCTTACAGTCTGCTAAGAAACTCTCCCCTAAGCAGGCGAGATGGGCTAAATTTTTTCCCGAGATTCCGATTTAAAATTGTTTTCAAACCTGGCCGAACTAACCAACTCGGACCCTCTCTTCGACTTTTCCCCGTTTTTCGGAATCCCCTGCTACGTCCTCCCACTCCAATAACCTTGTTTCCTGCCTCCTCTCTGGCTTCTCAAGTGACTACTCGTGCATTAGCAAAGACAAGGCTTTCTGCCTCCTCTCTTTGTGACTCCGCTCTCCGCGATGCTATCATTCATGCAGCGCATGCAGACTCCTGGCTACCGGCAAACAAGGATAAAATAGAATGGGTTGACAATCTCCCCTTTATGGCACCAAGGTCTACGTTCCCCCTGCTGCCCGCGAGCAGGTACTTCATCGTTATCATGATTCCAAACCCGCTGGACATTTTGGGTTTTTGAAGATATTGCATGCGATTCGCCGCCTTTTTTGGTGGCCTGGATTAAACCCCTCCGTGCAAACTTACATTAAGCAGTGTGCCACTTGCAACGTTTCTAAGTCGCCCACATCTAAACCTCAAGGGCTCCTGCAACCTCTGCCTGCGCCTGCTAGCCCCTGGTCGGTCATCGCATGGGATTTTATCGTGTCTCTTCCCTCTTCACACGGCTTTCATGTTATTTGGGTTGTTACTGATCACTTTTCCAAGCAATGTCATTTTGTGCCTCTAAAGAAACTACCCCGTGCTGACCAGCTGGCTGACCTGTTCGTTAATCATGTATGGAAACTTCACGGACTACCTTCGGTGATCATTTCGGACAGGGATCCAATTTTCACTTCCAAGTTTTGGACTTGTCTACTGGAAACCCTGGGAGTCACTCAGAAACTCAGCAGTGCTTATCACCCTCAAACAGATGGCCAATCTGAGCGTGTTAACAACTCTCTTGAACAATTTCTTAGGTGTTTTGTTTCTGAGAACCAGAATGATTGGGCTCCGCTCCTTCCGTTCGCTGAGTTTGCCATCAATTCTGCGGTTCATACCTCTACTGGGAAACCCCCCTTTGAAATAGTTTACGGCTTCCTTCCTTCTCCTTTCCCCCCTCTCCCTCTCTTCCTCCGCTCCTCCTTCTGTTTCTGCTTGGGTCTCTAAATTTTCTGGCATTTGGCAATCCGTCTCAGATGCTATAGCATCCGCTAAAGCTTCCCACAAACGTTTCGCTGACCGTAAACGGCAGCCTAATCCCCTTTACCAGCCCGGGGATTTGGTTTTCCTTTCTTCTAAGAACATTTCCTCTCCTTCTCCGTCTAAAAAACTTTCCCCTCGTTTTCTCGGACCTTTTCCTGTGAAAAGGGCTATTAATGATGTCTCTTTTGAACTAGATCTCCCTTCTTCCCTCAAGGCTATTCATCCTGTTTTTCATTCCAGTTTGCTGAAGAGGGCACCTTCGCTGACTTCTTCGCCGGCTGATGTTCCTCAACGCCCCGACTGACTTGCTACTGCATTCATATTACTATTTAGTTTTCTTGTCTTTCTACTGTTCCGTGATATTTTCTATATTTTGTGTATCTTTATGTATATATTTTTTTAAAAAAGTGGGGCAGGATGTCGGGAGTCCTCCATGTTTTATTGTTTTAGGATAGCAGTAGACTGAGGAAATAGTGATAGTAGGCTGTTAGCTATTCCCAGGCGCCAACCATTCCTTCTGGCTGGAATTTCAAAGGAACCATTTGGCATGATGACGTTCGTTCTTTTACAACTATCTTAGGAGAAACTGTCTGTTAAAGTGTAAGGTGGGGGGAAAACGTTCCATTCTCGAGCTTTAACGTCTGAAGACAGCATCCCTTACTATGTTACAATAAATCTTCTATTAAGTTTGTTGATCCGTGTAAGAGTGAATCTGTTCCTGACAATAACTCTCTTCCGGTGGATGTACACTGGTGCATGGGCAGTAATGACAACTTCCCCTTCCCCAGAAATGCACAGGCAGCTGAAGACTGTTGGGCACAGGTTCCTCTTCCTCCAGCAACTAATTCCTGTAGGGGTGGACAAAAGCTGTCCCATTGTCCTTAAACACCTAAGGGAAGAAGAATTATGGAATCATAGAGTTGGAAGAGACCACAAGGGTTATCAAGTCCAACCCCCTTCTGCCATGCAGGAATACACCATCAAAGCATTACCAACAGATGACCATCCAGTCTTTCTTTACAAATCTCCAAAGAAGAGCCTTTACCATACTAAGGCAGCACATTCCCACTATCAAACTGCTCTTACCCTCAGGAAGTTCTTCCTAATGTTCAGATAGAACCTCTTTTCCTGAAGTTTGAAGCCATTGCTCCATGTCCTAGTCTCTGGAGCAGCAGAAAACAGGCTTGCTCCATCTTCCATAGCAGCCATCACCCTCCAGACAAGTGCAGATGCTGCTTCTTTATTCTCAGGTACAGAAAGACAGCCAGACAGTTCCCAGATGCACCTCCATGGCCAATCAATGGCTGGAGAGGGAGGGAATTGTTCCCAGGAGGTTGCAGCTGCCCATGTACACCCTAGGAACAAAGACATTGGATACCTTTCCACAATATCTAAAGATAACTTAGCTGAGATAATCTCACAATATCTTTAAAGATAACTTAGCTGAGATAATCAGGGTTTACGATAGGAGAAGCCACTAATAGGATTCTGGCCATAGGACTCACCACTGTAGGGAGAATGAGGTATGTCCTGAATATACTCAATCTTAGCCTGAGTCCTTCCATTAGTCCCAACTAGAGTAAACCCATTGAATGAATGTATTGATTCACCAGTTAAGCAATGGATCTCCTCTAGTTGGAACTCACCAGTAGCATTCAGGCCATTGTCGGATTCTGAAAGTGAAGTGTGAAGTGATGGAGGTGATGGATGCCATTTTATGCTCCCCCTTGGGCTGGCCCTGTGTTTTGCTTTGACGACAAATTGCCTGGATCCAAGTTGTATAACAGTATTAGAGGTCCATGCTGGGCAGACCGTGGGTTGTTTGGCCCTCAGCCATGTTTTAGCACCTTCCACGACCTTTGTCAGACTTCTCAAATCCCAATTCACCACATCCCTAAAATTTTGGGGGGGCACAAATCACACTCAAATGTTCAAAGAGGTGGGATTCTGCAAAACATCCCTCAGCCTTGTGAACTAGTGTGAAAGCTAAGAAAACTGGCCCAAGCTGGAAATTACAAGTAACTTTTGGTCTCATTTTTGTCTGCTTATCTGTGCAGCCCACCAGGAGGAGGGGCCCAGTGTCCAAGGTTGCACCCCGTATCTTCTGCAGTTGCTCCCCCTCATCACCAGTTATAGGCAGCACTTTCAACTGTTCTGGGAAATGGACCAATTGTCAGTGAAACTGTCAGAACAAGGGGGTTTCCACATGTGACCCACAATCTGTCCTGGCCAACAAACTGGCTGAAGCACTTTAGACCGGCTGAAGTTGATTCATTCGTTGATTCATTCTGAAATCTGTTCTTAAAGACAGGGCCCCTTCTGTATTCCATCTTGGCCTGGCCCTGGATGCTGTCCCAGGGGATGCTTCTGACTGCCAGGGGTTAATTAGTCCGTGCAGAGTTGTGATAGAACTTTTACAAAGGCTGGTGAAGCTTCAGGATGTGGGTTAAGTATCTCATCATCAAAAATCAGGCCATCTGTCCCTGACATCATAGTTGCTCAGGCAGTTCAGGTCTGACTCAATTTTTTTTTCCATCAGAAAAATCCGCTTCCTCTTCTCTACCCTTTCAGAAATGCCCCTTATCCCGGCAGACATTCCTTCTTGCCAGGATAAACAGTGCTGGGTTATATAATATTGATGGAGCATGCAACAGGCACAGGAAATGAGCGTGATGATGGAACCGTTGCTCATGGGGCCCAGGCTGTGGAAGAGCAATAAAGGAACACTGACTCGGCTCTAAAGATATGCCTGAGCCACAGAGAGAAGTCCTTCATCAGGACAAACAGGTAGCTGTCTCATAGCAGGTTGGATTATTTGCCCATCTAGTTTTCGACTGTCAGCAATGACTGGAAGCAACTCTTGCAATCTTCCCCTCCCATCATTTCATAGAATATAATGTCGGCATCCTCTTAGTAACTCATGCTGATGTGACTCCTTGTCCAGAAACCAGGACAAGGAGCAGTGGATTCAAACTCCTCAGCTGCTCCTCATAGGCATGGTTTCCAGGCCTTTGACTACTTTGGTGGTCCTCCCATGGACACCTTCCAGCTTGTCCATATCCTTTCTGAGCTGTGGTGCCCAGAACTGGACACAGTATTCCAGGTGGAGTCTGACCAAAGCAGAATAGAGTGGTACCATCACTTCCCTTGGTCTCGACACTATACTCCTATTGATGCAGTCCAGAATCACATGGGCTTTCTCAGCATTTAGAATTCTCTCTGGACTTTTGTTCAAGCTTTAAAGGAGCTGTGCAGTGTGCTGAACCCTACCCCTGAAGAGAAGGGATACCTCCTATCCCACCCTTGGATAGCTCCTTTAAAGTCCATACCCTCCAGTTGTCCCAATTTGGTAGAGACAGTCCCATTTAACCTTCTGTCACCCTACTTTTTTTTAGCTGCTTCTACAATGTCCCAGTTTTTCTCTCCCTCTCCCACTTTCCTCCTTCAGCTTACTTCAAATGCTGCAACTGAGTTCAAAGGGCAAAAGTAGCTTGCACTCCATCATCTTTGCAGAGGGCCAAAGGGGAAAGGGAGTAGAATCTTGCCCTTCCCTGTAAAATCAGGCAAAAGCAAACTGCTGCCACTTCTTCTGACTTGTCTGTTCTTCCTCATCAGTAACTTTTGTCATCTCGGCTATGCTCTGATGCTGCTCGGCCTCATGCATTCCAGTGTTCATCTGTGAAATATTATAGGCTATGAAAGTTCAGACTAAAACCTGGAGCAGCTTAACTGCCCCACCAAGAGGGGATCCACCATGCTTTTCATCCCAATGGCAACTAGAAAAGAAAGGAAGACAATCTACTTGTTTTTTTTTTCTTCCTTCTTCCTCTTTTCCTTAACAGAAAAATGACCCCCCCACAAAAGGGGTAGTTCACTGATCTTTGCTTCCTAGCTAAACTTACCTTCAGAGTGAGAAAAACATTGCCTGCTTTCCCTCACCTCCTCCTCCTCACAGCACATGGCTGCTCCCACTGCGATCTCATTAATAGATTTACTTATTTGAAAATCATTATCCAAGCAGACAGGTCTAACTAAGAAACGGTCTCCCAGGGGCGACTTGTTAGGGAAGCCGGTGGATTGCTACTACAAGAGATTTTTCCTTGATGGTGGCCACAAAAGCCATTTGACAATGTCAGATACCACCATCAGGGATTAAATTTAAAAAGGGAGGGAGAAAGGGAAGGAGGGAGGAAAGAAGAAGAAAGAAGAGGGGAACAAACCGTGCACACATCCAAATCACGTTTGCCATTTCAATGCCCGTTTGCCCATTTTACAGAGATTCTTCCAGAGCTCTCTGCAATTCATGTTTGTTTTGACTAACACAAATAGTTTGGCATTGATTGCATACCTGGTTGTTGCACCGCTGCTCATCCTTAACTCTGGATCATTAATGAACAAGTCTTAAAAGCATCCATTTGAGGGGACCCTCCTTACATCTTTTCATTGTGAGAACTGTAGCTATTTCCGCACTAGCCTGTTATAGCGCGATGATTCCACTTTCAACATCCTCTGGAATCCTGGGGTTTGCAGTCTCGGGAGGGGCCGGCCGGCCCCTCCCGAGACTGCAAACCCCAGGATTCCAGAGGATGTTGAAAGTGGAATCATCGCGCTATAACAGACTAGTGCGGAAATGGCCTGTGTGTTTTCTATTTCGGAAGAGGATCTCTTTCCTTTTGCCACAACTGCCAACGTCTTTGGTGAGAAATTTTGCCAAAACCTTTTGGAATGACAAGTAAATAGTGGCTTGAATCCAAATGGTTGGGCTCAGAGTTGCTGTGTGCCTTCAAGGCATTTCTGCAGCACCCCTAAGGTGAAAGTGGAATCATTGCACTATAACAGACTCGTGCAGAAATGGCCAATGATAGGCATAACCTGCCCTTCTCCCATGCTGTTTTTGGGGTTCTGGCCCTTTAGCTTCATGTTGCACCCCTCCCCTGTGAAGAGTTGAATTTCTACCTCCTTTACAACATTTTCTGCTTAGCCACACATGCAATTGGCCAGGTGCCCCCACAGGTTGGTTTGCAGGGGTGGGAGCATGCTGTTTCACCGCACTGATGTGGTGCCACGCCGCATAACCTTATTTCCCCTGAACTTCAAAGTTTTAACCTGCTTTTTGCAATGTTGGCATAGCGCCTTGCCTCTTTGCTCTGGGAGGACTCTCTCGGAAGACTGCCAACTGTTGTCATCTATGAGGTTGCGCATGAGTGCCTCTCTATGTTTTTTACATGGTGTCTGCCCTCTTGCTATCATTGTCTCGTCATACAGTTCGGGAGATAAAAGGCATTCGGCACTGGCTCGCCATTACCTTCTTCTGTGCAGTGCTAACATGAGTCAAAATGCCACTTCTGTTGTCTCGGAGAGATCCTCCGCCACTCTCACCACCCACCCGCCCCATTGCTGGAGCTTTTCAGTAGCTGTTTGGCCCATGGGTGTGTTATGCTTTTAAGTGCTGAGGAGCCAGACTTAGGCCATTTCCACACTACGCTGTTATAGTGCTATTATTCCACAAATCCTGGGGTTTGCAGTTTAGGGAGAGGCATTTAGAATTCTCAGCCGGAGAGGTCTTTGGCCTCAGGAAACGACAAACCCCAGAATTCCACAGGAGGTTGAAAGTGGAATAATAGCACTATAACAGTCTAGTGCAGAAATGGCCTAAGTCTGGCTTCTCAGCACTCAAAAGCATACACACACACACACACATACAGTGGCTCTATCATAGGGTATTCTTGGCAAGATTTGATCAGAGGAGTGGAGCTGACTTGCCCAAGGTCACCCCTGGGGTCTCCAGGGCTGAGCAGTGATTTGAATCTTGGTCTCCAAGTCCTGCAGAATTTCCACACTGGGCTGTTATAGTGCTACGATTCCACTTTCAACATCCTATGGAACCCTGGGGTTTGCAGTTTCGGGAAGGGCCAGCCGGCCCCTCATGAAACTGCAAATCCTAGGATTCCATAGGATGTTGAAAGTGGAATCATTGCGCTATTAACAGTCTAGTGTGGAAATGGCCCTGATCCAACACCCAAACTACTAGAGCCCATTGGCTCTCAATTCAACACATTGCTGTTTTTGTTGTCGTGTGTCTTTGAGTTGTTTCTGACTTATGGCAACCCATAAGGCAAATGTATCATGGAGTTTTCTTGGAAAGATTTGTCCAGAGTGGGGTTGCCTTTGCCTCTCTCTGAGGCTGGGAAGATGTGACTTGCTCATAGTCAAGCAGTGAGTTTCCAGGGCTGAACGAGGACTTGAACCTCGGTCTGCAGAATCATAGTCAAATGCTCAAACCACTGCACCATACTGTCTTTCTTATTCATTGCTACTCATTGTTATCTGTAGCCACCCGACTTTCTACAGAGGCCTAGATAAGAAAATCTGTTTAAACGTTCATAAAAATAGCAATAATTTACTCACACACACGCACAGATATTTTGCAAGTCTTTAAAAAAAGCAAATGTCATGCGAAATGTATTCAAGTGTGTATGTGTGATATGTATGTGTGTGTATGAAGCATCGTCAAACCCAATTAAAACATTTCCTCATAATAAATATGGTTAAAAGTAAGTACACAGATCTGCATTTGATCATGCCTTTTCTTCTATCATCTCTCCCTCCTGCTGGGTTACTGGCGCCTTTTCTGTATCCATTCTGGTCAGCAGTTCCACAGGTTGCCTGTACATTGCAAAGGAAACTTGTTTGGGGTCTCCTGGGCCGTTTCCGCACTAGCCTGTTATAGCGCGATGATTCCACTTTCAACATCCTCTGGAATCCTGGGGTTTGCATTTTCGGCCCTTCCCTAAACTGCAAACCCCAGGATTCCAGAGGATGTTGAAAGTGGAATCGTCGCGCTATAACAGGCTAGTGCAGAAATGGCCCGGTCAAGAAACATATCTTGCAAGATAGTGTCCATTTCTGAATACTGCTTAAAACTTTTCAGTCTAGATTTGCAGTGACTGGCAGTGAGAGTGCCATCTTCTCTTTACTACAACACACAAACACACACTTAGAATGGAGGCTGGTGGCTGCAGTGTCAACTGGGTGTTTGGGTGTATCTGCTCCAGGTTTCAGTCTGAACTCTCAAGGTATCTCTAAGCTAGATTGGTACCCGCCTTACTATGTTCTTGCAAGCAGGTAAAAACCTTTCCATTGTGGTAGGCCTTTGAGAATTGATTTTTTCAGGGAAAACAGACCCTGTATGGGATGCTGGGCTTCATATGTTACTTTGATTTTTTAAATTTGGCTTCAAATTTTATGAGAATTTCATTGCCTTCCAGCTTTCTGTGCTGTTTAACTATGCTTGTTTTAACTTTGTAAGATGATGATTATGATGTTGTGCTGAACCTATTCTGGAGGATAGATTTCTGCACCTGGGAGAGTTCGTTTAAAGTTCTGACAAAAACCCAGAGCAGATTTATGGCCTCACCGACATCTGCCCCTGCTTCCATATGTGTAGGTACCTGCAGATGAATGTATTAATTTAAGATAATTCTGTATCACCACCCAGTCCACCAGGACTCCCAAGGTGATGGATAATAGGTAAAAACATATAAAACAAAACAGAGGTAAAAGCAAGTTAAAGTACTCTTTAAGAACTAGACCTGAGGCTAAAGCAAACGCAGGACATCCTGGGAGGCTGGGAGGGGCCCCAAGAAGCGCTGGGAATAACTGCAAATTTCCTCCAAGGTATATAAAATTATGCGTGGTATGGAGCAGATAAGGAAAAAAATTTCTCGCTCTCTCATAATGCCAGAGCCTGCGGTCATCCAGAAAGCTGAATGAGTGGGAGATACAGAGCAGATAAAAAGACAAATATTTTAGTGTGATGCATAGTTCAAGAATTTTCTTCCAAGGAGATGGGCCACATCGCCACCAACCTGGGAGGGCTTAAAGGGGGATTACACAACTGTATGTAAGGCCATTTCCGCACGACACTCTTATAGCGCGATGATTGCACTTTCAACCTCCTATGGAATTCTGGGGTTTGCAGTTTCGGGAGGGGCCGGCCGGCCCCTCCTGAAACTGCAAACCCCAGGTCCATAGGAGGTTGAAAGTGCAATCATCGCGCTATAAGAGTGTCGTGCGGAAATGTTCTGAGATAGCACTATCAAGGGCTACTAATTGTGCTGCCTCTGCATGAGTCTCAATAACAGCTGTTGGGAATAAATGTCGGACTCAGGTTCTGCTTGTAAACTTCCTGGAAGCATCCCAGTGGCGAACAGGAAGCTGGATCAGAACTTGGGAAAGTTAATTTTAGATTCAGTTCTGAGAATATCCCAGCTAACATCTCCACTGCAAGTCCGGTTGGACTTTGCTTTAATCTACTGTGGATGTTCCATGTTTCAGAGCCACGGTAGACTATAACTGTAGTCCAGAAAAGTAACTTCAAAAGCTTTGCTCCTTGGTCAGTGTACTATCTATCCTACCTTCTGACCTTAGTTTGCTGTTTATTTTGCACAATTTATTTATTTATCTGTGTTTACTTATGGCATTTGTGTATCACATCTCAGTCCACCAGGGCCTCTAAGTTGACAGACAACAAATAGAAACATTTAGAACATTAAAAACAGAGGTAAAAACTCTTAAACAAACTAAAAAGCCTCCTTAAAAACTGGACAGTTAAAACAGCAGAGAGGAGCAGCAAAGGCCATGCTGAAAAGCACTATCTTAGCTGTTTGTTGGAAGTTCAGAACAGATCAAGTGAGTCTAACTTTCTTTGGAAGGGATTTTCATAGTCGGGGCTGATACGAAGAAGGCCCTATCACACATCAGCTGAGCCTCACAATTTCCACACTAGGCGGTTATAGCGCTTTGAAGGCACACAACAACAACAAAATCCATGATGATGTAGGAGGGTGGGTGGGTGAGAACCATCTCCCAAGGGTCCTGGAAGGCAGAAATTCAACAGGTCAGGATGCTTTTCCTATCTTTTTATGTATCCCATTACACATTTTTAACATGTGGTTGTGAAACAACAGGGCAGCTGTCAAGGGATGGAAAAATGAAGACAGAAGAAAATAAAAATAAAAATAAAAGTACACCCAGCCTATCCAGGTGGAAGGTGGGGACAGTGGAACACCAAGATACTTTTAAAAAAGTATCTTATTCATAGGATTACCGTAAGTCAATGTCGGCTTGGCTGCAAATAATAACAGCAGCAAATATTGGTAAAAAGTGAAGACAGCAGAACACCAGGAGACCAGGAAGAGGAGAGGTTGGAGAGGGAAACATAACCATTTAATGTAGTTTTCTTGGCGGAAAAGGAGGAGACTGGAGGGCCAACAACCAAGAAAGAGAAGTTAAAATAGTAAACATCCAGTCCAGCTATCTTCAGGGAAGGGGAAGACAAACCTAATACCAGGAAACAAGAAAGAGAACGTGGGAAAAAATAACGACAGAAATCTAATCCATCTCTCTTGGTGAAACAGAAGGAGAGTGGAATACCAGAGACAAGAAAAAGGAGGGATATAAAGAAATTACTACTGTCTGGAGCTGTTTTAGAGAAAGATGAGGACAAGTGGAAGGCAGAGGCAGGCAAAAGCTTTTGAAAGAAAAATATAACCAATTTAGTAATCCACTGTCCAGGTGGAACATAGGATGATGAACCACCAGGGGACAAGGGGGAAAGACAACGTTAGAAATTAGAAATTCAATCTACCCAGCCGTGGTGAAAGCAAAGGACAAGAGGAGTGCCAGGGGACAAGAGATGGAGCCCTGAGATGGCAGTGGTGGTGGTGGTAAGATCAGGAACAAATACTGGAAAGTCTTGGTAGATTACAAACTGAACATGAGTCAGCAGTGTGATGCAGCAATCTGGAAGGCCAACATGATTCTTGGTTGCATCAATAGGAGTATGGTGTCTAGATCAAGGGAGGTCTGCTCTAGTTAGACGTCATTTGGAATCCTGTGTCCAGTTCTGGGCACCTCAATTCAAGAAAGATATCAACAAGCTGGAGAGTGACAAGAGGAGGGCAACCAAAGTGGGGAAGGGTCTGGAAGCCATGAAGTCCCATGAAGAACGCTTTAGGGAGCTGGGTATGTTTAGTCTGCAGAAGAGAAAGTTAAGAGGGGACATGATAGCCATGTTTAAATATTTGAAGGGATGCCACGTAGAGGAAGGAGAGGGCTTATTTTCTGCTGCTCCAGAGACTAGGACAAGGAGCAATGGATTCAAGCTGCAGGAAAGGAGATTCCACCTGAACCTCAGGAAGAACTTCCTGACAGTCAGGGCTGTCCAGCTGTGCCTCAATGGAGTGTGGTTGACTGTCCTTCTTTGGAGGTTTCTAAGCAGAGGCTGGATGGCCATCTGTTGGGAATGCTTTGATGTGGGTTCCTGCATGGCAGAAAGGGGTTGGACTCAATGACCATCATGGTCTCTTCCAACTCTACGATTCTGTGATGCTATGAAAGCGGGTGTAATGAATCAGCCAAGAAAGAGGCTAGGCTCCACGCGCTTATCGATGGACCGAAAAACCCCTGTGGACTTTTTTGAAGAATAAAATTCGGTCCACCTGTGAGCGCCTACAGCCTAGCCTCCTCCTCCTCCTCCTCCTTTGCCGGCGGTGGTCAGAGGCAACCTAGCCTTCTAGGCGGAAGGGGAGGCCAGCGGAACGCCAGGAGACCAGAAAGCCGGGAAGGAGGCAGACCGCTCATCCCCCCAGCCCGAGCGGGTGCCTGCGGAGCGGAAGGCGGCTCGTCCCCTCCGCCTCGCCTCCGGAACGTCTTCAGCTGCACCTTTAAAAGTCACATCACGTTTGGAGGCCTTGATTATCCATTAACCTGACGTGAGCCGTATTTCCTGCGGGTGGCGTCGTCTCTCTCTCTCTCTGGCTCCTTCTCCCCCCACCCCCGATCGCCGCCGCCGCCGCCGCCGCTTTTTCTTTTGCAAAGAGGACCCAGAAGCAGGCGGGGAGCCAAGCAGCCGGATCGCCAGCCAGCCAGCCAAGGGGGGCTTTTCTCCCACCCCTTCTCTCTCTCTCTGCTCCCCCTCCTGCGGCTCCCTTCGCCGAGCCTCCCCTCCGCCTGCCCCCTCCCCCTTTTCCTTATCAGCAATTCAGATCGCATGCAAATTCCCACCCCCCTCCCTTCCCTCTCCCTCCCTCTCTCTCTCCCCCTCCGGAGCCTTTTTCTCACACTGGCAAAAAAAAGGCGAGGAGCGAGAGAGGCAGCGAAGGCAGGCGCGGAAGAGCAAGCGATCCCTCGGAGCCTCCGCGCGGCGCCTGGAGAGCCATCCCTGGCGCTCCCCCTCCTCCTTCCCCGGTCGGCCACCCGCCCCTCCGGCGACAAAAGTAGCCTTCCTCCGATGCAAGCCGGGAGCCAAGCGGGGAGCCGGTAGGACGCGGTCGGTGCCTGGCGCCCCCCGATTTCGCCTCCCGTGCGGGTCCCTTGTTCGCCGCCGGCCTCCCCCCCTCCTCCCTCCCGCCGGTCCTTTTGTGTTTGGCCATGGGGTGGGAGAAGAGACCCCCGGCGCCCCCCGCTGCCCCTGGCGGCCGCCTCGCCGCCTCCTCCTCCTGCCGCTGCTGCTGCTGGCGGGGCTGGCGTGGGGGCCGGGGCTCTGCCGCGGAAGCTGTCCCGAGAGGGAGCTGGAGAGGCGGGAGGAGGAGGCCAACGTGGTCCTCACGGGGACGGTGGAGGAGATCATGAACGTGGATCCCGTCCATCAGACCTACTCGTGCAAGGTAAGGCCCGGGGGCCGCTGGGCTGGGCCGGGGGGCCCTCGCAGGTTGCCTCCCAGGTTGGCCGGGCGGGTGGGTTGCCTGTGCGCAAAGGCGCACGGCTTTGGCAGGGCGCAGAGCACGGAGGGGACGGGAGCCTCCCGGGGGCAGCAGGTCGCTGGGGGCCACCGTCCCCGAAGCTGCTCGTGTGGACGATCCCACACAGCCTCGCCTCTTACGCGCCCTCCAAAGCGTGTGCATGCGGGCGGGTGCGCAGACGCATTCATTCACAAAGTTGCCTCTCAAATGTATCCGGAAAACTGTGTATCGACATAGATGAACACGCAAAGTGGTCTCCAAGGTGACTGTAAAATCTTCACAAGCTGCCCCCCCTCCACTTTCTTTCTTTGAATCAGGTCCTTTCTCTTCCACTTGTTGGTTCTCTTCTTTCCTCTCCAACTGCAAACGCACACCTTAACTAAGCCCGGATTTATTGATCGCTTTCCCAGAACTCCATTTCTCACCATCTTATATTTTATACTCGAGTAGCCCCAGCAGGCGCCTGTGCAGCTTCTCCGAACAGGACTTTCCTGGAGAATGAATGAAAGAAATGTATTCTAAAAGGTTCTCCAAGAACCAGGTTATTTTCGTGGATTGGAACCCAGATCCCCTTTGTGTGAATGTCCTCTGTTCGGCTTCCCTGCTTTAGAAAATGTTCCATATAAAGAACTAAATATAGTCTAAAGAATACTTTGGGGCAAGGGAAGGATTTATAAAGAGCAAGGGCTAAAAACATGCTTTGTAATTTGATTTTTTTTTTTTTAAAGTAGGGATGGAGTATTTTTAAATGAAAAGTTTTCCATCAGTGGTAGGAGATTCTTCCGGGAGATGAGAGTGTGTGGCTATTAAAAGTTATTCTTAAAAAGTAAAAGGTAACTAGTAGGGAAAGAGTACGGCTTTATTGCTTTACTCAAGAGTAGGGGAGTTGAAAGAGGAAAGAATGACAGCCTTAAAGATGTAGCTTTAAATGAGTGAAAATTCGACAGAAATCAGTGGAGACTTATCCCCCCTTCCCCAAACACTGCAGTGCCATATAGACAATTTACCTGAGTACTTCTGAACCCAATATAGTTTTACTTCTGAGTATACCAGCAGGAAATGGCAAAACCACCTCTGAGTATTCGTTGCCTAAGAAAACCCTACAAGATTGATGGGCCATTTCTGCACGAGACTCTTATAGCGCTATGATTCCACTTTCAACATCCTGTGGAATCCTGGGGTTTGCAGTTTCCCTTCCGAAACGGCAAGCCCCAGGATTCCATAGGATGTCGAAAGTGGAACCATAGCGCTATAAGAGTCTCGTGGAGAAATGGCTAGAGGGTTGCCATAAGTTACCAGGTGCCTTGTTGGTGGTGTTGGGTGCCTTCAGGTTGTTTCTAAGTTACATGGCAAATCTGCCATGGGGTTTTCTTGGCAAGATTTGTTCTGGGGGGGAGTTGCCTCACCTCCCTCTGAGGCTGAGAGAGTGTGACTTGCCCAAGCTCACCCAGTGGGTTTTCACTTTAGAGGGTCTCCAGAGTCATAGTTCAGTGCCCAAATGGCTACACCCGTGCTGGCTCTCTGAAGGCGCACACAAGGCACACATAAGAACTTCCTGACAGTTAGGGCTGTCCGGCAGTGGAATCTGTTGCCTCGGAGTGTAGTGGAGTCTCCTTCCTTGGAGGTTTTTAAGCAGAGGCTTGATGGCCATCTGTCGGGATTGATTTGAGGGTGTTCCTGCACAGCAGGGGGTTGGACTGGATGGCCTGTGTGGTCTCTTCCAACTCTGAATTTCTATGATTCTATGATTCTATGATTCATATATCACCAGCAGATTGATGTGTAAGTCGATGTGTCTTTTGAGGCAGTGATATCTTTACGCAGACCTGGAATGCTGCCCAGGGAGACAGTGTGTTGCTGAAACTTGCCATCTTATAACTTGTTCCTTGGATGGGTCAGGCCAAAGTCCATGAAGCCCAGGCTCTGGTTTGGAACGAGAAGCAAGCCTGCAGGGTGCAAAGGCCAATACTGTCTCTCTGCTGGCACTGTCCTGAAGAGGTTTGGTTCATACAGCGACTGCACTGCCACTGACCGTGGAGGTTCTTTTTTATTGTCTTGGCCAGAGCTTGAGGAATGCTTATTTTTGCTGATAACTCCTCACATTTCTTAACAAGACTAGCCAACTCTGGCTGCTGGATTGTGGTAGTATTCAGAAAAATTGACTTTCCCAAGCTCTGGTGATGACTTACGATTGTTGATAATCCAGATTGTACATAAGGGTGAGGAAGTCACTAACCAGATTGATTTCTTAACTGCCCTTTTTAGCAGGCTAGTAGAAGAAACAGCCTTCTACAATCAATCTCTCCATCCTTCAGCAGCCAGCCAGTGTGATTTCCATGCAGGCTGTGGAAGAAGGGGTTTCTGTCCCTCGTTTCCAACACAGAAACCTAGCAAGCTAGCAGAAGAAGGTTAGAGTGCTATGTCTTTCCCCTGCAGCGTGCTTGTCTGCGTGGAATTCCTGCTTGCCTGTGGAAAACAGTTGGCTGTGATGCTGACCTGACCTCCTGTGAGAATTTTGTCTCATATATTGTTTAAAGCTGTCAGCTTTGCCCTGTTTGGGTATCTAGTGAACTTGGAACCATTAGGGGAGGAACAGGGTTATGCTTAGGGCTCTGGGAAACTGGTTCTTTGGACTACAGCTCTCAGAACCCCTAGCCAGCCTGGGTCATGCTGGTTGGGAAATTCTGCTTGTTAAAAGTAATGTCCCCAATTCTCCGTATGCTTGCTAGCTGTGTCTCTTGGACGGCTTCCCTTCTCTTGGCCTTGGCATCTTCCATACATTGGAGGGGTGTCTCTCTTAAGTGGACGGACCTCCAGCTAATGAAATGTTGATGGGGAGGTGAGGGAAAGATGGCGGCAGCAAGTGGTGAGAATTTATAATGGGGTAGTGGTGGTGATTGTCAGGAGTGTCTTTACTTGAATTCCACAGGTTAAATCTTCAGACAAAAGATCTTCCTTTGGAACCATACATTTCATGAGGACCCCTAGATTTTTAGGGGTTTCAGACCCGTATGTTTCCAGGGTTTTGGACCCTCAGAAGAGAAAGGCCATTTCCACACTACGCTGTTATAGCACGATTATTCCACTTTCAACATCTTATGGAATCCTGAGGTTTGCAGTTTGGGGAGGGGCCAGCCGGCCCCTCCCCAAACTGCAAACCCCAGGATTCCATAGGATGTTGAAAGTGGAATAATCGCACTATAACAGCGTAGTGTGGAAATGGCCAAAGGCATTTGTAAACACTGCAGTCTTAATACACGTGCAGGATCCCTCTCCCCAGCAAAGTTCAGGCTGATATGTGGATTTTTACCACTTTGCTTCTAAGATATCTATTTGAGCTGAGGTTACCTTCAGTCTTGGGACAATGTGGGAGAGCTGAGTAAGAATGGCTCTGAGCATATAAAACTTGTTTTGCTTCTCCTGGAAAACCCCTGTCACCATTTTGTACTGCATTTTCTGTTCCGCCTGGCAGTGCCATTCCAGGTTTCTTTCTCAGCAGCCTGCTACCTGAAGTATTTTTATCAACCTGAAATTGGCACGCATAGGATGCAATGATGGAATGATAGTGCTCTACCGCAGAGCTGTCATCCATTGTTGTTGTTACATGTCTGCAAATCAACTTCAACTTATGGCGGCCCTGTCATGGGGTTTTCTTGATAAGATTTATTCAGGGGAGGTTTGCCACTCCCTTTGTGTAAGGCTATGAGTGTGATGCCCAAGGTCACCTGGTGGCTGAGCAGGGATTCAGATTCTTATCTCCTGGAGTCTTAGTTGAATACTCAAACCGCTATACTGTCATGCCCTCTCCATTTCTGAAAGTCTTATGATAGAGTCCATTTCCGCACTAGACTGTTATAGTGCTGTTATTCCACTTTCAACATCCTATAGAATCCTGGGGCTTGTAGTTTAGGGAGGGGCCTCAAAGGTAGAAGGAGTGCTCATGATGCAAGGTGCCATGTCCTTATAAGCTTCAGCCACTTCTGCCCCTCCAGAAACCTGCCTGCCAGATTCGTTACCATTAAGTCACCAGTTCTGTCTTCTAAAGCTTTGACACCAAAGTGGAGGCCTATTTCAGTCTTGAACCCAAGAAGGTTGACATAAGAAATGAAAATAATAAAATCAGACTACTGGCTTATGTAGCCCTACTCCCATCATCCCCAACCAGCCTGACCAAGAGCCAAGAATGATGGGTATTGTAGTCCAGTAAAGCAGTGGAGTGTTGGCAAGTTCCCCATTTCTTCATCTACATTGACCCGTGGTTTCTGCACAGGGTCTTGGACAAGAGCGGTCCCCAGTCCTTCCTTCTGCAAGCCTTCTGGGGTCTTCTACCCAGAAAGCAAAGTTTCAGCCTCTAAGCTGAGAATCCTGTTCCACCCTTACTTTCTGAAAGAGTAAGAACTGTCCACCCTTGGGAGTGTGGATCCTTTCCTGCATGGGTTGCTGCCATCCATCAGAATGAAAGTACAGTCCTGACTCATGCGGAGATACCATGGATTCATCTTATTCTGATTTTTTTTTTTTTTGTGGATAGCAACTGAATGAGTTGTTCCATCTAATACAGAGATATAGGGCATTTTGACACTTGAAGAATTAATGATTGAGGAGTGCAGAGCGGAGCAGTTGCTTATACAGGGGGAGAACAGCCAGCTTCCTTTTTGAATGTGAATGGGGTCCTTTCCCCCATTTTTTCCCAGGGCACGTTAAGTATTACCTGTCAGATGACGAGCTCAAGGTGAACCACTATAGCTAAGTAGCGGACCATTTGCTTCGTGTGCCGAAGGTCTATTATCTCCAGGTTAAGCTGATATCTGCAAGTACAGTTTGGAAAAAGACTTCAGTCTTTGTCTAGCTGATACCAATCAACAAAGACATTTCTGAGCTGGATAGTCGAATGGTCTGATTCAGTCAAAGGCAGTTTGCTAGATTCCTTTATTGCTGTATTGCTCCCCCCCCCACTGAACCATCATAAAGCCTGAAATCTTTGTTGGTCCATTTCCACCTTCCGCTGATGGGATTTTCAAAGGCTCTGTGCCACTTTCACATCAGTGTAATTGATTTACAGAATAAAGATACAGACCTGATTTCACAACAGATTAATTTGGGGAAGTGGATACAACCATTGTTCCTTTGTGCTCACCTTGTCCTTGATCGTCATGCTTTCAGTGTAGCTGCTAAATTCTCCTCATTGGTTCTAGATCTCAGTTCACTGCAAATCTCATCAGAACTGTTTGCATTAAGATGTTCCGTTTTGATAACAACCAATTCTCCTTTGATTTTTTTTTAATGTTTCTCCTAAATCCGAGCAAGTTCACTTTTTAAGGCAAAGACATATGTTTTTGATTGGGAAAGTTTAAAAGCTTTGGCGCATAATTATGTATTTTTAGACGGCGAGTAACCTTCTTAAAAGAAAGGCTAACCCCAAAAAGGGAGCGTCTTTGGAAAGCTGCTGTTAAGGGAACCCAAGCCCAGACATCTGCAGTAGAGTCAGCTTTCTGGCTGGAAAAGTTTCAAAGACACCAGTTAGAAGAGAACTTGTTGAAAACCTGACTCCAGATGGGCTCCTAGAAAGCGTTTTTTTTTTCTTCCTAAATTTTCCAGCCTCTGTCTATTGTTTGACTCTAAAGTAGGGATGAATAACTGGTAGAAGGATGGCAGCCAATTTTTGATGGGACACATTAGCACATTTTCAGCTAAAGCGTGGCCAAAAATTTGACTTGGAAGTGACTAGAATTCTGCTTACAATTTGCACTTCTAGGTTTTTCAGTATTTTAGTTCAGTATTTTAAGTTCAGTATTTTAAGTCCGCCACTCCAGGTGGCATTTTGGGGCATGCTGGTTTTTTGCATGAATTTTAAAAATTTGGAATGGAGGTAAGGACTTTGAGGAACTAGAAGATAGTGCTAAAGGATTTGGGGATCCCATGGCAAAACCACCTCTGAGTATTCTTTGCCTGAGAAAATCCTGTGAAATTCTTGGGGACACCACAAGTCAACAGGCAACTTTAAGGCACATACACACACAGACGCAATCCGTGAGCTGCATTTCCCCCACACTTTGTTTAAAGCAACCCTTGGTCTATAGATTTTTATTTTCGTCTCTTAAACTTCTGTGATTTGAAACAACAGTATGAAATGCCAGCCTCTCTTGACTACTGGCATTTTTTTTTTCAATTGATGTTACCTCGTGGGTGCTTTTGGTGCTTGTAAAAACTTACGACCTAATATGTTGTGGTTAAGATTGCTATCTTTTAATATAAGGAGTGTGTCCCTTATTTGAGGACTGGAAAACTTGTCCCTTGTAGGACTGGCATTATTGTAAAGGAAGCCCCTGATTTGATGGTTGGAAAGCTTTTCCTTTTATAAAGACAGAACAGAATTCCAAAATATTCTATATTTGGAGATGTAGGTCCTTCATAAAGACAGAAATTGGTGTAATTTATGAATGTAGACAGTGCAATAATTTTACAGGGAAGCATATAGTAAAGTTAACTGAAATTAATACTTTCTTTTGTTATTTAAGTAGAACACAGTTTGTTAACAGCTACTTTCTGGCTGTCAAAGTGTATGTCATGAAAATTACTGCTGTTCTGAAAACCTGGCAGGACTACTGGTGATGCAAATAGCAGATGGAGAGGGAGAATCAGGGTTGTGGTGAGTTGTGGTGAGTCGATGAATGTCTTAGGATGCAGTTGTGCCTTCAGGCAGTCAAATGGCTTGCAAAATTTAACCCGTCACCGCTCCTGTATTGGCTGCATCCTTATTTATTTATTTATTTATTTATTTATTTATTTATTTATTTATATTTTTGGCTGTAACTTCCCAGTTGAACATCCGAGCAAAGGTCTCCATCCGTGTAAGATGTGCACCGAGCTCGTGTTTGGTTCGGAAATGCATTCTGTTATAGCTGGAATGTTCTGTATTTCTTTCTAAGGCATCCCAGTGGAAGTGAGGTTTTTGGGGTCACATAGGACGATGGGGAGCTGAAGACCATTAAAGAATTGGACTAGAGAGTCGTTTCTCAGGAATGGTTGCAAGGATTATGGGAAAGCCCTGGTGCTCTCCTGTGGGTGAGTGGTGAAGGGAGAAAATGGGGCAGTTTTACATTCTGGAGGGCTCTGGATGTAGGTGTTTGTGGTCGAGATGGAGTAGTTAATACAGAAGTTGTCCGTGTGTGTGTGTGTGTGTGTATGTGTGCGCGCGTGTGTGAGAGAGAGAGAGAGAGAGAGCATCCAGAAAGCGGGCTCTTAGCATTACAGGTCTCAGTCTTTGTGTCGCCATTCTGTCTTTTCCTCTTCAGTGGATTTTCTAAAGAAAGAGGGAAAGATGGGAGAACACAAGAAAAGTAACAAGGTGGAGTGCCAGAAAATTCCACCAAGGGGTGGGGAGTTGGCACAATAAAAGGGAGTGAGGGGAAAGAGAGAGAGAGAGATTGCAGCAACTGGAAACGGCAGACTCCTCCCAAATGCAAGGAAGGCATCTTTTCAGAGTTGAAAGTGAAGGTATTCGAGCTTGCATAGAGCAGACTGGTTGCTTCCTTTTGACTGCTTCAAGGTTGGCTGCTGAAAGGGCGCCCATTTCCACTACACCCCCTGGGGAAGGGGAAGAGGCCAGAACAATTGGGAGATGAAATCTGCTTGCCGTGGAAAAAACACTCACCCTTTTATTCCACACCCACAGTTGGGCTGGTGTGGGTCAGAACTCTCCATTCATAAGCATACGACTGTGGAAAATGCCCCACCCTTCCTATCGTTCTGTTTTTGGAAGAAAACTACAGTCAGCCGTCCACATTTGATAGGATTAGGGCTGCAGGACCCCCACAAAAGTGGAAAAATCACAAATATCAAAATGTGTATGTTTGTCTGTGGGAAGTGGGCTGAGGCATGGTGGAGAGAGCAGGCATCCAGGGTCCAAACCAGGGCCACTTCCGCACTAGCCTGTCATAGCGCTATGATTCCACTTTCAATGTCCTCTGGAATCCTGGGGTTTGCAGTTTCGGGAGGGGCCGGCTGGAAGGGACTGAAATTGCTCCCCTACTCCGCTACCGGAAGAACCTCCTGTCTGACGGGCCAGTTAGGGGAGGGGCGGCGGCAGCACAGGGGGCAGGCCCCCTCCTCGCCACAGCCCCTGCCCCACTCGCCACGGAGGGGGGTGCTGCGGAAGGGCGGGGGGGCGCAAGGTTGCGCTTTTCCGGGGGGCGAGCTGTGCCCAGCGCAAAAGACAAAGGCGCTGGGATTCCTCCCCCCCACCGGCCAGGGTCGACACTCTGGAAACTTTTCCCACACTGCCCCCCCCAGTGGAAATGAGAACGAAGCAGAAACAGAGCCCGGGGGGGGTCTCTGAGTTTTTTCCCGAGGGAGACGCGCGGCTCCTTTTTCCCTCCCTGTCCGCCCCCCTGTTCCTGGCTGGCTAGGCAGCCTTTGCCGGGGGGGGGGAGGCATTGTAAATAATAAATAAATAATTTTATGGTTGGGGGTCACCACAACATGAGGAACTGTATTAAAGGGTCGCGGCATTAGGAAGGTTGAGAACCACTGGTTTATTTATATTTTGTTTTGTTTCCAAATGGGACTCAAAGAGGTTTGCGATCTAAATGAAAACATAACATCTAAAACAACATGAAGTTGAAAAATTTAAAAAGCATTAAATCAACTGTTCAATGAAAACACACCTTTTAAACATTAAAACATTAAACACTTAAAATCTGCACTGCACACTAAAGACGGCACAGCCAATTCCACATCATTCCACCCTGGTCAACCAAGGCTGAAGGTCTGTTTAAACAACAAGGTTTTTGCCCGGTGGTGAAAAGACAGCTGAGAAGGGACGGATTGCATCTCCCTCGAGTTTACTTGCTTAGTAGGTTGTTCCGTTTGCTCTTAAAGCAGATTCTGCAGAGGCAACCGGTCCTTCCTGCCACCTTCGAAATAGTTGTAAGGGAGAAAAAGAGACGTAATACTCAGATTTCAAAAAAATCCCCAAAATCAGTCTGCGTTCATCTCCATAAGGACAAGATGCCCTTTCACACCCTGGCATCTTTCAGATATTTTGGGTACGGGTGCCCATCATTCCTGATCATGTATTTTATTTTAAGTTTATTTATATATTGCTTCCCGGCCTACAGGAGCTCCTAAGGCAAGGCACACAACATGTTAAAGCGTACAGTATCAAACGCTACAGAGATTTTTAAAAAAACCTTCTAAAACATATTAAAGTACTCTTTAAAAATCTTTTTAAAATGTCAAAAGCAAACTATTAAAATAGTTTCAAACATCAAAGGCTGGCAGAGGGTGATGAGATAGTTTAATCCTGCTTTAATGTTCATCTCTCTTAATGTTCATCTTCGTGCATTTTTATGGTTTTTTTTTATATACATTGTGAGCTGCCTGGAGTCCCAGTTTTGGGAGAGAGGTGGCATCATCGTCAGGCTTGAGGGGAGAGCTTGTGAGTCTTCTGGAGTGATAGCCCATTTCCGCACTAGCCTGTTCTAGCGCGATGATTCCACTTTCAACATCCTCTGGAATCCTGGGGTTTGCAGTTTCGGGAGGGGCCGGCCCCTCCCGACACTGCAAACCCCAGGATTCCAGAGGATGTTGAAAGTGAAATCATCGCGCTATAACAGGCTAGTGCGGAAATGGCCACAAATAAGAACTTAAATAAAAAATTAAACTGAAACACAATACTGAAACACTAAGCATTGAACACTAACTTACTGAAACATAAAAGGTGGCACACCACGCACAAAGCTAAATGGTAATGAAAGAGGAAAAAGAAAAAAAATATTATTCTACTGTTACAGATCCATTAGAATTATTAGTAAGCATAGCCACAGATGATTGCGTTCTTAGGTTTCTTATTGTTCAAAATGTCCATAAATGATTCCAGTCTTTCAGAAAAAAAAAATTCAGTTGCCTTAGCCTTTAAAACCCATGCTTGCTTGGCAATTTGAACTTGACAAGTTTAACAAGAGGGCCAGAGTGCGGTAGTGATTTGAGTGCTGGATGACAACTCTGGAGACCAGCGTTTGATTCCCTGCTCAGCTGTGGAAACCCACTGGGTGACCTTGGGCATGTCACATGGTCTCAGCCCCCAAAAATGACACGATAGGGTTGCTTTAGGGTTGGACATTCGTCTGAAAAGGAAGAGAGAAGATTGGTCAGCGTTACGGAGTTACTGTAGCTGGGCAGTTATCAAGGCCCTTTTCGCATGCAGTTTTTTTTGTGTGAGGACCCCTTGAGCGTCGCGGGAATGGGAGCGTCGGTCCGTACGACGCGCTCCCACTCACACCATGCTCACGAACCTAAAGCGGGCTGTGGGCGCATTTTTTTATTTTTGGCTCTAAGTGGAAAATACTGCACAGTCGTGCAATGCTTGTGGGGCCCTCGTGCACTTACCTGCGTGCGGTGCGCCGAACAAGCCTGCCCGATTGCGCTTCCTCCCCAAGCGCAGCCTACAGCTCCCAGGCTGCGCTGTGAAAGGAAGGGGCAGGGCACTAGCGCGATGGTTGTGCAACCGGCAAGCCGCTGTGGGAGGCAGAAGGGTTGCCGTGAGCGGCTCGCGCAAACGGCTGCTCGCGTGAGTGCCGCTCCCCACTGCCACGACAAAGGTAAGGTGTGAAAAGGGCCCAAGAATGACCGTTGGTCCAGTGTAGTGTAGTGGTTTGAGCACTGTACTACAAGCTTGGAGACCAGGGTTCAATTTCCCACTTGGAAACCCACTGGATGACCTTGAGCATGTCGCACACTCTCAGCCTCAGAAAACCATATGATAGATTCGCCTTTGGTTTGCCGTAAGGTTGCCATAAATCAGAAATGACTTGAAGGCACACAAAAATGATGGCAACAACATTCTTCTGCCGTTGGTGCTTCAGTCTATTCCCAAGTTTGAACAAACAATGTTCTTGTTGCTGTTATCATATATGGAAGAAGTATTCCATATTTACTATCCAATTCTTTAATACTCCATGAAAACATTTCTGGTGATGTTACAGAATCCACCTTTAAAATATTTTGGATTAACACGTCACTCTTAGAGCAGTAACTTTTTGCTTTCTTAGAAGTCCACCTGCATTTCATCAGTTTTGTCTCACATGAGCTGCCCCAGTCTTCCTCAGGTCTTTGTTGGAAAAAAATGGCATATGAACCCAGCACAATGGAAACATCACATAAGGTTGTGTTGGTGGTGGCAGCTAACACCAGTGACATGGCAACTTCTTACACACCTGGTGGCAACATCAAGAGGGCTACTGGTTTCTGGCCTTCAAGCAGTATTTAAAACTGTTTTTGAAGGGAAGGCACAGGTTGGGAATAGCTTGTATTGTGATGCAGAGGTATTGCTGTTCAAAAGGAAAGAGTAGAATACTGACTCACTTTGCACTAGAGCCAGCAGGTATAGTGGTTGGAGCCTTGGAATTGCGCTGAGACATTGTCCCCGCAGAACCTTGAGGTTTATTGGCTGACTGCAAGCTAGTGCTTGCCTGTTGATAACTTTGGTAAATATGTCTCCCCCAAACAAAGAGCTGTGTGTGTGTGTGTGTGTGTAGGTGATGCTTTACCCTCTTTAGCATCTGTTGATGGTCACCTGAAAATCCACACTACACTCTTATAGCGTGATTATTCCACTTTCAACATCCTGTGGAATCCTGGGGTTTGCAGTTTCTGGAGGGGCCGGCTGGCTCCTCCTGAAACTGCAAACCCCAGGATTCCATAGGATGTTGAAAGTGGAATAATCGCACTATAAGAGTGTAGTGCAGAAGTGGCCATGGTTCTCTCTCTCTTGTGTTCTCCCAAGGGAGCCATATTTCTTAGGACCAACACAACACATTTTGCTGCTTGGAATGGCACTTTATTCCCTGAGTTGACTGCAGAGAAGTTGACCGGCCTGGCCGTTGGAACTAGGGTCAATGCTGGCAACAGCAGTGGGGCTTGCACCACCCCGGTGGAGCAGGCTACTTTAACAATTTCAAGAGAGGCTGGATTGCTCAGGAGGAATGTTTGGAATGAACTGCCATGGGAAAAGAGGAAAAGTACATTGCAGATGAATAGACTCAATCCAGAAAGACACATCCCTGAATCTGCAAGACCTGAGCAAACCCCAGGATTCCAGAGGATGTTGAAAGTGGAATCATCATTGCTATAAGACAAAGTCGGCTTGATGGCAGTGAACAAGAACAAACCACCTGTGTCCAAGCACCTGCCTCTCGGGATTGTCGCCTCACTCTCTAATGGTAGGGCTGGCCCTGATATTTCCACTTTCAAACTTCAGCTGCAAAATGTGTGTGCATGGGAGAGAGAGAGAGACTTAAAAACAGTCTGAGGATGGGAGTTTGTATTTGCATAGGCAAAATAGGCTGGTTGGTGAAAACTTATGTCCCCCCACCATTGTGTCTTCCTTTTAAATTCACCCTCTGTACTTCACCACTGTTTTGAGGCAAACCCTTGGCTTTTGGAACTCTGTATATGGATATATAACATGCAGGGTAGTAGCTCCTGGTGGAAGGGGTGTGTGCAAAATGACGGCTCCCTCAGTTATCCATCAGTCTCCAAATTTCTACCATGGCAGAGAATGAGATGTCGAAAATTGTTCACGCCTAGACCTCTTGTATTTGCTGTGTTCTCATTCCCTTGGTCACTTGGCCTCCCCCATTTATTTGTCTGCCTAAATCCGTATTTCTAAATGGTCAGCTGAAGTTTTAAGTTATTGATAGCCTAGAAATTTGAAGAAAGATTTCATTGGTGGAGCATGTCATGGGAAGGGGCAACACCCTCAAATTTCTTTTACCCTGTAGCTAAATCCCTAGGAATGTGTAACTGCAGTCTCCATCTAACCTATATTGCAGAATTGTTAAGAGGAAAGAATGGAGGAAGGAGAGGAAAAAGATATCATATGGACCATTGTGATCACTTTGGAGTAAGAGGGGGAAATGTGATAGGGCTGTTTCAGCTGTATGCCTCTAGGCTGAATCTGAGCCTGCGTTGATGCCAAATTTGTTTTTCCCGTTTCTGCTTTACGCGATGGAAGACTGGTACAACTTGCGCATCAGCAAGTGTTGTATGGTGTGAATCTGTTGCTTGACGCCTTGCATATGTTCACCCATTTGTATTTAATTTTCTGTCTCTCAGTCACTGGGAGGTACCCAACTGCTCCGAAACAGATCTTTGGTTTATAACATGTGTGGCCTCTGAGGTACTGGGTTGTTCCTGTGGGAAATGTCTGTGGGGCTGGACTGGGTGGTCCGTGTGGATGTGCCCTGCAAGATTTGCAGCGTTATCACACTGAGCCTTCCTATCTTTGCCGGTTAAATTCTAAAACTTCCCCGACGGAAGCCTTTGATATATCCAGAGATAAGCGAGATACGGAGCTGATGAAAGAAATTAGAGCTAATTCTGTCTAAACAGTTGCAGATTGCTCCCAGACATTAATTTCCCTGCCAGCTGATTAAGAGTCTGGTTGAAAAAGAAGAAGGATGGAAGACAGATGCTGTTGGGATGGAGGATGGTGAATCTTGTCTCCTTTGGGTATATACGACTAAGCGGGAAGGGTGAAGAGGCAGCTCTTGTGCTTTTAAATTCCACTGTTTTAGTCCAGGTTTATTGTCTACTCTTCTCAGTCAGGTGAGGGGGTGACCAAAGTATCTGGGCCAATCTGGCTTGGAAACAGCTTCTGCTTGGCATGGAGATGTGAGCTTTTGAGACACACAGTGCTCTTTGTCAGCATGGAAATGAGTAGGGGGATTTAGGTTAAGAAGCTTGTGTCGTTCTTTGGGTTTGTGCTTTTATTGAATGGGAGACTTTTACTGAATCACTCAACCCCCAAGTTGTTCCTTGTGGAAAACCGGAGTTTGGAAAAGTTACCATTTGGACTACAGCTCCCAGAAGACCAGTTAAACATAATAAGGAATCTTCATGGAGAGAGGTAGTAATGCTTCACAGACCTCTAGGAAGATGTCTTTTCATGAGTCAAGACCAGGGTTCAAATCACTGCTTAGCCATGGAAACCCATGGGTAGCCTTGGGCAGGTCACATTCTCTCAGCCTCAGAGGAAGGCAATGGAAAACCCTCTCTGAACAAATCTTGCCAAGAAGACCCTGTGACAGCTTTGCCTCAGGGTCACTGCAAGTCAGAAATGACTTGAAGACAAACCAACAACACCAAAAGCTCAAGTAACTTTCCGAAGCCCTGCTATTGCCTGCATCAGTTTGGATGAACGGACGGAACAGGGCCTGCAGTGGGTTCGACAACCACATCTCTCCAGATGGCTTTGGGATAGTGATTCTCATAGGCCATTTCTGCACTAGACTGTTACAGCGCTCTGATTCCACTTTCACCATCCTGTGGAATCCTGGGGTTTGCAGTTTCGGGAGGGGCCAGCCGGTAGGGATGAGCTGGTAGGGATTTTAGCCTAACTCCATCTGGAAGGCCATAGATTTTAGCCTAACTCCATCTGGAAGGCCGTAGGTTGTCGACTTCAGAGGCGCTGCCAGTGAATTAGCTGTTTAGCTCAAGTCCATCAATGAGTGTTGGCTGCATTTAGGGCTGTAACACCAAGCACACTTTCTGAAGGCAGCTTCTGAGTAAGCATGATAGCATTGCAGCCACCTTTTCCCACAGCTCCCCTCTGTGTTTTCTGCACCTCATCCTCTTTTACTGCAGAGAGCCCCTGGTTTCCCCTCCCCTTAAGCAGATCTCCTGTAAACCCCAGGATTCCCAGTGTTCAGCCTGACTCTACAAGAAATGAGAGATTCCAACTAAGCACTTCCTGCCAGTAAGAGCTGTTTGACAGTGGAGTCGACTGCCTCCCAAAGTGGGAGGACTTTCTGAAGCAGAAACATTTAAGCAGCAGCCGGATAGCCACCTCGCTGGGATGCTTTGGCTGTGGATTCTTTCACTGACAAAGGGAGCTGGACTAGATGGCCCCTGGGCTCATTTCAAGCAGTATGGTTCTGTGATACTCTGTGTTATCATTTCCCTGCAGCACTTTGAATGTTACTAAAGTGACATCAGAGCCAGCCGGGTCTAGTGGATTGAGTATTGAACTATGAGTCTGGAGACCAGGGCCATTTCCGCACTAAAGTGTTATAGTGCTATTATTCCACTTTCAACATCCTATGGAATTCAGGGGTTTGCAGTTTAGGGCAGGGCCTTTGAGATGGCTTTTGAGGCCCCTCCCTAAACTGCAAACCCCAGGATTCCATAGGATGTTGAAAGTGGAATAATAGCACTATAACAGTCTAGTGTGGAAATGGCCCAGGGTTTGAATCACTGCTTGGCCATGGAAACCCCTTGGGTGACCTTGGGCAAGTTGCACTCTCTCAGCCTCAGAAGAAGGCAAATGCAAACACCTCTGAAGAAATCTTGCCAAGAAAACCCTGAAGTGTGATTGCTATAGGTCAGAAATGACTTAAAGGCACACAACAACAATTTTCTAGAGGGAGCATAGTGTAGTACTTTCAGCATTGGGCTACAACCCTGGAGACCTGGGTTTGAATCCCTGCTGAGCCTTGGAAACCAACCTTTGGCAAGTTGCACTGTCTCAGCCTCAGAGGAGAGCAAAGGCAACCCCCCTCTGAACAAATCTTGGCAAGAAAACCCCATGATGGATTCATCTTAGGGTCAACACAAGCCGGAAATGGCTTGAAGTCACACAACAACAACGACCACAGCAACAGCAAAGTGACGTCATGGCCATCCTGTCAAAATGAGAGACAGGACTCACAGGTGAAGACATGAGCCGTGATTCTCGTCTCCCTTAAAAGGCAGACTTACCCTCTCCTTTTTATGTGGGGTTGGGGGTGAGCAGCTCCAATTAACCCCAATACATTCTTAATGGGAATTTCCCACTCTGATTGATCTGCAGTGCCCATTAATGTGTCTAGCTCTCATTTGAATGTAAGATCTGAACTAAAAGCATTTTACAGAAAAAAAAAATCCATGCCCTCTGCTCTGGCTGTCTTATAAATCTCTCTTAAAACACACTAGTTTTTTTCCCCCTGGTCATCCGAGGGATCGAAAGTAGCTGTTATCTCTCAGACTGTATTTTCTTCCTTCAGGGTCTTTTATTTAAAACATTTTTTTCCAGCAGTAGAGGTGACTCACTGCACAAGGAGTCTGTAATTGCCCTTGATGAGGTCCTTGTCTCTTCTTGAGCGGGCCGCCATCGGCTGAAGTGTGACCTTCGCGTTCTTGTCCATTCTTTCCTTGGCGAGCCAGCATAGGAGCTAAAAGTGCTGCTGGCAGATATATGTTCTCTGCTTGTTCTGCACTGAGAAGAGAAAAAAACATTCGTCCGAAAAGAAAGAGAGAAGATTGGTTAGCGTTATGGAGTTCCTGCAGCTGGGCAGTTGTGAAGGATGACCATTGGTCCAGTGGTTTGAGCACTGGACTACAAGCTTGGAGACCAGGGTTCAATTTCCCACTTGGAAACTTGGAAACCCATTTGATGACCTTGAGCATGTCACACACTCTCAGCCTCAGAAAACCATGTGATAGGTTCACCTTTGGTGTGCCATAGGGTTGCCATAAGTCAGAAAAGACTTGAAGGCACACAGCATCATTCTCATCATCATCAACAAAGGTCACCCAGAAGATTTTGGAGTGCTTCTCCCCTCCTCCTTGTTGGGTTCTGTTGTTGTGTGCCTTCCAGTCATTTCTGACTTATGGCAGCCCCAAAGTGACCTTATCATGGGGTTTTCTTGGCCAGATTTTTTTCAGAAGGGGTTTGCCTTTGCCTCTCTCTAGGCAAGTCACACTCTCTCATCCAGTGGGTTCTCATGGCACAGCGGGGATTTGAACATTGGACTCTGAACCCTTCCTTGCGAAGATGAAGATGAAGACGAAGAGGAGGAGGAGGAGGGGGGAGGAAGAACTTGTTGCCCCCTGATGGTCCTGAATCCTTTCTGGGGTTGTGGGGGACATTTTTGCCACATTCCCCCCTTTTTAGACCCAAGAGAGATCTTTCGTACAACAAAGAATCACTCAGAAGCAGCCCTGGGGTCCAGTCCACAGTCCACATTTTGGTCACTTTTATGATAGCCCAGTGGTTTTAACCTAGAGTCTGGGGACCCCAGTGGTCCACGGAGACCTCACGGGGGTCTGTAAAGCCCTGTTGCTGGATACCAACAGCTGTGGCAGCAATAGGGACTTGCCCAGAGTCACCCAGTGAACAGGGATTTGAATCCTAGACTCCAGAAGCCTTTAATAAATAATCTGAAGATTTAAATCTAAAATATTTAAATCTTGAGCTAAGTCTTGGAGGTCCCTGGCAACAAATGATATTTATAGGATGTTCTTGATAAAGAAAATGTTGAGGACCATTATGGTAGATGGTTTGGGGCTGAGTGAAATCGGTCTTTAGTCTATGATATTGTTGTATTTACTACACATTAGTAATTAATTATTGCCTTTTAAAAACTTGGCCCATACTTCAAAAGAGGATAGAATTGTCTATCTTCTTGTCTCTTCACCTTCCTTTGCTTTTTTTCTGAAAACAGCCTTATGAGGAGGTTGAGCAAAAAGCATCAAAGGTACCCAGCAAACCAGGGGTGGGAAACGTCTGGCCCTGGGCCAAATATGGCACTCCTAGGGTTCTCATTAATCCTCTGGGATTGCCCAAACAGCCATTCCAGCTTCTCAATTTTTCGTGGTTTCCCAGATTTTGTAGATCTCCCCTCTTCTCTGGTTTAAAATTTGAAAAGCTTCTCTTTGAGGTTCCCTTACTCAGTTCGGCTAAAGTAATGTTGGTATATTGGCTCTATCCCTTTGGCCCCATCTTATCCATGGAATGTGGTCCCTAGAATTTCTCATTGTTGGACTTGGGCCTTGGACTGAAGAGGTTCCCTACAGTTGCAGTAAACGTTATGGCTGAGTGCTGGATTTGAACCCAGGCCATTTCCACACTAGACTGTTACAGCACTATTATTTCACTTTCAACATGCTATGGAATCTTGAGGTTTCCTTTGAGGTCCCTCCCTAAACTGCAAACCCCAGGATTCAATAAGATGTTGAAAGTGGAATAATAGTGCTATAACAGTCTAGTGCAGAAATGGCACTAGTTTACTCTGGATAACTGTCCACAGTGTGAAAATAATGGCTGAGTTCTTAGACTGGGGCTCCGTAGTATAAATCTGTCTGTGTGGAGTTATGCATTGATGAATGTGCAACCATGTGTGACTGTGTGATAACACACCGTGCACCACTCCACTTCTGCAACCTTAAACTGAATGTGGATGTCCCATGTCAGACAAAAATACCAAGCGGAACTTGCGTATGTAGAAGACATTACCAGCACTTTGACCAATGTGACTTAGTGCATCCGTGGCCATGTTTCAGTAGCCCTTAGAGCAGTGGTTCTCATCCTTCCTAATGCTGCGACCCCTTAATACAGTTCCTCATGTTGTGGTGACCCCCAGCCATAAAATTACGCTCCCTTAAAGGGAGCACGGCTGCTGGGACGCTCTCACTCCCACGTCGCACGGGCACCCGTTCCTTCCTCCTTTCATCCCTCAGTGGGCTTGGGAGTGTGGTACGATACCCACTGTAGCCCCTCGACCACGCTACCCCTGCGAGTGCCTCTCGGTCTCCCCACCTCCGCCCGCCCGCCCGCCCACCCGGCAGGGAAAGGTGGGGAAACGTCCCTGCATGCGCCCAGCATGCCTCCTCTCCCCTCTTCCCAGCGCGGGGTCTCAGAAACAGCGCTCCCATGGGCTGTGAGGCCGCCTTCTTTCAAAAGGGGGCGGGGCGGGATTGAGGAGCGGCGACCCCTGTGAAATGATCATTCAACACCCAAAGGGGTCCCGACCCACAGGTTGAGAACCACTGCCTTAGAGAGAAAGGTCCATAGTTAAGTGGTGGAGCACATCCTTTGCTTTCACAAGGTCTAAGGTTCAGTTTCCATGTTGTATTGTGCCTTCAAGTTGACCCCAGCTTATGTAGCAACTCTTTCATGGGGTTTTCTTGGCAAGAATTGTTCAGAGAGAGTTTGCCATTGCCTTCCTCTGAGGCTGAGAGAGTGTGAGTTGCCCAGAGTCACCCAGTGGGTTTCCATGGTTGAGTGGGAATTCAACACTCAAACTGCTCTGCTCTGCTAGGTCTTCATCTCCACCTAAGGCTGGAGAAAAGACTCCTACCTGAAGCCCTGGAGAGCCAGTAAGAGTAGATAGCACTGAACTCGATGAACCAATAGTTTAATGTGATGGAAGGCAACTAAGGGCCCTGTGGGGCAGGCCAGTGTTACTACCTCTGTCCATGGAAACTCCATATTATGCTAGATGTGTCTTCTGGGAATTACAGTCCCCGTAGTAATGTTTACAGGTTCTGATTTTGGAGGAATAAATGGCAACTGGTTGGCAGAGCAATATTCTCTGTATTTTTATGGACACCGTGGAGAGATTTCTTTTCTCGGTTGGCTGCTCAGGATATTCCTCTAAAGGGAAGACCCTCCTCTATTTGTGTGTGTGTGTGTGGGGAAATAAATTAAGTATTTCTTTCCTTTTAAAAATTCTTCTTGTGCATGGATTGCTTGTGTTTGCTCTTCTGAATTGCTGCAAATAATATAATTGTGATCAGTGTTTGTTTAAAAGTTGATTTGGAAGGACTGTATGTAAACATTAAAAGAAACTGGCTAATGGCACTCCATAAGATTGTATAAGACTGATAGCTAGCTGTGTGTATGTGCCTTCCAGTCACCTGTCTACTTAAGTTGATCCCATTGATTTTGTAGGGTTTTCTTAGGCAAGGAAGACGGAGAGCTGGTTTTGCCAGTTCCATTCTCTGAAATATAACCTGCTGCACCTGGTATTTTTTTGCAGTCTCCCATCCAAGTACTAACCAGGGCTGGCCCTGTTGAGCTTCCAAGCTCAGATGGGATCTGCTGCCTTAGGTACTGCTATCTTAATAATTATGATCAAGGAATTGTTAGTAATTTAGCGCTTCATTCTTTTGCTACTCAGCATGTCTGAAAGAGTGTGGGAAAGCTTGAACATCCTGAGATACAGATTCTAATGGCAGGATTTGTCAGCTATGGCCTGCCATGTGTTTCTGGATAACAACTCCCATCATCCCTCACTACTGGCCAGGATATAGTTCACCATTCATTTACAGCTCCCCCTCCACATTTGTGGGTTTGACTTTATGAATTTGATTATTTGTGAGGCTTGTGTCTGCCTCCTCCCATCCTCCCCCTCCCGTTCCCTTGCCTTTTGCCTGGTCAGGTATGTCTTCCTTCTCTGCACCAAGGCAAAAGGCAAGGGAATGGAAGGGAGGAGCTCTGCGCACAGAGAAGGAAGGTGTACATGGACCTCCCCCTCCCCGTTCTCTTGCATTGTGCCTGGGTGCGGAGAACCTGTGCTGGAGCAAAAGACAAGGGAATGGGAGGATGGAACGGGAAGAACGGGGAGGGAAGGCACATGTGCTCCTTCCTTCTCTGTACACTGGACTCACCCTTCCCATTCCCTTGTCCTTTGCTCAGGTGCAGAAAAGGAAGGCACACCTGTCCAAGCAAAAGGCAAGGGAATGGAGAGGAAGTGTGGGTAGTGAAGGCAAGCATGTACATGCTCTCGCTCATTCACCTGATTGTAGGGGAGTTATTTGCGATTTTTTTTTTTTACAAGGATTCTGCAGCCTGACCCCTCATGAAAGCAGAAGGGCCACTGTATAGTTTATGCTTTGGAAAAGTTCTTTTCACAGACATCCAGCAGTGGAGAAGCAGGTAGTTAATTATTAGGATGGGCATTGTCACCCTCTGGCTCTGCTGGTGGGCCAGAGTTATGCAAGGGCCTGCCCAAGCCACCCCCTCCAGGAGGAAGAGCAAAGGAGCTGCTTTAGAAAATGGAAGCTGAGAGAACGCAACGGTGGCCTCTCCCTGACTAGATTTGTACTCCAGGGTTGGTGGAGGACCCCAAGATCCAGCTGCCTGAGGACAGCACTATTTCCCCCTTTCCCTCAAACAGCAAAATTATTTTTGGTCCCTCCAGTATCTTATCCACCAGGGTTTGGGGATGGGAGAGGCCGTGCATTGACTCTGTCCTGTGGACCCTTGTGAGGTTTCAGAACCCTCTCTTCTGCAGCCCTGCAAAGAAAACAAGTGGGACTCACCCTCTGTGTTGTGTGTGTGTGTGTGTGTGTGTGTGTGTTTGCTGCCTCGACTTGAATCTGGGGTAAAGTGTACCTGCAGGGCGCAGCTTGGCAAACAGCTGGTGCCGTACCTCCGTACCTCCCTTGGCACCGTTTAAGCTGGCGCTGTGCCTGCTGGGGAGGAGGTGGAGCTGTATTTTCTGGAACTCTCTGGCTTCAGATGGCCTCTCCTTGTGCTTCTGTGTGTTCGTATGTTTGCTTTCACGGCCCTGGGGGAGGGAGCGATCTTGCCCCAGATTCTTCCTAGGCAAAGAAGTGTGTGCCTTTGATGGTGCAAAATCATATTTTGTGGAGTGTAGGGGACAGGTTACTATCTGGAAGAGTTCACCTTCCTTGAAGTGGTTCTGCGTATTAGGGAGCAAAGCCTGCAGTGGAGGAAAAAAATCGAAACTTGGCAGACACTGCAAAACAGATCATGGGGAGCGGGATGTCTGTTGCTTCTCAGAGGTGGGAGCTCACTTCTCTTCCCCTCCTTACATCTTTTGTTTCAAGTCGACAGGAGAGGAAGGGGAAGGAGCTCAGCTTTAAAACCCACCCCTCCTTCTCCTGGATGGTGTAAGAAAAAGCCGACTGGATCAGAGCAAAGGTCTGTCTGCCCTGACATCCGGTTTCTGGCAGTGCCCAAGGTGGGAAGCCAGTAGTCATTTCCTAGGCTTGCTTCTCGGCAATGGTACTCAGAGGTAGACTGCCACAGGAGCTGGAGGTTCTGTCTGGATACCATGAGAAGCAGCTTTGTTCCTTCTCCTCTGGAAATTTGTCTAATTTCCCTTGAAAGCCAGTGACTGTGATCCAGTGGTGTGGAAGTGAAGGGACTCCCTGAATTAATTCATTTAAAAAAACTCCCCAAAGAGTCTAAATTAAAGCGGTGTTGTATTTACTTTTCTTTCTGTGTTTCCTGAACCTCCTTGCCAATCAGTATTGTTTGAGTGATCCTGAATGGAATGGAAGTAGGAGAGAAGGAGGAAAAATGTTTTGGATTATTGATCGTCCCTTGTTGTAAGGCAGGAAAGGGAAAGCCCTGGCTCTCGAAGGTCAGAATCTGGCCTGCTGCAATCTGGGTGGCCAATGGGAGTGCAACTCCCAGCAGCCCCAGTCAGCACAGCCAATGGTGAGGAATGCTGGGAGTTTTATTTTAACAACATCCCAAGAGCTGCGTGATTCCCATGAAGCTAATGCATCACCATTATTGATGGTGCATTATTGATTGATTATTGATTATTAGCATTATTGGTGGTGCATTATTATTGATACACCTAAAGCTGTACAGAGTTGGGACTGGTCCAAGTCCCCTGCTTTCATACAGATCTTTTCCTTATGAATTTCACTGAGGGTTCTGTATTTCTCTCCCCTCCCACTGTTTTTAGGCATTTTCACAATCCTTTGTGGTTGTAAAAGCATGCGATGTGTTTTGATATCTGATACTGGTACAACAATACTACAAGGGGCGCCAGCTGGTTTTATTAAGGTTCTGAAAGATTCCTCCCGCAACTAGATTGAGTAACAAAAAAAGTGACATTCTCTGTTAGCAAGGTTACAGATGAGTAGACACAATACAAAAGAAAAAAAAAGAGAGATGGAATAGAGATGACAAGTAGGGCTCTCCAGATGTTGTTGGGCTGCTGTATTTTGTTTGAATTAGAAATCAACTCCAGTGCCCCCTGCTAGCCAGGGGATTCTGTGAGCTGGGGGTCCCTCTGCAAAAGTAACTTTTCTAAGCCCTATCCAGTCCTGATTGTGGTTGGCTCGTTTCACCACTTCCACAAAAGAAAGAAAGGGATATGGCACCTGTCAAAAGCAAAAGACAAAAATGAGAGAGGCTGGATGGCCATCTGTTGAGAGTACTTTGATGTGGGTTCCGGCATGGCAGGGGGTTGGACTGGATGGCCCCTGGAGTCTCTTCCAACTCTAAGATTCTATAACTCTGTGTGTGTGTGTGTGTGAACATAGATATATTTTAAAAAAGCAATCCAAGCAGTTTAGTAGCAATGAGTATAAAAGTCTGTGGAGAAAAAAGACTGATGACCGTAGAGCATAACAAGACGTCAATAAAACAAGGGCCAAGCACATTTCAATCTTGTTGATTCTTCAGGAGACAATGTGAAATTTCCTGCAGTCTTTCAGTTTTTCCCACCAAATTAAGCCCGAGGTTTCTGGTTCTCAGCTCCTGGCTCATTTGACCACTGCTCACCATAGTCCCATTTTAATGTTTGCCGTGATCTTAATGTTAGTGGATTGCACATAGGTACACATGCCATAGCACCGTTTTTACTTTTGGTCAAGCTCCTGCCAGCTGCTCCAGGACAATATTCTCCTTCCCTCTCTCTCTCTCTCTCCCTCTCTCTCTTCTCTCTCTTTCTGTCTGTCTGCTTCTCTGTCTCTCTTTTTTAAATGGAATTTGCACTAGATAGCTAGAAATCTTTAACTTGATTTGAGATGAACCGAAGACTGCTTTGCTTTGCTTGGGACCTCAGTAACCTATCTTCTTCCATGACCATCCTGTTCCTTCTTTCTTTTTAATTCTTCTTTCTGGAGGAGGCCAGAGTTCACTGCTGGGGACCTTTTTGGATCCAGTATTGCCTTATTAGTTGGTGGAGCGACTTCTTCTGGAAAAAAAAAAATCCTTTTCCCTTTTTCGCTTGGCTACAGGAGCCTGCTGGCTGCTGCACCATTTTAATTGGGAAACAGTTTCTGAAGTTCTCGCTTCTTAGAAGCTAAAACTTGTGCATGGCAAGAGGTTACCTTTTCCTCCCTTAACTATCTAACTAGAACTTAGACAATGATACTTTTTCAGATTGGCTCTACTAGCTTTGGGATACTGGGAGCTATAGTCGTACAAAGCAACCTTTTTTGAGCTCTGTATCTAATTTGACTGTCTCCAACCCTATCTCTCCTTATTTTGGGGAGTGCAAGCCACATCATCCCTAACTGGAAGGCTGGCTGGGGTTTATGGGCAGTGTCGTTGAAAACTTTCAGGTGACAGCTGGGGGAAGGTTGAACTGATTTTTTCAACAGGGGTGGGCAACTGTGGTAGGTCCAGAGATGAATTTTTCAGAACCCTATGGAGGCAACATGGAAAGGTGCCAAAAGCCCCAGAAATGATTGCAAGGCCACTTCTAGTTTTGAAAAAGAATATTTAAAAAATGCCAAATTAGGCGTGGGCAAAGTACACCCTTTTGAATCCCTGAATCCCGGCTTTAAAAAAAATTGGGCGATTTGACCCCCGCTGACAGTTCAAAACTGCTGAAAACACCGTGCTTAATGCCTCTCCAACCTCACTTCCTAGCCAAAAATGGGGGGAGACCAAAAATTGTCCTAAATTGAAACAACAAAAGACGTAATTTCACTTCTGTTTGTGCTGGACGCGCTAATGCATTAAAATTGCACCCCCTCCAGTAACCCACCCCTGTGCTGAACAGTGCAATGCGGGTTGCAACCTGTTTAAAAGGTGAGTTGTCACAGCCTGGGGGATGGAGTGCCTATGGTCCCAGGGAGTGCCTATGGTCCCAGGACCACATTTTCTTTGATTTTTTCTGCTGGAAAGAATATGTGGCTTGCCTTTTAGGATTAGATAGAGGGTTTCTAGTTCATTTTATTTCTGACTCTGTGCAACAAGGTATTGAGAAACAGGGCAAAAGGGAGATGATTTATTATCACATGCTACCCTGTATATGGAGAATATGGGAAATGTGGAACTGCTGTGGGACTGCAGTTCCCATTGGCCACAGCCAGTGGTGAGGAATGACAGAAACTGCAGTCCATTGCATGTTCCCCACTCTGAATTATGCTATTATAGTTAATAGCTGGTAACTATGAAAGGAAGTCACACCTTTCATATTTGAGTCTTTTTTTGGAAGTGGAAACCATATCACCCGTGTCAGAGCCAATGTGATATAATGGTTAACTCTTGCTTTGGGACTTGGGAGATCCAAGCTCTTGCCCCCACTGAGCTCAATCTGACCTACTTCATAGGGTTGTTGTGAGGAGGAGAGCCATGTTTGGAACTCACTGAAGTTGAGTCAGGCTATCAGTATAAGAAATAAATAACTCTGGTGTTCAGGTGTTCTAAGGCAGTGTGAACCAAAATAACAAATTCCTTCCGTTGTCTTTCAACTGTGTCATTTTGTGGCTTCTTGCAAAGTAGTTATGAAATTAACTCCCTTGGAGTGTTTCTGTAAGCCGCTGTTCCCTGCCTGCTCTGGTTGATGGTGGAAGAAAGATGAACTATTGCCTATTTCACATTGCCTTGAGCATGAAGGATCTGTAGGGATTCTCCCATGACATTGTCTTTTCTTCTTTTTTCTCCAGGTGAGGGTCTGGAGGTACCTGAAAGGAAAGGAAGTTGTAACTCATGAAATCCTCTTAGATGGCGGGAACAAAGTGGTGATTGGGGGCTTCGGGGACCCCACGATCTGTGACAACCAGGTGTCCACAGGGGACACGCGGATTTTCTTTGTTAACCCTGCCCCACACTACATGTGGCCTGCTCACAAGAATGAACTGATGCTCAACTCCAGCCTCATGCGGATTACTCTACGCAACCTGGAAGAGGTGGAACACTGTGTGGAAGGTAGGTCTGCCGTGCCTTTTGCTCTACAACCTTAACACGGTGTCCTCCAGGGTGTTTGGACTACAACTCCCATTGTCACCAGCCGGGGTGGACATTGGTCACCAAGTTGGCATAGGCATGTTCAGAGCTGGGCTTGGCTTTTGGGGACTACTGCTCACAGAATCCCCCAGCCATAGTATGGGGAAGACCGTTTAGCTGCAATGGTACAGGTGTGATGCCTTGCTGAGCATTTGTGAAAACCAGGCTATGGATGCAATGCTGTGCATCTTGGAAGACTGTCATCTTTTAGTGGCATGGGTAGGGCTAGCACTAAAGGAGCCATGGTAAGCAAGCAGTGTGGGTCTCTTACCCCTTATGCCACTTTTGGGAGAGGGAGTAGGTGAGTGCTGTGTTAACCTTTGGCTGTAGGATGAGTATTGGTCCAAAATTCTTTGAACTTTCTGGAAGCAACAGTGGTTACTGGCTGCTGCATTTGCATATTATTCACAGTTTGTGGTAGCCATAATTTGGTGTTCCGTGCAAACCATAGCTCTACTCTCTGATTCTTTCTCACTTCTTTTGTCGTCTCCTGCTTCAGAGCGGACAGTTGGAGAAACAAGCCTGGGACAAGTCCCTTTTTGAGTTCAAATATAACAACAAACCACCTTTTAAGCAAACCACTCTGGAAGCCGGTCATCAGCTAGGGACTTAAACCATGGCTTGTGTGTGGCTAACAAACTAGGGTTTGTTTGTGGGAATGGGTTAAGAGGCAACAACAAGCTGTAGCTCTACAAACTGTGATCTGGCTTACCTTTTGTGTGAAAGTTGGCCATGGGCTGTGTGTTTCTGTTTGTTCGTTGGACCTTCCTTGTGGACTGAAATTTGGCTTGGGAACATAAAAGTGTGTGTGGCTGTGTGTATGTGCACATGAGAGACAGAGATGGAGAGAGAGTGCTTTCTAACATGTAGAAGAGGCTATGGCAGCTTAATGATACCTCTGTGTTCGGAAGCAGCATAACTCCAAATAGCAGTTGCTTTGAGGAAGGAAGAAGACTTTTGCTTTCATGTCCTGCTTGAGTATTTTCAAAAGGATTTGGACAGTTGCTTTAGAAAATAAGCTTCATTAGCTCATTTTATTTATTTATTTATTTATTTATTTATTTATTTTAAATCCTGCCTCGTGAATGGGAGAATCGACATGGATTAAAACTAGGTACTTGAATTTTAAAAAAATTAATAACAAAAAAGTTAGAAAACAAGTAAGTACCATACTGAAACATCAGTATTTTGAAACAATATAAAATAATTTAGAGTTCGAACAAGAACAATAACAATGTGGCACAACCCCCTTAACAATTTTCTGCATAGTCACTTGGTCTCCAAAGGCTTATTCCTGTGATTCTCACACTGTGGGGTGGGACCCTAAGGGGGGGGGGACCCTCAAAGGCGCCTCCCTAAACTGCAAACCCCAGGATTCCATAGGATGTTGAAAGCAGAATAACAGCACGATAACAGTCTGGTGGAGAAGTGGCCATTCTGTCATTCGTACAGCAGGCACACGCTCCTTAGCAACCGTGAGGCAGTTTCTTGGGTGGTGTGGGAGGCGAAGAGTGCAAGAACTCAGCATTAAGACGGATGGCACATGCAGCACAAGAGGCCTGTGAGAAAGAGGGGGAGGGAGAGAAAGGTGTGGGATAGGACATGGGGGGCATGACATTGAGCAGGGAGGGTATAATGTCTGCATGTAGATCTAAAGGGGGTCACAGAGGTAAAAAGTCTGGCTTATTCTGGTGGAAGAAGAGCAAGGAGGGGGTAGTCTTTTCTCCCCCAGCAGAGAGTTCTACAGCCCGAGAGAACCCACCATGAATGGTCTCTTCCATGTTCTCACCCAAGCACACCTATGAAGCTTCCAATTATTTTGGTCCCTTATTGTTGCTGATGCGTGCCTTCCCGTCATTTCTGCCTTTTTTTTGGGCAACCCTAAGGCTATCTTGTCATGGTTTTCTCAACAAGATCTGCTCAGAGGGACTTTGTCCTCTGAGACGAAGAAGGTGCAACTTGCTCGGTGGGTTTCCATCGCTGATTTCAACCCTGGTCTCACAGAGTCCTTGTCCAACATTCAAACAACTACACAAGCCAGCCTGGGTGAAAAGGTTACACTTTTAGAGTGCAGCTTCCAGCCTGGGAGTTTTGGGAGGTATCATCCAACAAAGGAACTTTTCCAGGCTCTGATGAGGATGTTGGATAAGGTGAAAGCATTTGGTCTGATCTGGCAGGCAGCTCTAACACATGTTTGAGGTGTGAGGGGTATCTCCCTTCCCCCAGCAGGATTTCTGATTAATCTGCTCTTGCTTAGGAATGTGTGTGGGTTTGTGTTTGGCTTTTCGCTGTGTCTGCCCAAGGGCTGCTGCATTGATACTCGCGGGTGTTTGCAAACAAAGCAACCTCTGGTGGCATCTCTGCCTGTGCTTTGAATCCGGCCCAAGGAGCAGGTGAACAAATAATTCAGAAGAGTGCCAGCAAACAAACATTCCTGCTAGTTTTCCTTCTGCAGTCCCCCACCCCTGTCCTTCTGGGGCCTTCAGAAAGGGGAAGAAGCCAGTCAGAGAAAAGGCGTTCTGTGAAACAACTAGTATTTGGAGCTTTTCAGTTAGAAACAAGGAAGGCATCAGGGAGATCCCCAGGTCCTGTTGGACTGCAACTCTCAGAAAATCCAATGGACAGGACTGCTGGGCATTGCAGTCCAACATCTGGAGGACTAAGGAATTTCTACCTCTGCAATATGGGCTAAAGTGTTAGAGGGGAGTCCATTCTGTCCAGCTTCCTTGTTCTCTTGTGCATTTCGGCCATTATTTCTTGGACAGAAGATAGATGGGTGCATAGGGGGGAGTGAGTGAGCAAAGGGCTTTTTAACCCATTCCTTCCCTGAACAAATTGCTTGTGCAGGTCCATTATCTCGCTCAAAAGATTCCTGAGAGAAAGCCTCTCCATTACATGCAATCCTGAAATTCAGATTGTGTTGTGCTTTTTTTTTTAAAAAAAGAAGGAAGTCAATAGAGAGCTTCAAATACATTTACACGCACACTGCCCTAGTAATTTTTATTATTCTGCGCACTACCAGAAAATACCAGAATTAAAAAGAAGAAAAATCATGACATCTTTTGTGAAGGCTTAGAAAAATTGGTTAAAAATGACAGCTGGTCTGGGATGGCAAAAGATATATATTTGGAGATTATTATTTTTTTAATTTTTGGTTTTTAGTAATTTGTGCAAGTCACTAAAACAGGGGTGGGAATCACACATTCACAGATTAAATTCCATATATCAATTTATCTGTGCTGGATGTCAAAAGCCAAGACTGGATGTCCATTTGGACATACAATTCTTAATTAAAAAATGCCTTGCCTTCCCTCCAGTGGAGGCCATTGCCCCAGTTCTCCTGTTGCATGTGCCAGTGACTCTTCCCAGGGAGCCAAAATGGGAAAGAATTCCTTACAGAGCAGCAAATGGATGTCAGGAGAGGGAAAGATGGCCAGAGTTGAACTTATGCTTGTGCCTTGTCTCCTGAGAAAGTAGTCAGAGAAAATGTTGCTAGCCCTTTAGTCCCTTCCCTGGTTTTCCTCCTTCATAAACTCCTCTGTTGTCTTCATTGATTCTTAATCCTGTGTTAAATTTCTATCTGACTCTGCCTCCATGTCTAGATAAAGTCATCTACATGCCCTCCCCCAGACTGAATGCTCATATCCTCCAGCTTTCCTGATTTGGCAAGGGCAATCCTGATTAATCCTCTGTCATCCCACTTTCTCAGCTGCTTTTAAAATGTCCTGGTTTCTCTCCTCCTACTGCTTTCTCCCTTTGTCCTAAGCTTGCTTCACTTGCTGCAAACAGTTCAAATTGCGAAAGTAGTTTGTACTCAAATAGTCAGCACAGGGAGAGGAGAGGAGGGAGTCTTACCCTTCTCTGTAAGCTCAGGAAAAAGCAGGCTGTTGCAGCCTTTCCTAGCTTGTGTGTTCTTGCTCACGAATAACATTTGCCATTTTGACCACACTCTTGTGTTGTTTGGCCAGGTGTATCCCAGTTTTTATCTATGAAATGGTGGTGGGTATACATGCTGCCCATTGGCCATTTTGTAGCCTGAACATCTCCCCAGCTGTGCTGCTGAAATTTGGTGAGATTTCAGGAGGAAATGGCTAAAAGTCATTGAAAACAATCCAGGAATTGTGGGCTAGAGTCCATGAAAGCCTATGCAAAAATGACTCAGTGGTGCTGCATGATTCTTTTATATTTCTTTAAGCAAGAAATAATTGCACCAATGGGTTTTTGTGGTTCTATTGACAAATGGTTTTAATACCAGCATTCCCTGCTTGTTTTAAAGGTTTCTCCTGATTTGCCACTGAGATTTGGATGTATAATTGCTGCTGAATTTGGCTGCTCTGTGTGTGTGTGTGTGTGCGTGCGTGTGTGCAGCCCACATAAGGTTCAGGGTATTTGAAGTCAGTCCTTGGAACTAGCAGTTTCCCACTCCTGGTGTAGAGAAGCTGATAATAACAATAATACTGAATAATGTGATAAAGATACTATTGTAATAGAATCAGTAAACAGAACAGATGATCAGTAAACAGAACAGATGGCCCAGTGGCTTTGGTCCAGCTTGCTTAACACCTACTGTTTATGAGCCATCTTGTTTCTTTTTATGGCTGTGGTCTGGACGTGTTTATCCGAGAGTGGATCCCGTTGGAATCAATAGGGATTTCTTCTCAAGTGTAGGATCCTACTTTTAGAGGTGGCCGAGCTTTGAACTCCATTCTTCTTATTCTCATGTCCAGAAAGTGATGTATATGTTGGAAAATGCTTATTAAATCAGTAGCACAGGTTCCCCCCTCCCCACTTTTTGGCCATTTCCGCACTGGGCTGTTATAGCGCTATGATTCCACTTGCAACATCCTATGGAATCCTGGGGTTTGCGGCGCTATGATTCCACTTGGATTCCACTTGGATTCCACCGGCCGGCCCCTCCCGAAACTGCAAACCCCAGGATTCCATAGGATGTTGAAAGTGGAATCATAGCGCTATAACAGCCCAGTGCGGAAATGACCTTTGAAATGTTATCTTCATTTTGTCTTGTCTTGTTTGTAATCTTAGTTTAATGTAAGTCCTCTTGAAGGAGGAGGAGAAAGATGGGAAATTAAACAAACAAACAGCTACAATAGGAACAACAGTGCTACAATTTATAGTGGAGAATGAAATTGAAAGTACTGTATCTTGCGTGGGCAGATAATGTATTGCACGTGTTTAAAAAGAGTTTCCGTGTTTCCCAATAAAGCAGTAACTTCTCTTCTGTCCTGAAAGGCATGTGACTTAATTTCATTGGGTTTCACAACCTTTCCCGGTGGGTCAGAGTTCTTTTGCGTGTCTCCAATAGCTCTGATATAGATTGATAGAAAGAGATGTAAAATTTCCAGAAATTTTGAAACCATGGGAGAGGACTAGTTTCTCTCTCTCTTGTTGTTTTTTTTAACAAAAGGAAATTTTCAGAAAAAGGAAAGCAAAAATAATATGGGCCTCCTTTATTGATTGAAACTCAATTTCTTATCTCTGGAGCATAAAATATATTATGTATATGTCTGGTTGGCATAAAATGATCGAATCTGGTATATGAAATGTCTGGTACAGGCATTAATTATAAATTGAAGTTCCTTTTAAGATAATCTGTTGTTTGTTTCAAATTAAACTACACATTTCTAAACTATAAAGCACTTCTTTGGTTTTGCCAGTATGTTAAGAGCAGACAAATAACAATAAAAAGAGAAGAAACCATTAAACATAACAAAACAGAGCAAATGATTCTGTCTCCTCTAGTTATCCATATTGTAAAGAAAACACAAAGCACTCATCCCACGGAAAGATCTGAGAAAAGGAAACCAGAAATTGCAATGTATGATTTTATACACTGTCTTATGTAAAAGTTGGTGTGATACGTAGATTTTTAGAAATAATTTTGGTGGAATAAATATATGAACACTTTGTCTTAACATTTCATTCATCATTCTACAATAAAATAGTCCATTCAGTTTTCCATTTTTCTACTTTTTGCAGAAAAAGGGGCTTCAAAAATGGGGAGAAAAACCTAGTTTCCCCTCCAGATTTTTCTAGGATTTCTTTTTCCAGGCCTACACATCTCTGCTCTTGAACCTAGCCCATGGTCCAAATAGTGTGTATGCATTTGAAATGCCTTTTTGTGGCTGTTGAGAGCCTTCACGTCAATTCTGATTTAAGATGACCCTCTTGTAGGATTTTCTTGACACAATTTATTCATAAGAAGTTTTCCAGTCCTGCTTTCTGAAACTGAGAGGGTGTGGCTTGCCCAAGGCCACTCAGTGGGTGTCTGCAGCTGAATTAGAATTTGAACCTGGGCCATTTCCGCACTACATTCTTATAGCGTTTTGATTCCACTTTCAACATCCTATGGAATGCTGGGGTTTGCAGTTTTGAAACTGCAAACCCCAGGATTCCATAGGATGTTGAAAGTGGAATCATCGCGCTATAACAGTCTAGTGTGGAAATGGCCCTGGTTTTCTGGAGTCCTAGTCCAACACTCAGATCGTTGCATCATGCTGGTTCTTTATGAAATGCAATATTTCACTTAATTGCTAAAGAGTCTACCCCATCCCATTTGTGGTGAGTCCAAAACATGGCCTCCACTAAAATCTTAAGATCTGAACAGATCTGTATGGGAGAACATGATTTTTCAGATTGTCTCCCAAATCATAGGGTGCATTGCAACAGTGATTCTCAAACTCTAGTTATCCAGATGTTTTGAGCTTCAACTCCCAGAAGTCCCAGCCAGTGTGGCCAATACTAGGAGATTCTGGGAGTTGAAGTTCAAACATGTAGAGGACTAGGGCTTGATAACCACCGTCTTATGGGGTCTTATAAACAAGCATCTTGAATTGTTCCCCAAAAGAGATAAGATTTCAAGAAAAGATCTTTGAAATGAGGCAGTTGTGAGAGTTGACGATTCTAAAGCTTTTAGACATTTGGGAAACACTGGTATATGCATCTGCCCTTTGGATTCACTCTTTGGTTCATAGCTGAGTATCTGTGACATAGCATGGTATCTGGTTGCTTCCATGTTAGTGGTGCAAGGAATCTGCTTTGGTGTAAAGTCGGTTTTGGGTTTTAGGCTGGATTTTAAAGGAGATTTCCAAGGCACTGAACTATTTGGAGAGATAGTGTTCGGAACCTTGGTTAGCTCCTTCAGAGTTGGAGCTGAATCCCAACATGGATTCCACCCTGATGACATTAAAGCTACCAACCACCACTGGAGGTGACTGAGGGGAAAATGAGGAAGATGAAGCACAAACAGTGGTGTGCGAGAAAATAGAGATGAACCTCCCAGGACATATAGTTTTGAAAAGTTATTGTAACGTCCTTTTCATGCTACGCGGTTATTGCACTATAATTCCACTTTAACTGCCATAGCAACGTTCCATGGAATCCTGGGATTTATAGTTTGAGGAAGCACTAGAACTCTCTGGATGAAAATGCAAAAATCCCCCTCTCTACACCGCAGAGCCCGGAATTCTGTTGGATATAACCGCAGCAGCAAAAGTGGAATCATAGTGCTGTGACTGTAGTGCGAAAGAGCCCTAGGTTTCTTGTGTCTCGTGTGGGTGTGGCTGGCTCTGTGCTGACCTTTGGGAGGAAGGAAGTGGCGATCAGGAGGAGTATCGCCGTGCAGGGGAGGAAAGTTGGCATTCCTCCCAGTAGAGTGATCTCCTCCATTCATTCCCGCAGTGCGGTTGACTCAGCTGCATTCCCTCTTAAGTCATGCAGACCTTGAACCAAGCCAGGTGTGCTCTGTTTTCTGTGGGATCTGATGCCTGTCAGGGCATTGCCTTTGCCTCCAGTTATCCTCAGATGTGACCCAAGAAAGTAGCTGAGGATGGGGTTGGGAAGCTGGCTTGATTCTTAGTGGCAGGGCCAGCAAGGGCAGGCAGCGAATCTGGCTAAATCTACCCAGCTTCCCTTGATGCTGGATTGTTGAAAAAGGACTGGTACCTAAGGAAGGAAGTGTGTCTCTTGTGTATATGTGTACGTATGTGTCTTCTAGTTGCCTGTCAACATATGATGTTGTCAACATATGCTCCAGAGACCAGGACAAGGAGCAATGGATTCAAGCTGCAGGAAAGGAGATTCCACCTGAACCTCAGGAAGAACTTCCTGACAGTCAGGGCTGTCTGGTAGTGGAATCTGCTGCCTTGGAGTGTAGTGGAGTCTCCTTCCTTGGAGGTTTTTAAGCAGAGGCTTGATGGCCCTCTGTTGGGAGTGCTTTGAGGGTGTTCCTGCATGGCAGGGGGTTGGACTGGATGGCCCCTGGGGTCTCTTCCAACTCTACATTTCTATGATTCTATGATGACTTCAGGAATTTCATAGGGTTTTTTAAGGCAAGGAATAGTCTGAGGTGGTTTTACCAGTTTCTTCCTCTGCAGTGTAGCCTACAGCACCTGTATTTATTGGTGCTCTCCCCTTGAAGTACTGACCAGGGCTGACTTTGCTTAGCTTCCAAGATCAGACAGCCTTATTTAGTCACCCACATTCCAAGCTTTTCAGAGCTTTATAGGGCGACACTTTATATTAGACTCGGGAACTCTGCAATGCCAAAGAACTGATGGCGTGAAAAAGCAAAATCATACTCCGCCAGTGGAAGAGCTGCTCCACAAAGAGGACCTTGCAGTGGTCTAATCCCTTTATGTTTCATGACTAAGGACAGGAAGAAGGACATCAGCCTAGTCTCTCTAGGAAGGGAGTTCCAGAGCCTGGGAACAGCCACTGAGAAGCCCCTCTTCTAGATTCTGGATGTACCTGTGAGGATGGTGGGATAGTGAGATGCTCCATCCCCTAGAAGATTTTGCAGTAGGGAAACAGAAACAAACTGGCAGCCAGTGGAACTGTTGTAATGCGGGAGTTGTAGGCTGCCTCTAGCCAGGCCCAGTTAACAATCTAGCTGCAGCGCTTTGGCGTAGTTGAGGTTTCCGGTCATTCTTCAAAGACAGACTGTTTTACACATATCTTAGTTGCAGGACATGGACATGGAACTGTAGCCAGATCCACAAGCCTGAAACGTGCAAATGCAATACTCCCAGTCACTGCTAAAACTTGGGCATCCAGGCTCGGGGTTGAGTACTGTAGTTCCCATGATACCCTCTATGACACTGCTGGCAGTATTGGGGTGGGCTGTCTTGGTGGTGGTGGTGCGCAGGCCGTATCCAACTTCCCAGGCTCCCCTTCCTCTGATGTGAGTCACAGTGGTCCAACAATTGGAGTAGGGGCTGCTTCCCCCTGATGGATGAATCATGCAAGTCAGAAATAACAAGTCCAATAATGGTAACCAGAAATGACTTGTCAACTAGGGATGTGATGACCCAGAAGAAAAATATAAAAATTAAGAAAAAAGAGTTTTCCACTTTTTTCCATACCTTATTTCCCAGATAAATGGGGGAAATTGATTGTGCAATGTTTTCTTCCAGAATAAAGAATAACATATTTAAGACAAGGTGCTCCTTTATTTTCTGTTCCTACATTATTTCTAAAAACTATATAACACGTTGACTTTCATATAAGACTATGTACAGTATCACAGCACCTTTGCAGTTTCTGGTATTGGTTTCCATTTTTCAGTTCTTTTTAAAGACATGCATGCTTTATGTCTTTTTGTTGCTATGGAGGACTAGAAAAGACAAAATAATTTTCTTTTTTTTAACTTTTTAACTTTGTGTGGAGCTTTTTTTGCCAGCTCCACACAAACTGACCATTTGTTTATTTATTCTTTAAATAAATAAAAATTTAAAAACTAAATTCAATTTGTGATTATTTTCTGAAGAAGTTGTGTATTTAATACATCAAGCATGATAATGTTATGCCAAACCAAATTATCCATAGTGCATTTTATGTTGCTAAAGTGACTTCAGAGCTGTAAAATGTACTATTATTTTTTCATTTTTTAAAAATCTTTTTAAAAAATGCTCCAAAAGAAAAATGTTTCCCCTCCCAGCTTCAAAATGACTGGAAATTTTACATCTCTGTTGACATAGAAGCCCCTTTAGAGACAACTGGTTTTCCAGCCTTTTGTGATGCACAGAACTATAGCTGCCAAGTTTAGGCAGTCCGTGGGATTAATAGATCAAAAGCACTTTTAAATCAATTTTTAAAAAGGATCTGCAATTAAATCAGGCAATGGATTCTCATTAAGAAAATGTCAAGTACTTCCAAAACCTGCAGATTGCATTTAAAATGGTCATTTCCCTCTCACTCTTCTCTTAGACAGTGGTGGTTGCAACACATGCGTATTATCTGTTTCTCCCTTGTTGACTTTTGTAATTTTATTATTTTGCTTCCATTTGTTGTTAGCTGCCCTTAGTGATGTGTTAACACTAGAAGGGCAAGGTTCAAGGTGCTGTTTTTCTTAAGAATGAATGAATAAATGAATGAATAAATAAATATCTGCATCACTCAAAGAGTAGAGATACTTTCTGCTTCAAGACTGTGATGTTATTGATAGAGACTTACGCATATTTAACCGTTCAGCTCACCAAAAAAAAATAATTTTTTTAAAAAATCCTCATTTGTATGGTACATATTCCAATAAGACTGTATGCCTGGAGATGGAGATTAACCCATTAATGTTGAAGGGATCTATAAAAACACTCAGAAGGAATTGTAGGTGGGCTGCCACTGTTGTTCCCCGCAATCTGCCACCTGAGTCAGTTGCCTTAGGATGCTTAGTGGAAGAGCTGATCCTCTTCTATGCGACAGCCTTCCTGATGATCGATCCTGTTCTTTCTTAGCTTTCTCTTTTTCAAGCTAAACATAAGCAGACCCTTCCCGGTGTGGTTGGGTAAGCATTAGGAGTTAGCGGAGGGATGCCTTGGCTTCGCCAGTGGTGGATAAAGAGCAGACCCCCAATGTCACTGGATTGCAGTTCTCATTGTTCTTCACCCTTGTCCAAGTCCAGGTTCAAGTTTATTGCATTATAGCAGCCAGCCATTGCACAAAAATTGAAAAAATAAAATAAGATAAAATGAGAAAGGATAATCCAGCCAATTTACATGTAATACATAATCAACAATAAATGAATCACTTTCCATACCCCTCCTTGTTCTTTATAGCACGTAATTGTAAGGCCCTAACAAGAAATTTAGATGTTCTGAAAGACACATATTTCACAGTATCAGATAGCAGAAAACAAACTTTCGCAAAGGAGGAATTTCCCTTAAAAGACTTCAATAAAGGAAAAATATACTTGCTCCTAAGATCATTATAAATAGGGCACTCAAGTAGAACATGAATTAAATCTTCTATTGAAACAGTTGCAAGCACATACTCTGTCCTTCATAGGAACATTATTGTACTTGCCCATCCGAACATTCAATCTAGCATGCAGAAAGGCTAACTTCATTTCAAAAGTTGGAAGATCAACCAGATATTGAGGAAGGGGTGAGTTCAGAGGAATGTAAGAAACAAAAATGTATTAGATTGGCAGGACTTAATCTCAGTCATCTGGGATTGAATTGCTATATCCTTGAGTCACCCTTGTCCAGGATTGCTAGATCTGATGGGAATTGAGCTTCTGCAATATTTGTAGGGCTGCATTTTGCTCACCCTGAGCCACAGTATGGCCCTATTGCTGGGAGCGGGGCGGTGTGATCCATTGTGATTTTTTTCTCCAGCAACCAGTGATGTGCTTGGCCTGTGACTAAATGGTACCACTGCAAACTGCAGGAATAATGTGGAAATGAAATAAAAGTAATGGTTGGAGTGTCGGGCTGAGACTTAGGAGAGTTCCAATGCTTGCACAGCCATGAAATTCGCTGTATGACCTTGGAGTCATTTTTCTTCTTTCAGCCTGAGCTACTTCACAGGATTGCTGTAACCATACAAGCGTCTGCTGGGAGAGAAGAGGAGAACTGTGTATATGTGTTGTTCTGAGCTTGCGGGAGAAAAGGTGGGATATCAATGAAATCTCCTCCAAGGAAACTCAGTTGTTGGAGGGTATGATGATCCAGATTAAGTCTCTGTGAACAGGCTTGTTTTTAACATTAAATATTATGTGCATGTGGATAGAGAAGTGTCCCATTATGTTTTCTCCTCACTTACCTTAAGTCTGGAATGATACAGTCCAGATATAGGTCGACTGCTATGTCTGCCATTGGTGAGAGTAAGATCTGTGACCCAATAATTGGTTGCCTTTCTTGACTTTGTATCCTTCCTCCTTCATGGTGGATAAAATGAAGTTGAGGGAGGCACATTGGAAAAGCCAATAATGCTTGGTAAAGTGGACGACAGTAGAAAAAGAGAGACATTACATTACAGATGGATTGAACCAATACAGAAGCCATGGCCCTGAGTTTTCTAGACCTGCACATGGATCTTGATGACCAGGGCCCATGGCAGTGATGGCATCTTTCCAGAAAAAGTAGAAAATTTTCCAGCGTTCTACATAATGTTATCTGATTTAGGATGGTTGATTACCTATATTTTCAAAGACATTCGAAGCTTTATATGGAAATTGTTTAATTGAAATATTTGTGGTCATGCAACGAGAATAAAAAAAAAATAACTACACTGCATTATTTTTTAATGGTCACATACCTATTATTATTATTATTATTATTATTATTATTATTATTATTATTACTACTACTACTACTACTACTACTACTACTACTACTACTATTTTTATTTGTATCCCACCTCTCCATACGGATCGAGGCGGCGAACAACTTACAAATAGCATGTATTTCTGTACATATTTCTAAAGAAGGCTGTACCATTTATATCTAACATCAACAGTTCAGTTTTCTTTTTCCGAGGAATAACTGTATTACCTTCAGGTTCATTCACTCTTTTGCTGCATTACTAATCAGTTTGGTATCAGGTTGAGAAAAAAAAAAGCCACTGATTGAGTACAACGAGTTAAACAGTTTATTTCACTAAAGGATGTATGTGGCAACTTATCACATTTTGGTCTTGACTACTTGTACTTGTGACTGATTGAGAAGCAAGAGATTTTGTGAAATTGAAAAAAGCTCAGCAGTGTGTTCATTTGTTAGTCTGTTTCTCTCAGCAGAAGAGTATGTCACTGCTTGTCTCCTTGGCAGAATAACAAGAACATATCATACATTTAGCCCATTTAATATAATGGGCTGCAGTACAAAGTCCAGACAACTCTGAAGATTGTATCTATGCGTTTAGCATGTGGGAAATTTTCCATGGAAAAATACAGCATTGGAAGATTTTCTAACAATTTTTCTGCTGCACATTTCTGGCTCACTGCGGTCTCTCATTCTTAAGGTCACCATAAGTTGAAGCCTCCTTGAGGACAACCAACAATAACCAACTTTGTGGGATAGGCTGGGACCATGAGGGACTCATACAAGGAGGTTCATGACCAGTCATGGGGCTGTTTCACGCTACATGAGTAGAATTCATGTGGAATTCTAGGATTTGCAGTTTGGGGAGGGCTGTAGAGAAATCTCAACCAAAGAGTGCTGGTGTCTCCCCACGCTATCTCAGGATGCTGTAGGAGATTGCCATGTCAGTTAAAATGGAACTGTAGTGTTGTAACTGTGTGGTGTGGACGGGCCCTGGATTCTAAACGTGGGTCTTCCCAATTCAAGGCTGATGCTCTTTCCATTTGCTCCCACTGGTTCTCTTAGAATGCGTTTTCTGTGCATGTATGTGTGCTGGTTGTGTATGTGTGTCTCTCTCTGTTTTTTAGTGTTTCTACTTTATTTATTTGCTCTCTTCCTGCCCGTTCACTCCTTTCTTTCCACCCCTCTTTTCTTCTTTCCCCACACAAGGTCTCCTAACACTGAGAAGCTTTGTTCTTGTAAACCGGCCCGTGCAAAATTCCCCTTTCAGCATCCTTAAAAGAGCTTGTAAGAAGCTCCTGGAGGGTGGCTCTTAGCAAGGAAATTGCTGGCATGCAGGCCGTCGCTGGGTGAATCCGGGGTCTGGCTATTTCCCATGCTCCTCGCTCTCAACAGAACACCTCCATCTCTGGAAAGAGTCCTCCTCCTTTTCTCTCTTAATCCTTCCTTGGGCTTTTGTGGGGGGTTTGAGGCGAGAGAGGGCCTTGTTTTCTTAAAATGTGTGTTTTTGTTGTCCTTTTTATTTGCTTTTGGCCCCGAGAAAGCTTCAGCTTCAGGAAGCGGAGAAAGTTGGCCAACAGCTGTGGAAATGGCAGTTGTAACTGCGAGGAACTCCTGCCGGGCAGGATTCTGGAGCTCCGACCTGTTGGGGTTTATTTGTGTATTATTTATTTCTAAAATTTATTTGGTCACCCCTGAGCTCTTGGCCATCAGGGTGATGCATAATGAACGGAAATAGAATCGGAAATCTAAACAAAAACAGCATAATAAAACAGTTGGGTAAAAGCAACCATCTGTGAAAAAGCAGCCAAGGCAAAAACAGTCATTAAGAAGAAATAACTGCTTAAAAACGCAAGCGTGGGAGAGTCGCTTTTTTGGACTGCAACGTGCAGAAACCATCAGCTAGCATAGCCACTGGTCATGCTGGGCGGAGGGATTCTGGGAGTTATAATTCAAAAAGTAATTTTTCCAAGCTGTGACAATATAGCAATGGGGATACAAGTGTAAAAAGACTTGATGGGATAACAAGGTATTGGCAGTGAAGAGATAACAGAGTAGACCCCAGGTGGGTGTCTGTAGGGTAATGAGGAACCATGAGTGAAACATCTCAACAAATGCAGCAAAGCAGCCAATAAAATCTGCAGAACAGACATGCCTTAGTATGCTAGAAAGCTGTATTTATTGGCCAAAAGGGTGATATGTTTGGCTCTGTGGATACCCCTAAGGCCTTCTTCAGGAGGCTGTACAGAAAGCCAGTCTGTGCAACCATATTCACATACAGACCTTCATACAAAGCATCATAAATAGTAACACAATCACTGTTAGGTTTTCCAGATCTCAGGGACTGATCCTGGAACTCAAGACCTTGACCACTTTCTCCAGTCCTTTTTCCCAGCTGGCTCAGGATCTATATTCTAGGAACTCTAGGCTTCTCCTTCAACCAAGAATCTCCTCTTCCTTGTCTCGGCTTCTTGCTTTTTCATTGATTGCTCCAAACTTCAAGAATTCCCAGCATGGCCTCTGATGAGAATCTGAGATCTTGGGTGAGAATGCAAGAAGACCAATTCTCTTCAGAGGCTGGGATGGGCTGTCACAGGCATGCCCTAGCATGATACAAGAATAGCATTCCCCAAACGTTAGATCTCAGTCTGGGTTATAGCAGGCTGTTAGGCCAGGGTAGCTTTCTCTATGGTCTCCTGGTGACACCACTTGTACACATCACCTCCCATAACCTAAGGGGTATAGAGGAGATGTAGAGGTAGGGTTCTGTCCTTCAACAGAGAGGAACAGCAAGGGGGCTATTGGTGTTTCCCCCTCCATGCCTCCTTGATTCTACTCAGTGGCCTGAGGCCACTGCCCCATCTGCCTAATGGTAGGGCTGGTCTTGTCCCACCATCTTCTTTATGCAATAATTCAGACTTGAAGGAGAGGGCACCTGATGTTTCTAAGCAATAGAGGTGCTCCTAGGGTTTCTCCATGCTGGGCAGGTACATTCTGAACTGTTTTGCCATTGCACAGATACTGATGGAGAAAAGTGGGTTGGAAGATCAATGCAGCGTGGGGTTTTCCTGTCCAAAGACTGTAAGAAGGTAGGATGTATTTAATACTCTATTGAGAAAGGTTGCCATATCTTCCCTTTCTCTAGGCATACAGTTTTGGGAACTGCTTACTTGGACAGACAGAGACTGGAAAAGTTAGTTTTAAAATCAGAAGGGACTACAAGGACCATCCAGTCCTGTCCCGATGCCATGCAGGAATCCACATCTAACGCAGATAGTTGTGGTCATCCACATTTTGCTTGAAGAACTCCAAAGAAGGAGACCCACTATCTTGTGAGGCAGTGTGTTCCACTGTCAAGCATCTCCTGCCAGCAGAAAGTTCTTCCTGATGTTCAGGTGGAATCTCATGGCCACTGTGTGGGCTGGCGAAGGACTTCTAGGAGTAAGAGTAAAAAAATAATAATTTTCCCAACCTCTGGGGAGGGAAAGGTCTCTGCAAATAAAGGTAAATTCTATCAGCTTTATAACTTATGCACTGAAGAATTTTTGCATCAAGTTAGTTATCTTTGCTCTTCTCCATTGAAAAGAGCCATGCTGAAGCTTAAAACATATGTGGATTAGGACACTGGAAGAGCAGGATTCGAATCCCTGCTCAGCCATGTAAACCCATTGGGTGACCATGGGCAAGTTGCACTCTCTCAGCCTCAAAGGAAAACAAAGGCAAATCTGCTCTGAACTTATTCTGCTCTAAGATAGAAATGACTTGAAGGCACATGACAACAATGACAACAACAAACTTGTATACTTGTTTATTATTGACCTTGTCCCTGTGTCCCATCTTTCTTCTCTGTAGTTTCTTGGACGATTTGTAAATCTCTTGGTGCAGGGACCTTTCTCCTCATTCTTTGCAAAGTTGCATTATAGCTATGAAGATGAAGGGAGTGCATACTTACCTATGGTTGGCTGCTTGTTGCTGTTTATTTAAAATCTTGGTCTTGGTTGGAATATTGCCTGCATGTTTCTGAGCTCATCTTTGAAAGGCTAAGGGCCAGGACTGCAGTGAGGAGTCTTTGGGCCTTCAGATGTATTGTATCACAGGTCCTTACCTTTGGCCATACAGGGCTCCTGGGAGCTGAAGTTCAAGCCATCTGGAGAGCCAACAGTTGGAGGCAATGAACCTCAAAATTAAAATGGAAATTTTCAGGATATAGAGTTTCTGTGCTTAAATAGGATTCCTGTGCAATAAGGTTATGAAATTACATCTAGTTAGACTGAAAGCCAGAGCTTTGAAAACTCACTTTTTGGATTACAACTCCCAGAAACCCCACCAGCCACGTTAGCTTGGGAATTCTGGGAGTTGTAGTCCAACAAGTAACTTTTTCCCAGCTCCCCCCAAAGCAAATGGTTTTGTGGGAAACTGCCTTCCCATGGTCCCCCAAATGGGCTTGGCTCGGTGCATTTATAAACACAACAAAGGGATATCTCTGGTTAATGACCCATAGTCAGATGTTTAATGTTATCCTTGACCTGAGAGGCTTGGAACATAGCCCCCAGCCGTTTGGGAAGCTTTCTCGTCATTGTGGAAGATGTTGCAAACCCCAGTTGGCTCTGAGCCCTGTTCTTCTGCCGTGCTTGCAACATTCGCCATTGCTCAACGAAGGTAGAATGCTAAGATAATTTATTTACTGCATTTATACTTCCCTTTCTGGTTTGAAAGTCCACAGGTGACTTACGTATATGCAATTTAAAAAAAAGAGAGAGAGAGAGAGTTTCCATGTTTATTATCTAGAGAAATGCAACACCAAAGGAAAGATCTGCAGAGCTCCTCACTCCCTGTGCCCTTTGTCCTACAGAAACTAATATCCAAAGGCACACTGCCTCTGAACATGCAGGCTCTGTGTTCAAGAGAGTTACTCTGCACTTCCATTCATTTACTTGTCAGGTAATGATTTTTAGTGGTCAGTTCTTGGTGTGTGGGATTCTGTGCTACTTCCCCACTCCATACTGCCTTGCACAGACACTGTGTTCTTATGCTTGGTTTTTTCCCCCAAAATAATTATCCTTTTAATTTGTAAATCCTTGGAAAGTTGTCATTCAAGAAAGTAACTTTTCCAGGATCTGATGGGGAGCACAACTGAGCAGAACTGGAACTTGTGTAGGAGGGAGGGAGCCATCTGCCTCTTGTGTTGTCTCCCTCTCCTTGTGCATGGAATTTTATTCTCCTTCCCTGGTGGGACCAGCAGAGAATTCTTCTTTGCTTAATGACCCAGATGTCTTTTTATATATTTTTATTCTTAAAACTCCTCTCTTTCTTCTCTTCAGCTCCCCCACTCCCTTTCCACCCCTTCCGACTCTGGTTGGCTGATGCAGTCTGTCAAGGCAATTTGGCGAGAGCTCCGTATGTGACTTCTGTTTTGGGAAGAAAATGGAGAATGTTAACAATTGACTGGGCTAGAGCCATGGGGTCACCATTGCTGTGCGGAAGACTGTGTTGTGTGTGTGTGTGTGTGGGGGGGGAATCTTGGCAACATCTGGTCCTCTCTCTTCTGCAGGCAGGGTGGATCTTGTCTCTTTTTGGCCTCTTGACTTCTGAAATGCCTTTGGCTTACTGGCCTCTAGACTTTTCTGGCTGTCCGTACTCCTGCCAATATTGTTTGTTTCTTCATTTAAATGTTTATATCCTCCCTATAGCCAAAAATCTCAGGGAGACTTGCAATGAAAACAATTAAAAGCAATACATAAGAGCAGGAATATGAAAATATACTTGATCACTTTTATCACTTAAAACCAGTATAAAAGAATTCCAGCAGTAGCATATGTGCAAATTGGATAAAATCAGCTAGGATCCGAAGACTTGAATAAAAAGCTGTGTTGTGACTTGGTGCTGAAAGGATACCAGTGTTGATGCCAGTCAGTCCTCCATGGGGAAGGAATTCCACAACTGGGTTGTCACCGCAGAGAAGGTCCTTTTCCACATCCTACTCCAATCAGTTACTCCTACTGGAGGAAAACAGAGGAGGGTCCCTTCAGTAGATATCATTTCTCAGGCAGGCGTATATAGGAAGAAGCACTCCTTGAAGTTTGAAGGGTCACAGGTGACTTACATATATGTAATTAAAGTAATTAAGTATAAGTAATTATGTATAAGTAATTAAAGTGCCTTCAAGGAGTGGAAAAGCAGATTTCTTGTATGGGAGTCTCAGTTTCTTTCTTTTGCAAAAGAAGAGAGGCTTTGAAAATGGCTTGCCTGGCAGATGATTCTGTTTGCTGTGTGGAAAAGTTGTGCTTCAGTCTCTGGATGACAGACCAGGTCCAGTCAGATCCAGATTGAGAACAGAGATGAAAAAATTCTTGTACTGTTGCTGTGCTTCTAATGCATGCCCCAAAGTTGCTCTTTGGACTACAACTCCCGGAATCCCCAGCCAGCATGAGCTGTGCAGGGTGGGACATTTGTGGAATTGTATTCTAAAAAGGAAACTGTTCCTTGGCTCTGAACATGGTGCGTCCTCTCCAACCCCAGGCCCACCAGAGGTGTTGTATCACAAACCCCATTATCCCTGGCTGTGGGATGATGGGGGTTGTAGTCCAACACATCTGGAGAACTCCAGTATGTGGAAGGCCGGTGTAATTACTGAAAGGATCAGCTATGAACTAGTAGCCTTTTGGCTTTGAATCTCATCTCTCGCAAGCTGCTATCTCGCAACCTCTGGCCACTAATTGCAAATATGAGGCTGAGTTCCTTTTAAAGGATTGCTGAAAAGGTTACTGAGATAATCCCTGACTCAAAATATGACACCTTCTGTGAACAATGACAGAAGAGCTTTCTTTGCCTGAAGGTTGCTCTTTTAAACTGTGCATGGGATTGATTATAAAGACAGCTTTGAAAATAATTATTGAATCATAGCTGTGTCTTTTTTTCTAAGTCGGTGACTTGTACAGCTTAATCAATCCCTCTTTTCTTCATGCACTTGAAGAGTGCACTGACTTAACTTGACAGACTTGTTTTGTGTCAGTTTCTGAAACAATGACCGAGATCCTGGTTCGAGAGACATAAATTCTGCACAGGTGGAACTGGAACACCTTGCATGCCCTCCAAACTCACATTTTAAGTTGCTGCGGTCTTCCTAAACATGGCCATTTAGTGGCCAGTGGAGAGTTGGAGAGCTGGCGTGACAGTATCCAGCTAACTTTTTGTAGCTCAGGGGTGGGCACAGGGTGGTTTATAGACTGGGTGCATCTCTTGGATCCCACCTTTGTGGCTTCTGAAGGCCCCCATTTGTCCCCCCACCTGTCCATTTAAAAAAATAGTATGCTTTTTCACATAGCTTTTGTTCCACAAACCATGTAGAAAGTGCCCCCTAAACAAGTGAAGACCCACAAAAATACCCTCTACCCCAAGCACCCCAGAAACCTCTACTGCCTCCATATATTTTCATTTTCCCTTCTGACCCCTCTGAAAGTGGTGATGGGAAGTGACATGACATTGCTTTCTATTGCCGTTTTGAGACAAACTACGAAGGAAAAGGGAGGTATTTGGGTTTGTTGTGCGGGTTATGGCCTGCTAGGGTTAAACTGGCCCTGGCCCCCATGACTATTCCTGCTGTAGATTGATGCACAGGGACAGACATCCTCTGGGATTTCCCCGTGGTTCTCCGAAGCTCCAGGAGGAAGGTGTTGTTGCTGTGCATCCGGCTCTAGGAACACATTTGAGCACTTGCTTTTCTGTCCTCTCCACTGGTTAGGGTTGTGTGTAGGGGTACAGCCCCTTCAGAGGTGGCCTTTGGGGGGTCAAGTAAATTGTTGCATGGTTGGTAGAGAATTCCAATCTCCGGAATAACTAGAGTTTCCAAGTCTCCCTATTTGAAGGTCAGAAATCTTTTCCCCTTTATACAGACAGAACGTGATGTCCCCAAATCCTATCTTTTAGGGTTTGGGCCCTTCCTAATTTTTGCAGAGGGCTCCATGGTTAGGTGTAATAATACCAATACAGTTGGCCCTCCACATTCACTGGGGCTAGGGGTGTGGAACCCCTGCAAAAGTGGAAGAACTGCAGATATCAAAAAGTGTGTGTGTGGGTGTGTGTTTGTGGGAAGGGGGCTGAGGCATGGTGGGGGGAGTGGGCACCCAGGGTCCAAAACCAGCTCAGGGAAAGGAGAAGGAAAGGGGATAAGTCAGCATGGTGGCCCTATGCTTCCTCTTTTGCCCATCTCCTTCCATCCATGGGGAGCGTTGGGAGAGGGTTTGTGATGCTGAGAAATTGGGCTGCGATCCATCCGTAGCTGTGCAGGCAGTGTCTGGCAAAGACCTGGAGGTGGGTTTTTAAAGGGCTGCATGGTCTGATTGGAGCCACTGAGACGAAAGGTTCCCCCAGAAAAGAAGCGTGTGGATGGGGCAGGGGTTGCAAATAGTAAGATCTATGAAAATGGACATTTCTGCACTAGACTGTTATAGCGCTGTGATTCCACTTTCAACATCCTATGGAATCCTGGGGTTTACACTTTCGGGAGGGGCCAGCCAGCCCCTCCTGAAACTGCAAACCCCAGGATTCCATAGGATGTTGAAAGTGGAATCATAGCGCTATAACAGTCTAGTGTGGAAATGGCCAGTGAAACCTGCAAATGTGAGGGCCGACTATGCTTTCATTTTATGTTCAAATAGAACACAAACTTGTTAATAGCTACTTCCTGATTGTCAGCCCTCCATGTCATGAATTTTGACTCGTCTTTACTTCTGTTTGGAAAACCCAGCAGTGATTTTAGAAACGCTGAGTTCTGCAGTCATAAGATGGACTTATGCCTGTGTAAGTCATGAGCACAATGCCAGCTCCTACATTCAAAGTCTCAGCAAAGCTGTATTGTCTAGTTGATCTAAGAGAATTTTTTTGTTGCTGTAGTGTGGGTTCAAGCCCATTCTGACTTATGGAGACTCTATCCTGGTGTTTCCTTGGCAAGGTTTATTTAGAGGAGGTTTGCTGTTCCCTTCCTGCCAGACTGACTTGTCCAAGGTCATTCGGTGGGTTTTCCGTGGCTCGGCAGGGATTTGGACTCTCATCTCTCAGAGTTCTAATCCATCATCCAAACCACTGCAGCATGCTGGCTCTCAAATAATAAAATGCAGTGATAAAAGCAATAAAATGCAGCGTTTTGTTTGCAAGTAGAGAAAGAGACAAAAGAATTAAGCAGCACAGACATACACTGAAGCAGAGGTGAACAACCTGGGTAGAACCAGAAAGCAGTATCTTTTCCGACTGCCTCTGGTCCTCTTCCTCCTTCGCCAACTGCTACCTGGCCAGCTAAGGATGGATCACAGGTTTCTTTTTTTGCAGTTTTGATGTTTGCAGTTTTGGAGGGGTCCTATGCCCCTAACGCTAGCTGATGTGGAGGGCCAACTGTACTTTTTGTCAGAGCTTGGAAAAGTGTTTTTTTGGGGGGGTGGAGGGGGGACAACTGTCCAAATTCTCCAGCCTGCACTGGCTATGCCCTATGAAAAACTTAACTTTGATTAATGTTAGGTGTAGCAAGAAAACTCCACTCCTGCTGGTGAAGCCCACTTCTCCTCCTGAGGTTGTGTCAGGTACTGCCTACATGTGGCGATGAGGGCTAGAAACTTTTGTGTGGCTGTTTAGCGAAAGATGAGATTCTCGGGGTGCTGAATTTGGTACACGACAAAGATCAGTTCTCTATTACTGGTCTGTGAAATATTTAAAACTTTAACTTAGTGATGTCATTGGTATTTTGTGACACACTTTACTTTTTAAAATTGATGACCTTTGACTATATAATAAAGCCCCGTTTTGACTATAAAAAATTAGAAATTGGTGGGAGATAAGAAACTGCAAGTGCAGACGCTAGGAAGAAATGCAGCAATGGTCTTTTCCTTAAGCAGCTAGGGGAAGTGTCACGCTGTCGCCTTAGTTCCTTTTATGCTCTGTTTTCTCCAAGATCCTGAACTAAATTCATATCCATCCTTTCCCCCTCGGTCACCATTCCTGCCTTGCCATGCTTTTTGCCATTTGAGTGGGTGGATGATGCATAGGGGCTTGAGATGGGGGGAGAGACCTGCACAGCTTGTGGACGTGTCGTGTGGAGAGCCAGCTCAGCGGTTCCTCAGAACTGATGGTGAAATGTTGCAGAGGAAAATGGACCATTAGAGAGGAATGGCTTTTTTAAAAACCAGGTTCCTGGAGAGTGTCTTCATAGGCATTTTCAAGAACAGTGAACCTTTGGTCTTGATAGAAAGGTCCAGGAACATCCATAGATGTCCTGATTCACAAGAGCCAGTATGGTTGTAGTGCTTGTAGGACTCTGAGAGACCAGGGTTCAAAACCCCGCTTGGCCATGGAAACCCACCGAGTGACCTTGGGCAAGTCACACCTTCTCAGCCTCAGAGGAAATCAATGGTAAACCCCCTCAAAGAAAATTTTTGCCAAGAAAACCTTCTTATAGGCTCACCTTAGAATCACTATAAGTCAGAAATGACTGGAAGCACACAGCTACCATACCAGATTCGTAAGGAGGCTTTACTGGCTGAACAATTTACCCACCAACTGTGAATTGCAAAGGTGCAGTCAGACAACTTTGGCCAGATAGGGAGTATTCTTGAAGACCCTCAGATTTCAGGGCCAAAACTGACCTTTTCTGCACGACACTCTATAGCGCGATTATTCCGCTTTCAACCTCCTAGGGAATCCTGGGGTTTGCAGCTTCGAGAGGGCCGACCGGCCCCTCTCGAAGCTGCGAACCCCAGGATTCCCTAGGAGGTTGAAAGCGGAATAATCGTGCTGTAAGAGTGTCGTGCGGAAAAGGCCCTAGTGAGGTTACGAGGGGCAGCCCCTGGTGATGCCAATAAGCACGACACATTAAGCATCAACCACCATTGCACTGAGCATGCCAGTCAAATAAAAAATGCAAAGTGCAAAAACATGGGGAAAATTTATATATGCATGTTTTTCAAAACAGTGCTCTTGACCTAAGATCTCTCCTCTTTGCTCTGAGGCTTAGAGAAGAGGGGCCAGCCTGAGAGTCAGAGCCAGGCCTTGAGATCCAGGGGTGCTAATTCCTACTCAGACCAATTTAGTTATCACGGCGTGTGTGCCCTGCATAAAACATAGAGCAGCTGTTCAGCTTACAGCAACACAATGTGGCTCATTTGTTTGTAAAAGGATACTATGCGTTTCCCTTTGCAGATTGTTTCAACTTTTGCTGTTTGGGAACTTTCCATTCTTTGTTACAATTCTGTGGTCTTCTTTGTCACTTTTTCCCCCTGTTTTTTTCTGTTATTCAGACTGAATCTCACAAGTATTTTTTTTAAAGCAAAGAACACTGAGTACCCATGAGACTCAGTCCTCTGTTAATCTTCTGGAATCATAGAGTTGGAAGAGACCACAATGGCCATCCAGTCTAACCCCCGGCTGTGCAGGAACACACATTCAAAGCACCCCCACCAAATGGCTATCCAGCCTCTGTTTAAAAACCTCCAAAGAAGGAGACTCTACCGTACTCTGAGGCAGCAGATTCCACTGTTGAATGGCTCTTACTGTTAGGATGTTTAGGTAAAATCTCTTTTTCTGTAGTTTGAATCCATTGCTCCATGTCCTAGTCTCAGGAGTAGCAGAAAACAAGCTTGCTCCGTCAATATGACATCCTTGCAAATATTTAAACATGGCTTTTCTGTCACCTCTTAGCCTTTTCTTTGTCACGCTAAACATACGCAGTTCCCTAAGCTGCTCTGCTGAGGGCATGGTTTTTAGACCCTTCACCATTTTGGTCACTCTGCTCTGGACACGTTCCAGATTATCTACTGCCCCATTTTCTCAGTGGGCCTTAAAAGATCCTGGTTTCTCTCTCCTGCGCCTCCCACTTCTCTTCTTTATCCTGCCTTACTTCATTTGCTACAAACTGAGTTCAAATTACAAAATAAATTTGTGTTCAGTTAATGCAGCAGGAGGAATAGGAGGGAGAATAGGAAGAGGAGGGGAAAAGTCTTGCGTTTCCTAAACTCAGTGCACAATTTGCAGGGCTTCTTTGCTTAAAACAGTGGTTTTGTGTGTTGTTCCTCATGAATAATGTTTGCCCCCTTGATGCCTGGCCAGACCCCTTTGACTGATGTGGCTCAGCCACGTGTTGTCTCGTTCCGTAAAAAGTTGGAGGTTACGACCATCTTTTCTGTTGCCTCGGGCGGTACAGGCTCGTAAGTAAGATGCCAGCTTGAAATCCTTCGAAAAGCAAGGTACTGTGGCAAGATCCAGCCTGGACTTGCTTCTCTCAACTATGTCCTGAAGCGTAAGCTCAGCATTGGCTTGTTTATCCTATGCAACAGGCTTCAAAAAGTAAAAAATAAAAATAAAAGTACTTTCAAGATGACTTCCAGTGAGCTCCTGGTTTGCAGCGAGGTCTCCCTCGGGCCTTTTCCGCACTAGCCTGTTATAGTGCGATGATTCCACTTTCAACCTTCTATGGAATCTTGGGGTTTGCAGTTTCGGGAGGGGCCAGCCGGCCCCTCCTGAAACTGCAAACCCCAGGATTCCATAGGAGGTTGAAAGTGGAATCATCGCGCTATAACAGGCTAGTGCAGAAAAGGGATAAGTCTCAGAACGGCCATTTTCTATGCAGTCCTTTGCTTGGCTTGCTCTGTCTGCGGCTGGCCCCTCTCGCTTCTTTCTCCCACTCAACAAAATTGCCTTGTCTTAATTTTCTGTAATTTTTCTTTTTGCCTCTTCAACTGCCCCCGAACCACTCTCTTTGATTAGCAAGGAAATACGATTCTAGACACTTCAATTATTTATGCCCAGTTTGGTTAATTCCCTGAGCAGGCTCTTTTGACTCAAAACTACAAAGTCAGTGAAAAAAGAAAATTAAGAACAACATTTGGAAGGTAGCGTTTGCTCCCTCCCCAATCTGCAGTAATTTTTCTCCCCTCTTCTTTTCTTGATCCCTCAAAAATGACTCCAAAACTTGGAGATATACTCTATGACCTCAGAAATCTAGCGAAATCTGAATGTAAGTGCAGGAGGTGTTGCACTGCTATTTCCAGTCTACATAACATATTTTTTTTAAAAAAGCGTAGATGTTAGAAATGAGATCAATCAAGCTGATGAAACGATAAGTGCGGGGCTGGCTTCTGTTTCCTTTTGTGACAGTGAGAATGGTAATTCTTGAATTCCTAGCCCAGGGGCAAGATACCCACTTCAATGAATAAAATCAAGAATTTGAGTGTGTTTGACACACCCACCAACCCACCCAATCAAAGTATATTCTCCAAGAGTTCAGCTGGAATCACATTTTCTGTTGGTACCTTATTATAGAGGAAACAAATTACGGTACTGCATTAGTAATTTCACAATCTCTTCTAGATGGGCAGGAATCAGGGAGGCTAAAATTCTCCTTTGGACTGAGGTTAACGTTAGATTAAGGCCATTTCTGCACTAGAATCATAGAATCATAGAATTATAGAAATGTAGAGTTGGAAGAGACCCCAGGGGCCATCTAGTCCAACCCGCTGCCATGCAGGAACACCCTCAAAGCACTCCTGACAGATGGCCATCCAGCCTCTGCTTAAAAACCTCCAAGGAAGGAGACTCCACTACACTCCGAGGCAGCAGCATATTCCACTGCCGGACAGCCCTGACTGTTACAGTGCTATTATTCCACTTCCAACATCCTATGGGATCCTGGGGATCCAAATGCCATCCTCAAAGGCCCCCCCCCGAAACTGCAAACCCCAGGATTCCGTAGGATGTTGAAAGTGGAATAATAGCACTATAACAGTCTAGTGCAGAAACAGTCTAAACCACTGAAGACTTTATTCTTGATGGTTTCAGAGCATGAGATAAATTCTTATTATGGCAACGGCCATCTTAAATTGGACTGATTATAACCAATTATGCCATCAGCCGTGTTCTCAGCAATAGCTTTGGTGATCGTAAAGGAGCAGGAATTGCATACAAATGAGTAAATAGTCTAGTGAAGGACTAAGGATGAGAAATTTTTGCCATTTTTGTTTCTCTTAAATTTGTGGGTTTTTTTAAAAAGCTATTCTGAGTAGAGAGAAGACCATGTTGTCCCTGCTTGCCATATAGATATTAAAGATGAAAATCAGTTGAGAAAAAAAGAGATGTAGCAACCCTAACTCATGTATTATGTGTGGGTTGAATCAGAGCTTGGAAAAGTTACATGTTCTAGAATTCATCAACCATAATTCTGCAAGCTGTACTTCAAGAAGAGAGAAGAAAAGAGTTTCTCCTAGATGAATACACAGGCATTCAAAGATGGTCTTTTTTGACCCAAGACTTTTCTCTGCTTAGGCAAATAAGTTGGTTTTGATTTCTTCCGTACTTGATTCTTTTAAGCTGTCCTTTTCCCCATCTCAGATGTGAAGAAATTTGTGAATGAAAATTTATGAAAAAGAAATTGAAAAGAAATCCCAAAGTTGTATTCAGTATAGTTGGTAGTGGGCTACACATTTTTTTGGGGGGGGGAGTAGTGCTTGAATGGCAGACTGCCAATGAATGCCAGGTTTTTGTTGTTGTGTTCCTTCAAGTTGTTTCTGAGTTCTGTCATGGAGTTGTGTATATGTGATGTATCCAAGGTCACCCGGTAGGTTTCTATGGCTGAATGGGGAATTAAAACCTGCTCTCCAAGGTTGTAGTCCAAACTGCTACACTACACTGGTTCTATGACTACTGGATCCTGTAGACTATATTTCAGAGGAAGGAAATGGCAAAACCACTTCTGAGGATTCTCTGCTTTAGAAAACCCTATGAAATGTGTGAGGTTGCTATAAGTTGACAAGTGACTTGAAGTCTTGGTGGAGAACTACTAGGTTACAGGTGAGGTGTGGACTTCCAGAGGGAATAAGAAAAATCAGCTAAAACTCTCTTCCTCCAACTTGATGTCTTCTAGGTGGTTTGGACTCCATCTCCTGGGTGGGGGATTATGGGATCTGGGAATGCAGTGCAAAGTTGGGGGGAAAATTGGGGAAAAACTGAAGAGGTGGCTTTCATGGGGATGAGAATAGACTAAGTCTTGAAGGTCCCTTCAAACCTTAGATCAGATACGGGCAACTGTGTAAGGGACAGCTGTCATTTTCTCCCCTGTACCTCTCTGGTGGGCTACACTGTTCTACTCCAGTGTGACATAGTCACTGCCAGGAGCTGTTTTGGCCAGTTTTTGAAAGTGTTGGGGGGGGGCACTCCAGGAGTGGAGGAAGTGTGTCCAGTTTTGGATGCCTTGAGATGGTTTTCAGCCCCCCCATCACCTCAAAATCAATGGAATGGGGGGGGACTTCTGGGATCACTCTTAGGAGTCCTGTAATCTTGCAGAGGATCCAATATATTGTAAGGAAGGCTTATAAGGTGTATGTCAGTTACTCCAACAATGGTCCATAAACTTCCAGCAATAGATGCAATTTCTTGGATTGCTGATTTTGAGAAGTATTAAATCCAATTATGAAGTTTATGGACCATTGTTGGAGTAACTGACATATACTTTATAAGCCTTTCTTACAATACATTGGATCCTCGGCAGGATTACAGAATTCCTTCACAGTTGTTTACAGTATTGTTACTATAATTGTTGTATTGTGTATTCAGTGCCTTTAATGGCTGTGGTTAACTGTGTAACATAGCTGTTGACAATTCATTTCCATATTGTTAATACTGGTACTTTATATGTATTAATGCACAGGCTTGCCTCATTTTGGTTTGCTCTTCAGACCCATTGCTGATTTTTGTTTTGCATTTTGTCACACTTAGGAGTCCCATGCGAGCTGCGTGTGGCTTGGGGGGTCACACGTTATCCCCATCTCCTTTAGGCTATCTACTGGGGTTGGTGGGATGCTCATCCACCCAGTTCTCCTGCATCCTTGCTCCCCCTCCCTTTTGGTTCCCGCACAGCCCTCATCCGGCTGTGGTTGGACTTCCCTCTCCCGCGAGTCCATCATTCCTCGTGCAGCTCTCTGTGTCTGCACGTGCAGAGAAGGTCAATTAGCTTAAGTGATCCCCAGCACTGGCTGTCCCTTTGCCTCTTTGATATGCAGCCAATTTTGATTTAGTGCATAGAGAAAAGGGATAAGGCTTGGGAACCAAGTGGAGTTGAGCTGGCTTTCTTTCTTTTTTTCCTGCTCACCCTTGCGCCTCTGCACCAGGCGTGATTTTCAAATTGCTTGGCGTCAAATGCTTTTTGGCTGCCCGCTGCAGCTTTGGCACTGTTATGAAGAATGGGTCCAAGCTAGCAAAAAACCAGTAAAAACTTAACAAAAATTAAGAGAGTCCCCACATGGAGGAGGGGAAAGGATGTGGCAGTTATTTTCTGGACAGCACTGGGTACAACTTTGTGCAAAAGGGCTAAAGCTCCATGGCACTGCCCCTTGCTTCCCATGCCAAGGTTCCCAGATTCAGTTCCTGGCATCTCCACATGAAAACTGGAAAACCAACATCCTGTAGGGGGGATACTTTGAAGAACGATTAATTGTGCTGCCTTTGGGATTCTGGGAATTTTAGTCCTCTGTTCCCAAAAGAATTTCCTAAGTGCTGAGAAAAATCGGGTGAGAAAATGATTAAACAGAGGTTATCATACTTCAGATATATCATGAGATAACATGGCTTATTGGAAAACACAATAATGCTGGTAAAAATATAGTAGGAAATGAGAAGATAGCATTACAGTGGATTGACTCGGTGAGGAATTCCCAGCTACTCTGAGTCTGCAATACCTGTTGATGGCCCGGACTCATGGAGTGCCCTCATTCACATGGTTGCCATAAATTGAAGCTGACTTGATGGCAAACAACAACAAAGGTTGGGGCAAGTGCTTGCCAGTTAAGCTGAGTATTTTCTACAACTACTCGACAACTTGTTTGCAACATAGTCAGTCCATTTGAACATCTGGAACTGGAGAGAGGAAAAGCTAGGAGGGAAATTCTCTTTTTAATGCTCCCTTTCAGGCATTTTTAAAGATATTGGTGTCCATTGTCTTAGTCAGAAAGCTTATGAGTGGAAGCTTCCCTGCGATATACAATCTTGACATTCAGTTTGTATTGAAAGCGATTCTTTTTAAAGGGGAGGAGGTCAACATACAGCTGCAAATACATTTACAAGCATCGGTACTAGCTGTTTTTATTATCCTACCCAGCACCAGAAAATAACCTGAATTAGAAAGAAGAAAATTTCCCAGGACTCTTATCAAAGCTTAGAAAAATTGTTTAAAATGTAAAACTAATCTGGGATGCAAAATATATTTATCTGAGTATTAATTTTACATTTGGTTTGCAGTAAATACAGAAGGTGCTGAAAGAAGGGTGGGAATCATATTGCTCATTGATAAAATTGTATGTATCTGTCTGTCTTCACTAGACCTCCAGAAGCTGGGATTGGTTGGATACGTCACTGTTAACTTTCAAAATACATTGGTTGCAGTTCAACAATATCTGGAGAGCCACATGATTTTTGCTTCTGAATGAAAGGATTGATGGTGTCCATTCCAGAAAATGGAAACTGGGGAAAAGCCCTTTTTTTGGACTGCAGCTCCCAGAATCCAGACAACTAGCATTGCCATGGGAGGAGTTCTGGGAGCTATAGTCCAAAAAGAAAAATTCTCCAATAGCTGATCCATTGTGAGCCATATTTAAAAGCTAGAATCATAGAATCATAGAATCATAGAAATTCAGAGTTGGAGGAGACCACACAGGCCATCCAGTCCAACCCCCTGCCATGCAGGAACACCCTCAAATCAATCCCGACAGATGGCCGTCAAGCCTCTGCTTAAAAACCTCCAAGGAAGGAGACTCCACTACACTCCGAGGCAACAGATTCCACTGCCGGACAGCCCTGACTGTCAGGAAGTTCTTCCTGAGGTTCAGGTGGAATCTCCTTTCCTGCAGCTTGAATCCATTGCTCCTTGTCCTGGTCTCTGGAGCAGCAGAAAACAAGCCCCCTCCTTCCTCTACGTGGCATCCCTTCAAATATTTAAACATGGCTATCATGTCCCCTCTCAACCTCCTCTTCTGCAGACTAAACATACCCAGCTCTCTTAGTCTATCCTCATAGGGCATGGCTTCCAGGCCTCTCACCATCTTGGTCGCCCTCCTCTGGACCTGCTCCAGCTTGTCAATTTAGAGGAGGAGGCAGAATTTAGAGGAGGAGGCAGAAGTATTGCATGTTACCTCTCTCAGCCTTTGTTCAGAAAGGCTGTGTCCAAAAGCCAGAACTGAGTGTCTGTTTGGACACATAACTATTACTCTAAAAATGCCTTGTTCTCTCCCTCTCCTTATAAAACATCTTGGCCAATGAAATGATCCTCTGCTGGCAATCACAACTGAACTAAATAAAACTAAGAAGGGGAAGCCATTTGGAAGCAACCGAAGAGAGTATCGAGGGACCAGTTTCTGTTTAAGATGCAGTTACGCAAATCAACTGGAGCTGGAAATGGCCCCGTTGGGTTCTGTATTCAGATCGAGAACATAAGATTGCAATGAAAAAGTTTATACAGGCACCAGATTTTTTCAAAGGAGTTGCACAGTTGTGTTTTCCTGTGGATTTTTCTCCCCATTTCTTTCCAATTCGTTGTCAGGTTGACTCCAATTTGTGGCGAACCTATTGTAGGGTTTACTTGGCAAGATTTATTCAGAGGAGTTTTATCCTTGCCTCCCTTTGAGGCTGAGAGAGTGTGACTTGCCCATGGCCACCCAGTTGGTTTTCTGTGGCTAAGCGGAGATTTGTTCCCTGATCTCGCAGAGTCCTGTTTCAACACTCAGACCACTATGCAATGCTGGCTCTCAAGTTTTATTCAGAAGAGGCTTGTCATTGCCTACCGATGAGGCTGAAAGAATGTGACTTATCCAAGGATACCCAGTGGGTTTCTGTGGCTGAGTGGGAATTCAAACCCTGGCCTCCCAGAATCCTAGTCCAGTACTCAAAGCAAATATAACACATTGGTTTTTCCCCAATTATTAGTACAGTATTGTACAAACAGAATGCGTCTGTTGGTTACACTGAACCTCTTTGCTTGTTTTATACTTCCAAGGTAGCTGCACTGTGTATACCAAGAGTTTGGTCAGAGAGAAGGAGTGTGTATGTCATGGAAGGGGATTCCTCCAATATCTCAGCCTAATAAAAACTATGGAGGTTTGCCCTTCTGTCCACTGACATTTTGAAGAAGCCCATAACTCTTTGTGCCAAGGAGATTTCCCTAAGTGCCCTTTGTTTTCCTAAGCGAATCTAGGTCATCCTTCTAAGCGTGTCCAACAAAACATTTTTAAAAAGTTATTGGATGTTTAAGTATGATTACAAAGAAAGGAAACAGAAAAGAGAGAGGGAGAGGGAGAGAGAGGAAAATAGAAAGAAAGAGGGAAAGGAAACACGTATGGTATGAATGAAATGGGCATGTACATTGATAGAAACTGACCATTTTTCCCAAAACACATTTTCTTAAACTTAACTTGTATAAAATGTACATCCATGCATAGCAGAAGTGGTGAGGTGTTCAAATGATTGAATGATGGATGGTGTGGGGTTACCTTTCCAACCGTTTTGCAACAGTAAAAGCATGCAAGGTCCAGTAACATTGACTCTCTGTTAAATTCCACTTTATAGGAAAGTAAGTTAAAAGAACATGTGCAACTACAAATACTATATCATTTTAATAAAAAATTAGAATATACATTGTACATTCTAACACACTGTAATGCACTCAACCAAAAAAGAGTAACCGCTAAACATGCCCACATCGTACGCCTCAAAGTAGAATGATCTGTCTTCAACTTTTAGTTGAAGCAAGCAGTTTCTGTCTAAAACAGTATAACAGTCTCCAGTATACCCAAAACATTCATTTTTATGTGGTTCTAGGCAAGCCTGCATGTGAATGACTGGTACTGAGTCAGGCTCCAGAGCCATCTAGCCCTGAACAATCTGTTTTGACAGGTAGTGAAAACAGGAGCGGAAAAAGAAATGTCATTGAACTCAACAGTGCTGGCAAAAGTAGCGTTTGCGCATCTCTCGAGAATTACTGTGAGAAGAGGTGCATTTCCAAAGGTTCCAGGGATGTTTCTGATAAATAAGCCTGCATATTTTAAAATGGAAGTGTCTAAAAGTTGCATGATTAAAAAAACACAGAAAGAGGCTTTAAAAGTCAGTGGGGAGAAGTTATGTAAATTAGTCATATTTTACAAATGCAGTCATAAGTCAGGAAAAAAATGTAGAAAAATGTGGAGATTTCAATGCAGGCACAGCCCAGTCCTCCCTAGTCTTGCTAGGGGTGTAAGAATGAGGACATTGCCCCCCTAAGAATTCTGCCTTCCAGTGACGTTTTCCTTCACTCCCCAACTTTCTATCATTATAGTAACTTAAAACTGTGGAACATTTAGAAATAGGGTGTCAGTATCCAAAGAAAAGAGGCAGGGAAAGTGGCCAAGAGAATATGAACACAGCAAGTGTCAGAGTCCTCGGTGTGAACAGTTTTCAAAGTCTCACTCTGTGCAATGCTGGAGAATTGGGGAAGGAAGGCGATTTTTATTGGTGGGGGCAGAATTCTTATTTGGGGGAAACAATGATCTCATTTTGCCTGCCTGTAGCTGTACCCTGGCACCACGTATAGGGGGGTGCAACTGGTGAATGTCTTGCTATCATTTTAGTGCTTGCCTGGGGAAAAAAAAACACCCCCCCAAAGGGAAATAGTGCTCCTATCAGTGGAGTGGGGGGTGGGTGGGACAACTTGCCATTTCGTTGTTATTTCTCCCCACCTCCACTTGTTTCAGGCCAGCAAAAGGCTATTTTGGAAACGGGAAATAAACCAACACTGTAGGGAAATCTCAGGATTGTTGGAGCACTAAGAATAATTTTGGAGCAGGGATTTTAATGGGAGCAAAGAGGATTTTGGAAGAGTTTGCAATTAGACTCCTCTTCTCCCCCCCCCCCAGCAAACTAACTGGGTGTCTTACTCTATTGCGCATGCTTTCTCTTTCCCACTTTGTAACTCTCTCTGGCTCCCTCTGTCCCCCTCCCCTTTGCTGAATTTCTTATGATTTTCTTTTTAAAAATGGCCAAATGGGACCTCATTACAGACAACATGATTAGCATATTGTTTAACTGGAGTGCCTGCCATCCTCTGTCTTCAAAGAGGGGAGTTGTAGAAAATGACCCAAGAAATATCCAAAGCGATTAATAAAGCTCGTCAGACTGTGTCTTGGCAAGATCATAAACACGGCTGAGGAAACAGCTGGCGGCTCTTGTGGGTGGAGAAAAGGCACTCTGGTTCCAGAGAGATAATTTGATTTAACTTCAAGCCTTCATCTGCTTTCTTCCCTTTGCAAAACCTAAGCAGGCAGATAACCAGAATTAGCTGCATCAGCTAATGCCAGTGCAACTGGTACTCCAGTTACCTAACTGGAGAGTCCGAAACTGCGGTGGGTTCATGAGCCCCTTCCCCTTCTTCTCCCATTTTGCACAGATTCTGTTTCTCATACATCCTAAATACTAACTTGTGGCTTGTACTACAGCTTTATGTTTGTGCTAACCATGGTTAGAACCAACACTGCAAACTCTGGGAAGAAATAACCATGGCTAGAGACAGCACTGGAGGGTTTGGCGTTACATAGCCATGGTTAGAACCAGGACTGCAGACTCCAGCATGATGGAAGCTGGTTAGAAACAGGGCTGCTATGCTAATCATGGTTAAGAAGCAGGACTGCAAAATGTAATATGACATTACCATGATTAACCTCTGTGCGCATGTATTGCTAACCATAGTTAGTGCCATAAAATTTATGGACAGAGAACAACGGGGACATACTGGAGAAGGGAGTGTCTCTGCCTATGGTATATTCATCCTCCCTTAACTGTGATTCAATCAGAGGGCACCATTTAACCCTAGCACCAAGTTTTAAGTCTGTGTGTAGGATTTTGAATGCGGTGTGGTTAGACATAAAGTCTGGCTAGCTCAAATGATTCTTAGAAAATTTTGGACAGTCATAGAATCATAGAATCATAGAGTTGGAAGAGACCCCAGGGACCATCCAGTCCAAGCCAGCACTGGTGATCTACTTCTATTTCTGACTGCTCCTCTGTCTAGCTCTCACAAGCCATGGTAACCCACGGCAAAGCTCTGATGGTGAGACTTGGACAGAGGAGCAGTCAGAAGTAGAAGTAGATCATGAGTGCTGGCTGCTGGGCCTCTCTTTAGAATACTGGCAGCCGGGGGCCCACAATGTGGGGATTGGGCTCGCCATGTGAGGGGAGTGCTGTAGTTGCAGGAGAAGTGTGAGGCCCACATGAAATGGCCTGGCAGGCTGGATTCAGCCTGAGAGCCTTGTGTTTGACGTATGTGTCCTGTGAGGTTGTTGTTGCCCATTCCATCTCTTGGTCTACTTTGTTTTCAGGCTTGGCAACCCCAATAATTGTCAAGGGGCTTGAGCAATTCCTGTGTGGAAAGGATATATTTGGGACTGTTAAGCATTTTTTTTAAAAAAAGGTGAATAAAAGGAGAACTGAAAGAAGTGTATAAAATTATACCTGATGCAGAGGAAGTGGACTGGGAGATGGTTTTGTCCTGCTCTTGTAATACTGGAACACACAGGGATTCCCGAGTTAATACATATTTTTTAGTTTTATTTCCAGTGAAAGTGACTAGTTCAGTGGGAATGAATGAGGGCGGATGGAAAAGTTAATTGTTCACACACTGCATCTTCAGCTAGGGAATTTGCAATCCACAAAATATTGCAACAGTCATCACTTTGGATCTCTTGAAAGGGGATTGTACAAATCGATGCAGGGCAAGGCTATCAATGTCAATTAATTAATTAATTCAATAGACTCACCCTTTTCCCTCAGTATGGGACCCAGGTGGCTCACAATGCAGATTAAAACAACACACAGATTTAAAAAAAACCCCAATCCTTATAATAAAAATATCATAAGAAGACAATTAATAGAAAACAGTGCTGATGCAAGATAGTTTAAAAAACATTTAAAACTGAAATGAGAATAAAAGTGTAGCCCTTCCATGAAGACTCTTATACAACAACCAGTTAATGGCCTGAATAAAAAGGTCTTTGCCTGCTGGGGGAGGGAGAGCAGAGATGGGCCATGCGAACTTTCCGTGGACGTTCCGCATTCTGGGAGCAGCCATCACATGTCCGCTTCAGATGTTCCTGTGATGGTGGATAGGCCCAAAAGAACATCCACCTCTAAAGATCTTAAAATCAGGGCTGCTCATTTAGGGAGATACAGCCCTTCATGTAAACTACATATTACTTTTCTGTATCAGAGGCAATTTGCCACTGAGTGGTTGCAACTGAATTCATCTCCTGCTCGATGAGCTGCTCAGATACATCTCCTTGGCCACTGTGGGAACAGAAGGCTGGGCTTAGATAAGCCTTTTCCTGTGTACTTACGATTTGTTTACACATTCCCCTCCTCTTGCTTACAAACCCTTGATCATCTTCAGATCACAAAATAAATAGGACACATCCTCTAGGGAAACAATTGGATCAGACTTAGTGGCTGCTGTGTTTTTTCTTGGCCTGTTCCATATATTTTCTTTTCTTTTCATCTTGAAATCTTACCCTCCCTCTCCCCATATCATATGATCGAAAGACCAGAGAGCTTGGGAAAATTACCGTTCTTGGATGGCAACTCTTAGAATAGCACACCTAATGGTCAACTGGGTTGGAAATTCTGGGAGTTGTAATCCCAAAAAAGGGTGAGTTTCCAAGCAATGACAAATAACCTTTTCCTCTCTCTTTCCTGCAGTGTACTTAATCTTTTTCCCTTGTAAAATACTTTCTGTATGAGCAAAGTGCCCAGACCTGTGGCCGGAGGCAGAGGCATTCCTCTCATAGCTGGGGCAGGTATGTTTCTGGCACAAAGAGCATATGGGGCCTGGAGGCAAGTTTTCTGCAAAGAAAGGTGGGGTGTCGGAAAGGGGGAGGTGGAAGAGGAAGAGAACAGAGGATTGGGATGTTCTAGACTTGCTTGCCTGCCCTGTCGCTGAAGTGAAGGCACAGCGCACTTGGCACAAATAACATGGATCAGCACGTACCTGTCGAACTCCGCCTGAAAAGTTGGAGGAGGATATTTTTTCAGAGCATGCATGAGGTCATGCCAGGGACTTTTAGGGTATGCTCAAAGCACAAACATTTCTGTTCTGAAGTCTAGCTGTTTGGGTGTGTGTAGTATACTCAAGCAGTGCTTTATCTGGTTTTATACTCAGACTGGGACCATTGGAGTTCAAATCCTCCCATGACCATGAAGTTTACTGGCTGACCTCATCTAGTTATTCTTGCTAACTGTCTTTCTCTCTGCCTAACCAGAACTTAGAAAATGTGCCTTTTGGGACTACAGCTCCCAGAAACCTCCAGCCACTGGGGGTCTATTAGAAAATGACATTTCCCACCAAATGTTAATGTGGTAGAACAGAGAATGGCCTCCTCAGAAGATCTCAAGATACAGGAAGACTTGTACGTGGAGCTACTGTCTATCAGGTAGCCTGCACATAAGCTAAATAGACATAGATCATAACTAGGACTTTGAATTGTGTCTGGAAATGGACCAACAGCCAGTGGAGCTTAGGAACAAGGGATTATAGGCTAAGCAAGAAGGAAAAGGACCAGCCCAAGACCATCAAGTGAGTCCATGGCTCCTGTTTGAGGCCTTCATTGAGGCTGACTGGGGAGAGAAGGTAGCCAACAAAAGTTGGCCACTCTGCATGTCCAAACTCCAGGAATGTAAGCTTTAAGTATTTAAACACTCTTTCCCTTTCCCTCTCCCCATCTCTTTTTCACACACACCGACATAAGTAGCCCCCTGGTATCTGCTAGTCAAGTATCTACAGTTTCACTTACCCGCTGTCCACTCCAGGCTCATGGCTGCTGCCACCGCCTAGAGTCCTTGCTCTGCGCAGCTGGGCCTCATGTGTCTCTCTTGGCCAAGGAAGGTGTCTCCTTCCTTCCTTGGCTGAGAGAGGCGCAGGGGGAGCTGTGGGGAGGGACAGAGGCTGCTTCCTTGGCCAAGAGAGGCATGGGAAGCCCAGCTGTGTGGTGGCACATGCCTCTCTCAGCCGAGAAGGGAGACATACACTCCTTCCTCAGCCCAGAGAGGCACACAACTCTGAGTAGTTGGGCCTCCTGCTGGATCTGGCACCCAAGCCCTGAACCCTTGAAGCCATAGCACTGTGCCCTCCTTGGAAGAAACCAAGATCCTTTGCACCTGGCATGCTTGCCAGGCTGCATCATGTGATGGGAGTGAGTGAGAGGCTATTTAAGCCCTGCCCACCCACCACGTGGCTGCAGTTGGCAGCTTGTGACCCTCTAACCCTCAGGGCAGTATGAGAGTTGTCTGGCTGCTCTTGAGGGTCTGGGTAGCAATTTTATTCCCATTTGTCTTCCCCCCCCTTTTTTTTTTTGCCTATTCCATATTGTGCTGAGAAGATTGGGCAATTGGCTTGGGGTGGTGTCAATAAATAGGTTGTCACCTGGCAGATAGCAGAGGAGGAGATAAGTTACTGGTATTCCCCTTTGGCTCCCCCTTTGGGTGTAGAGTAATGCTCTGTAACCTCTTCTTTAAGGTCCTGAGACTCAGGGGGCAGTGATGGATTCCAGGTTACCTTCAAGGTTAACCTGGAATCTGTGCTCTTGTATATAGGGTCCCGGGACTTTAGTGGGAGCCAATTGAGGGCTGTTGGGGTGCAACCCGGAATGGCTGAATTGCCCCTGGAGCTCAGATGTTTCACCCAAGGAAAGGCTGAGGTGGTGGTCCCTGGGGTGACACCTGGTCTCGACTGGGCCTGGATCAGATTGCTCCCTCTTTTTGTCTCCGTTTCCCAGACCAATGCTATATAAATAGAGAAAGTGATCTTTGTTGTGTCAATGTTGTGTGTCTGGTCTCTTTATTGCAGGGTTGAGCGGCAGAGGGAGGGAGGGAGGCAGGAGGAGTTTGATGGTGTAGCTGCTTCCCACCCTCACCACCTCGCCTGGCCTGGGGCTTAAAATATAATGTTTGGTGTTATTCATGGTTTTTTTGCCATCTAAGGTAAGTCTGGGAACATATCCCCCGTGGATATGGGGGACCTACTGTACTAGTTTTTCTTTTGGCAATAGACCCATTGTAATGCTTGGGGATTTCCCACTTCTAAACTGAAAGCCTTGGGGAGAAATAAATGAGAGTTCATGTTGTAATGATTTTATAAGACGGAGAAGAATGAGGCTTGCTGTGGGATTTTCCAAGTACCGTAGGAGAAACTGAGATCTGCCAAGAATTTTGCTTGCCTACCTCCTGCACCCAAAAGGTGATAAAGCCCCAGGCTGCTTCTGGGCATATGAACATGACTGTCATGTCAAGGAAAATATTGGGGGGTGGAGGACTTAAGGGGGGGCGAACTGAGGATGTGTCTTGTCTTTACTGCCACCAGACACAGTTTGAAGCTTCTAGAGGTTGGAAGCAAAGGGATCTTGTAGAAAGAAGTTGGTGGTGTAAGTTGTTGTAGACTTAAGCCTACTTCGTCAGATGCAAGAGGTCTGAAGGTACCTCTTTGAAAGTTATATATGTATGTCTTTATTTGTTTATTGCACCATCTCTGTACACGGTGCTTTACAAGAAAAAACATTTCTCTTCCCTCAGACTAATCCAAAAACACAACACACAAGGGAAGGGAATGGCAGTGTGGGGAGGTATTAAGACCAGCAGGTATGACATCTTCTTCTCTCCCTCTGAGGCTACAGCTGGGACAGTTGGGATGGAGGGAGCGTCTTTCCTCTGTTTCCGTAGCTGGCATGGTGGAATTGTGCCTGCCCCTTCTTCACTCCCTCTGAGGCCAGGACAGTGACGGTTGGATGAAATACATATACTTCCTTTATGCAGGAATCTCTGTGTGCATGTGCAGGATTGGGAAGCTTTCTTTTTAGATTATAACTCCCATAATTCCCCAGCCAGCGTGGCTACAGCAGGATTCTGGAAGCTATAGTCGAGAAAGTACTGGTGGAGGGCAGCCACGTTAGCCTGTCGCTACAAAAACAATCTTCTTCTTCTTGTTGTAATTGTTATTGTGTGCCTGTGACAGTGAACTGATCACTGGTGTGTTTTTTTTTAGCAAGATTGAATAATGTGTTTGCCTTTGCCTCCCTGTGAGGCTGAGACAGTATGACTTTCTCAGTGAATTTCCATGGCTGAGCGAAGATTTGAACCCTGGTCTCCAGAGCGTTCAATGTTCAAACCACTACACCATGCTGGCTGTCACAAAAAACAGCACAAGGCATAAACTTTTCATGGGTTCTACCCTGCCTTGTCAGATACATGAGGAAGTCCCCCTGCTTGAAAGATGACAAGGTCTCTGTGTTGGTGGTGCAGTTTTGACCACATAAATATCAGAACTCGTAGCTTCAGCAAAGGAAACAGAGGTGATTGATTATGGAGACACATTTAATCCAGTGATGCGGTGGCATCCAAGTCAGTGGTGCAGTGAATCCACTCTGGGTTTTAGTTCAAACTTTAAAAGATCTCTTCAAGGTGCTGATCCAAGTTTTGGGTCTAAAATTCATCCTCTTGTATAGCTTTTCTTGAGATCAGACTAAAAGCTGGTGTGGATTCACCATCCCACTGACATGGAAGCTCTCAGCCTCCGCTGAGTCAATCAGATCAGTTTACATTCTCTGCAGTACCAGGTAGCAGAGCCTAGATACAATATTATGTCCGTTTTTTCTTTCTCACACACACATTCTCTCTCTGTGTATATGTATGTGTGTATATGTACATACACACTGCTTGCTGCCCTCTGCAGCCGCTCCCTTTCCACCCTTGTATAAAGGCACTAATTTTTTTTGTAGGCAGGAGAGACAAACTACCTAATCTCAACAAGGCTGGACAGGTTTGGGTGCTGCAGCACCTTATCTATGTATCTTCGGCTTCTGTTTGTTTAGAAGGAAATGGGTTTCCTTTGGTAAGACTTGCCCCTCTTTGAACTCACAGAAAGACTGGAATCCTGTAGGGGTGGAAGCAGAAGAGATGTTAGATAAAAACATCATGCAGAAATTAGTGAAGACATTTAACCCTGCCTAGAATAACTTTTTTGGGTTTGGAGCAGGAATATACAACTTGGATTGAGAGAATCCAGTTGTGGAGCAGATGATTTTAGAACCGCTACCAAAGCTTTCAAGTTCCAGGTTTGGAAGACAGCCTAAGAGTGTATGAAGAGCTGTGCTGGATGAGAGCAAAAGTCTGTCCGGTTGAGCATCCTCTTTCCCACAGTGGCCAAGCGGAGACCTCTGGGAAGCCCACAAGCAGGACGTGAAGGGAACAGCGCATGCCTGGCAACTGGTATTTGCAGAGGGATGTTGCCTCTGATCCTGGAGACAGTATGCAGGCATAATGAATAGTGGTCATTTGTAGCCTCATCCATCATGCATTTGTCTAATTTTTAAACACCGTCCGATTGGGTGCCAGTCACCCCATCTTGAAACAGTGAATTCCCCCATTCACTTATGTGGTTTCCGAGGAAAGAGCATCTGTCTTGAATCTCCTGCTGTTCAGCTAGATGTACCGGTATATGTCAGACCAGGAGGAATCTCTGACCAATTTCTCCCCATTATCCTTCATAGCAGTTTGACGCTCCTTTTTATCACCAGGGCTGCCCTTGTCTGCTTTATTGCCTGCTCCAACTTAGTTGCACATCCAAGTCAGTGGAGAGAAGGCCTGAAGAGCAGAATCCCAGCAAAGTTATACTGGCTGGGAGATTCTGAGAGCTGTAGTCCAAAAGCAACTTGGCCAAGTTGAGCTAGAGGAGTTCACAATTCCTTTTCTCTTGCTCAAGCCATTACCCAGGTGACAGCAGCAGGACTAAAAGGCAAAATAGACGAAAAATAGGGCCGGCCGGCCCTACTATTAGGCAGGGTAGGGTGATTGTCTCAGGTGGCATATACTTGGGGGGGGGCAGCAGTAGTTACCTATAGACAGCAGTAGTTACTTATAGACTGTTAACTCCTGGGCTGGACAGGTTTTCTCCTGTTAGAGAACAAAGTTACATGAGCAGGGACCTATTAAGACATGCTAAAACACTAAACTGTGTCGGGTTAAAGAAACTCCATGGCATTACCACTACTCCCTGCTCCTCGGTGTGTCATTTTAAGAAGAAAAATGATTTGCATAATGATACATTGGTGAGGGTGGCATAGAAAAAGTAACTGCCATAGCCCCCAACATTTCCCAGAAGGAAACTGGGACACATATAGGTAAGGAGCGTCCGAGTGCGGTGGAGATGGCAAAACCAAGTAATGAGGAAGAGCAGACAAACACCATTTCCGCACTAGCTTGTTATAGCGCGATGATTCCACCTTCAACCTCCTCTGGAATCCTGGAGTTTGCAGTTTCAGGAGGGGCCAGCGGGCCCCTCCCGAAACTGCAAACCCCAGGATTCCAGAGGAGGTTGAAAGTGGAATCATCGCGCTATAACAAGCTAGTGCGGAAATGGCCAAAGCTAGAAGAGGCTGCAGAAGTTTGCTTTTTCCGGAGCCTACTGGGAAAGGCAAGAATTTGCCCCTTCCTCTCTTCTCTGCTGAGTTAATTGAGGGCAAATTACATTTGCACTTTGAAATGTTTGCAGAGGTTGAAGCAGGCTGGAAGCAAAGGGGAAAAGTGGGAAGAAGAAAGAGAAACGGATGTTCTAAAACCTACGGAGAAAAATGGGAAAGACGAATCAGAGTGCATAAGAAAAAGTGTAACATATACATTGTAGTAACTTTTTGTGTGTTTTAGAGTCTGTTTGCATGGATTCCTTTTTTTAAGCGTTTCTGCAAAATAATGATTTTGTCCTGTTTTGTGTTTGTGTTTGTGTGCGTGTTTAGCGACTTTGTGAGACTTTGTGTAATCTGAGGCTTTAACTGTCATTTACTTTGCTTGCCAGCACGTGCCAGAGAATCGTAATCTAGTTTTCTGCCCGGGGGTGGAGAAGGAAGAGGTCTAGCCCATCAGGTGGATGAAGTCAGTTTCAGCTGCCAATGAAGGATTGGTGGTGGTGGTTGTTCATACTTTTGTGAAACATTTTGGGGTGCAAAATGTTGAGGGGGCATCCCGATTTGTAGTCTTCACTTGTTCTCTTCTTTCCTCTCCTTTTTTGTCACCACCGAGGCCGCAGACTCTTGTAAATTCCAAGAGGTCAAGTGCCTTGATTGACCAGATCTCATCGATCACACATTTGCTGTTTTTAATGAGGTGCCCTTAAGAAAAGTAATGAGGACTTCGTTTGTTGCCTTTCCTCCTTCCCTTCGTTGATATTTCCATTTCTCGGGGGAAAGCTGCTTTTTAACCTGTTCTGGCATGCACTTGGGTCAGGTGGATTAGCTGAGGTAGAAAGTCTGCCAGGCTGGAATGCCAACTATGTAGCTCTTTGGGGTTACGATAGTAACAGGCGTTTTGTCTCGGCTCGAGAAATGGGTGGTCTTTCTTGCTGGCGGGTGGGTGTGGGTGGGAGAAGCTGGTTGCTGGATGGAGTTGGGGGGGTGTTTGCAGTTCAATCAGCGATCCGTACAGGAAAGGTGCTGGGTGTGCCTCTTTTCCACAAAACGTTTGCAACAAACAGTTGCATTTCTCTTTGTTTTATGTTGGCTTACATCTAAGTTATGGGGCTACCAGTTACTTTTTCCCTGTATTTGCAGTGACATGCATACCTTTTTTGCTCTTCTTTTGTGGCTCATCCGAAGTCAGATGTTAGCTTGCCTCACAACATTTTCAGTGTGCTGCATTTGTGTGTGTGTTTGCGCATGTGTACATGTGTGTGTGCACAGGTTGCATGTGCGTAATTTGTTTTTTAAAAAATTACATTTCTTTCCTGCCTCTCTTTCAGTGAGCTTAAGGGGGTGATCGTGGTTCTCTTTCTTCCCAATTTATCCTCACAGCAACCTGTGAGGTAGGATAAGCTGAGAGAAAGAGGAAGAGATGGGAAGAGAAAGAGAGAGACCAAGGCTATTCCGGGAGTCTTCACGGCTCCTTGGAGACTTGACTCTGGATTTCCTAGTGCTCTTAACCATTGTGACATATTGGTTTAAACAAATTAATTTATGTACAGAGAAGCAATTGAATAGTTTATCAGGGTCACACCTGCTGGTATTAGTGGACACCCAGCTGCTCCATATTCAAGGTTCCTGTTTGCACACATTTAATGTGCATATGTCAGAGAAGTTCACCTAGGGCACCCTGTCCCCATTCTCAGTGGTCCTTCCATGACATCATCGATTAACTAAATCTGACCAATTGTGTCACCTCCCATGATGTCACTGACATTCAGTAATGTTGCACGCTTGGGGGAGAGGAGTAGGACATCCTGTTGGTTCTGGGATTCCCGATTGCATAGGACTGGCTATGTGACTGATCTAGGAAGGAATAAATAGCTGTGTGTGAGAGGGAAGCGGAAGATGGTGGTAATGATGATACTAATTCAGTTTTAAAATTATGGATATTTGCCCTTTTTTTAGCGTTAAATTTCTGTCCCACTCATAGCGTTGCGAAATTAAAATGGCCAAAAGTTTAACACAGCCCTGCTTTTGCTTACTGGTTCCCAAATCTTGCTCTCGTTGCCGATTGACACGTGTTTTGAACAGAATTTGGTTGAGCAAATTAAAATCGTTCCCCTTTTTGTGGTTGGCAGCATTCGTTTTCTGATAATCCGGAAATGTTTGCCTTTGTAGATTTGGGACTCTGCAGTCTTTGAATATCGCCATTGTGAAACAAATCGCAAATAACCCGATAAATCTAAGGCTGAGTCATACACCCACTCTGATTTTTCCTCATTGCTCCTAAATAATTCAAGAGAGGGGGATTTATTTTTTTAAAGTTTAATCTCTTTGTGGAAAAGGAGGCGAATCGTATTTCCATTGACACCCAGGAACAGAGCAGGCTTGCTCAACAGAGGAAATGAAGAGGATGAAACTTTGAAAATCCTATTAAGAGTAATCTCAAACTTTACTTCCTTCCACCAAATCCATCCTTCCTGTCCAGCTATTTATTGGTTTTGCACTTCCTTTCTTATCAACTTTGTCACATCTGAGAGTTTTAAATCTTATCACTGCCTTTTCCGCAAGGACCCATTGGATAGCATCCTGTTAGTAATATGCATTAAGCTTTGTTTACATGTCCGTGTGTCCATTTTTGGATGAACCCCAGGGAACTGTTGTTCTCCAATGCTTTGCACTGTCCAAAACCTCCCGCTCTGGCAGTTGTCAAGCCCGGAGAAGGGGCACTGCTCTTACTGGTGGAGAGAGAGAAGGAGAGGCAATTCAGCTGATGAAGATGTGAATGCTCTGGGCTCCAAGGGAAAGGGAAAGGAGGGTACACTCCATCTGCGACTGCGACTTTGTTTCTTTCCCTTCTGAGCAGAGATCAGCTGCTTCTTCATTGTCTATATTGACCTCCTTCCCTCCTCACTGGTAAGTAGCCGTTGTAGCAGACCCTCTTGACTGCTGCTGAAACAAGGGAAAGACACAGAGCTGCATGGTCCACCTACTTAGAGTATGATCTCAGCCATGGACTAAGAGGTAATTGGTCTTCCTGGTCTTTGAGATGATCCTTTAAAAAATGCTAGCAAGCATTTGGATGGAGTGATCCAGTCAACCAGGAATGGGAACTGTGAAGCCCTTCAAATGTCACTGGACTCCCAACTTTTCTGACCACTAATAAGAGCTGATGGGAGTAACACCACCTGCAAACCCACACAATTCCCACCCTGACTGTAGACGGGGGTGCATTTTCAGCCCAGTGGCCAAATTTGATATCAGAGAAGTGTTTGGGAGCTGCACTCTGGTGGCAGAAGTTAGGGAGAAAAATACCTTCATGTTTTAGCTGAAAGATCTTACTACCAGGCACTAAGACCGGTGTTTTGGCCTTTCTAGAACAGGGAAAGAGCTGTAGAAAAGATTGGAAATCATCCAATATCCTAGGTATCCTAGGGAAGAAAGCGTGAACATTTGGGCAGATCTAAATGGCTGGGCTAGGTTTGACCCCATGGCCTGAGATTCTGCACCACTGCAATAATAGTTGAACTTCCAAGAAACTTGGGCCAATACCTTTCCTTCACATTTCCTATAGAAATATTTGGTAGGAACAAGGAAGAGGTCCTTCTTCATGGCTGTTCCCAATCTTTGGAACTCTGTGCCTAGGGGGGATTGGATGGCTTCTTGCTCTCCTTCTGCCATCAAGTTAAATATTTCATGCTATTCCATGCTTCCATGCTGTCATGCTTTTAGGAATTGGCTGCAATGGGATTTGAATGGTGTGCTGTTTGATTGATTTTTAAAAATTAAACATGAATGTATAAAAACTCATGAGCCACATTAAGTCTCAGTATTCAGAAATACGTGGGATATAAATGAATAATAGTGATAGTAATAATAGCATGACTTCTGCTATTGTGTAACTGTCAATGAGCTTGGTGATTGCATAGTCCAGCACAGCTACAGCATCCTGGACGGATGGCCGTCTAGCCACTGCCATAGGAAGTATGGAAAAGAGCAACCATAATGATTAGAGGATAGAGCAGTGTCCTAGTGAGGAAAAGAAAAACTATTTGGGATGTTTTAGCTCATAAGAAAAGAAAAGAGGAATAATAGGAGAGAGTTCTGCATGGTGTGGAGGAAGTGGATAGGGAGACAATTTCCTCTCTTTCATAATACTCGAACCATAGGGTGCAGCCTATAAACCTGATTGGTGAGGGATTCAAGTTAGATAAAAGAAAGCCCTTAGTTATACTGTGGGGTTCACTGCTACAAGATGTTGTGATGATTGACGACTTGGATAGCTTTGAAAGATTAAATACACTCATGGAGAATAGAGTTATCAAGGTGTGACTTTCAGTATGAAAGGTAGCATATCACACTCCCTCAGCCTCAGAGGAAAGCAGTGGCAAGCCCCCCTGAACAAATCTTCTCAAGAAAATCCCCTAGAGTTGCCATAAAGCCAGTCAGCAGTCACAAATGTTTCTCTGTAGCCAGCCTGAATACCCTAAAGGCACCAGATCCTGTCTGACCTTGGAAGCTAAGCAGGGTTAGCACTTGGATGGCAACAAATAGCATGTGCTGTAGGCTGAAATTCAGAGGAAGGAATTGGCAAACCACCTCCGACTATTCTTGCCTAAGAAAACCCTATGAAATTTGTGGGGTTGCCATAAGTTGATAGGTGTGTTGAAGGAGCATGTGAATGCACACAGACACACATGTGTGCCTCTATATATCAAATACTGGCGAATATGAGGTGGAGGATGCAGCTGTACTCCTGGCCCGCTGGTAGGCTTCCCATAGGAAACTAAATAGTGACTGTGTCAACTGGGTTGCACAAGTCTTCAGTCTGATGCAACTTGTCTTGTCTTATGTTCTTATGCTTCAGTACTTCAAGCAGAAGGTCTACCGTCTCCTGTGGCAGTCTGTTCCACTGTCCAACAACCTATTTGTAATGAAAGAGCAAATGATCTACCGCTTTAAGATCAGAAGCTTTTTAGAGGGAACAACTTACTTTTTAGAAGGAACAAATTACTCTATACTTCACTCTGATAACTCATCATCTCATTATTTGCTACTGTTACTGCAGTCCAGAAGGTTAGCTTGCTGAGTTCCTTGTTACTAACATGCAACTGTTGTCACTGTTATTGTGCCATTGGAAAAAATACACATTGCTTTCTGGTTCCCCCAAGTGGCCACTTCAGATATTGCACCTTGGAAATTCTGAGAAAAATGCAAAAGATGTCCAGAAATGCTTCCTGGCTGCAGAACAAGGCATCTGCTTGTGTGACCCTTCCTCCTCCTGTTCCCATTGCTCAGACTGAGTCAACTCACACACCCTGAAACAGGCAGACGACTTGTTCCTATTCCACTGAAAAGTAGAAAAAAGGAAGCCCATTCCAATGTGTGACTTCAAAAAAATAGCAAAACCAAAAAGTTGCTGAATATCTTGTTAGAACAACTGGCTGCTTCTGAGTTAGTATATGCCTGGCTACTAGTTGCCACTGGCTCCTGTGGGAAACAAGATGCTTCTTACTGGATCCCACAGAGTATTTCTTCTCTCCATGTTTTGTCTGCCATACCAAGCTCAAAGGATGTGAGAGGGGGGTCTCTCTCTGTCAGAACAATAAGAATATGGTAAGACTAAAGAGGAAATTGATCCTGTGATGGGGAAAATACCACCTGTTGAGTTTTGCAAGGAGAAAAACCTTTCATCCTGTTGATGTGTGTTGAGATAAGGCTGGGATCACGAGAGAGGTCCCAAGCGACTTCCGTTTGGTGTTTCCTACAGAGAGGAAAACATCTGCTGACCCTCTGCCTTTGTTCCTTTTAAATTTTTCCCATGGATTTGATGTCTGTAGGATGTCCCCCGTTGAGCTTGATTTTGTCTTTCTTTCCATTTTGTCTCTTCTGACCTTCCACTGAACATACCTAAACTCTCAGGGGAACTCCATTCATTGTGGAGTTGCCAGTCCCAACTGTTTTCAAAATAGAAGAACTCAGCTTAGGGTGTATCTGTCTACACTGCAGAATTAAACTGATTTAATCCTCATTGCCTTTCTTCTCAATATAACCCAGAAGTTTCAGTTCAGGGGAGTGGGGAAGTGAATTTCAGATGATTGCAGATGAATTGCAGATGATACCAAATTGGGAGGGGTTGCTAATACGCCAGAGGACAGGATCAAAATTCAAAAAGACCTGGATAGATTGGAGAGCTGGGCCAAGGCTAACAAAATGAAATTCAACAGAGAGAAGTGTAAGGTCCTACACTTAGGTAGAAAAAATGGAATACAGAAATATAGGATGGGGGACACATGGCTGGATAGCAGTACGTGTGAAAGGGATCTAGGAGTCTTCATAGACCACAAGCTGAACATGAGTCAGCAGTGTGATGCGGCAGCCAAGAAAGCCAATGCAATTCTTGGCTGCATCAATAGGAGTATGGTGTCTTGATCGAGGGAGGTACCACTCTACTCTGCCTTGGTAAGACCCCATCTTGAATATTGTGTCCAGTTCTGGGCACCCCAATTCAAGAAGGATATTGACAAGCTGGAGCAAGTCCAGAGGAGGGCGACCAAAATGGTGAGAGGCCTGGAAGCCATGCCCTATGAGGATAGACTTAGTGAGCTGGGTATGTTTAGTCTACAGAAGAGGAGGTTAAGAGGGGACATGATAGCCATGTTTAAATATTTGAAGGGATGCCACGTAGAGGAGGGAGAGGGCTTGTTTTCTGCTGCTCCAGAGTCCAGGACAAGGAGCAATGGATTCAAGCTGCAGGAAAGGAGATTCCACCTGAACCTCAGGAAGAACTTCCTGACAGTCAGGGCTGTCCGGCAGTGGAATAGGCTGCCTCAATGGAGTGTAGTGGAGTCTCCTTCCTTGGAGGTTTTTAAGCAGAGGCTGGATGGCCATCTGTCGGGAGTGCTTTGAGGGTGTTCCTGCATGGCAGGGGGTTGGACTGGATGGCCTCTGTGGTCTCTTCCAACTCTACATTTCTATGATTCTATGATTCTATGATTCAGTGCAGAATGCAAAATACCTCACCAGACTACAATTGCCAGGATTATTTAGGGTGATGCCATGACAAAGGGGCGTGAAACTTAACCCAGAGATGATGGATAGTACAGATACATCTTGGTCCATTCAAGACAGAAAAAAATCAGGGTTTGGCATTAAGAAGCACACCCCTCTCAAAACCTCTTTGCCCTTCTGGTAGCGACTGAACCCACTTGCTTATTGGATATGAATTATTTTCTGCTTGTTGTTAGACATCCTCATTGCTTCTGATGTTTAAGCGAGACTGCCATTGTTATTGTAGGAAAAACAGAGAAGGAGGAGGTGTAAGCAGACTGGGAGGGGATGCAGATGTTTTTGTATAAAGCTTTAGTTAAAAGGACCTTAAGAAGGGAAGGAATTTCCTTCCCAAATAGTCCAGCGAGAACTGTCCATGCTCAGTGGCCACTGGGCCACTGACTATTGAGGAAAAATAGAAAACTAGATGGGAGAGAAGGTGGGAGAGAAGGCTGAATGGAGTATTGTGAAGTTGGGATGGTTGGCTTAGCACCCTGAGCAGGAGCATTCTCCACAAGAGTTTATTTCAGGTCTCAAGACTTACTTTCAGGTCTCCACTGCTTTGGTGGTTTTGATAGCCTTGTATTGGCTGTAGGGTGTTTCCCCCCCCTGTATTGCTGTAAGTAGATTTGGGGTTTTCCTTGGAGAAGAAAAGTGAGCCATAAAATGCCAAATGAAATAGAGAGAACTCAGCCTGTTAGCATGAGATTGATCCCTGGCTGTTAAGAAGATTCCTTTTCTTTCTTCCTTGCCTTCCCAGTTATGTAGAAGCACGCAGAGGCCGAGGGAAATTTATGCTGGCGTAATTTCATTTGGCTGGCCCTGGTACACGGGTTATAATGACAATTAAACGACACAAAACCCTCTGGGTTGTGATATGCACACACAAAAAAAGTACAAGCAACCTCCAGTTATTCGTATTTATGTGTGTGTGTGTGTGGTCCTGGTATATGACCAGATGTGCTCCATTGATACACGTTGAATATCCCTTATTCAAAATACTTCAGATCAGAGATTTTTTTTCCAGATTTTGGATTTTTTAAAGTTTTAGAATATTTGCATATAGATAATGAGATTCTATACTGTTCTTTTGATATAGGAACCACTCTTTCATCAGTGTTTCTTCTCTTGCTTTCTTTCTGCAGGGAATATGAGGGAATTATGGAGGCTTGCTTGGGAGTGTACATGTGTGCTACTTGCAAAGTCTCTCAGCTTGGTGCCTCCCCCCCAGTTTGCTTGGGACTGTACATGCACTGCTTGCAAAGTTTCTCAGTTGACTTGGTGCCTTTTCCTCCCTCTGAGCTTGTTTTTGACTTTGGGCATGTGCTGCTTGCAAAGCAAACTAAGAAGGAAAAAAGGTACCAAGCTAATTGAGAGACTTTGCAAGTAGCGCACGTGCACACACAGGCCATTTCCACACTAGCCTGTTATAGCGCAATGATTCCACTTTCAACATCCTCTGGAATCCTGGGGTTTGCAGTTTCGGCGGCCCCTCCTGAAACTGCAAACCCCAGGATTCCAGAGGATGTTGAAAGTGGAATCATCGTGCTATAACAGGCTAGTGCGGAAATGGCCACAGTCCCAAGCAAGCCTCTGCAATTCCCTCTTGTTCCCTATGTGAAGAAGACTGGGTGCTGCTTTTCAAAAGTTTCAGATTCTGGAGCATTTTGGATTTTTAGATAAGGGAAGCTGCTGTTGGAGAAGGATGGGATACTCAAGTGACTGTAGAAATGTCTTATTGATGCTCAATGAGACAGTTAGCAGAAAGAAAAAAGGCCCATAACTCTGCTAGGAAGAGCACAGCAGAAACTGAGCATTTTAAGAGGCAAGAGAGGATCCCAGGTGAGAAGAAGAGGCAGGCACTGCTCCCTTATGCCTTGGTCCAGAAGCAGATGAAAGCTCCAAATTAATCACCATAAGTTTTCATCTAAATTTCAGGAAGAACTTCCTGATAGACCCATTTGACAGTGGAATATGCTGCCTTAGCGTGTGGTGGAGCCTCCTTCTTTGAAGGTTTTTGAATAGAAGCTGGATGGCCATTTGCTGGGAGTGATCTGAGTGTGTGTTCCAGCATAGCAGAAGGCGATTGGACTCGATGGCCATTGTGGTTTCTTCCAACTCTATGATTCTATGGTTCTACAAATGCGGAGAGTTTGTGCACTGAATCAAAGTGCATAAACTATCTATCTGACTGGGTAAATCTGAGTTTTATTTTTTTTCTGCATCTTTTAATTTTTTCCCCAAAAATTACAGAAAAATCTGAATTTTGAAAAGTTTTTACTAAAAGAAAAAGATAAACCATCTGAAATTCTTACTGCTTCCTGTGTCAGAACTTGGGGAATCAATCAATAAATCATGAAAATGTTTGTCCTTTTATAACCAGTAAAATGGAGTGGTTGATAGAACTGGGGAGTTTATGTCCCGACAGAAGTTGTTGCACAACATCTCCCGTTGTGCTTTGTCCTTGACAATGCCAGCTAGGGCTGATGGGACTTACAGTGGCACATCTGAAAGCCCACATGTTCCCCAGTCCTGCCGGGCTCCTTCTTAACTCTACCCATCTCTAAATGAGGCAGGGATCCTCAGGGTATTACCCCACCCACAAAGTGGGGTGCTGAAGCAACATGCCTGTGAAAATAATTGTTTTGTCACTTTGCTGTGTATGGCAATGAATTTCCATTTCCTTTTTCCTTAAAGAGGTGTTTTCCTCGCCTTGGAGAGGGAGTGGTACTTAGCAGCAGATGCTGGCTGGTTGGTGGATCCTAATCGAAGCCTGCGGCTTGGAACGGGGCGGGTGGGGTGCCACGTGGAGTAATGCACAGAGGCCTCACAAAGCAATCTGTATGTTCATCCTTTCCGGTAGCTGCAGGCTATTGTTTCTTTCCTCTGGGTGCTCAGCGCCCTGGTTTACCTGCTGCCTCCAGATCTCCTCCCTGCTTTCTGCTTCGGTCTCAGTCCAGAGGAACTAGATGCACAAGTTCATGGCTGCCTTTTAAATTTTTGTGTTCTTCTGTCTTAAGCACCTATTACCTTGTCAGACCTGTCCTGACCTGTGAGCCAACTGCTTTCGCTCTGCGGTTTGAAGACTATGCTTCTTGGCAGAAGCAGTCACTCCCAAATGGATGGCCCTGAGAGATCTGAAGTCATTCACTTGTAGAGAATAAATTAAATAGATAACAAGGCAAATGAGGAGTCTGCCTGTTGCATCTCTGCATGGATCACAGTACAGGCTAATTTTTCTGCAATGAACCACTGCAGTTGGAATGAGTAATTCTGCTCTTCCTGAAGTGGGTAGCCACTCACTGTCAATTATACTAAGCTAGTTGGATCATTGCTGCAATTTAGTATGAGGCAACTTCTCGTGTTGAGAGCCTGTATAGTCTACTGGTTTGAATATTGGACTAAGAGTCCGGGAAACTGAAGTGTGAATCCCTGCTTAGCCATGGAAAACCACTTGGGCAAGTCACATGCTCTCAGCCTCAGAGGAAGGCAAGGGCAAAGCTCTTCTGAAAAAAATCTTCCCAAGAAAACCTTATGATAGGGTCACTACAGTTGCAACTTATCTGCCCACACCTTTTCTCCTCCCCTGTATGAGTTTACTATGTTGTATGTGCCTCTAATTGGGAAGGAGGTTAGCCCAGGGCAGTGATTCATGCAGGGGTACAGCAGGTCACCCTTTCAAAAGAGAACTTCTTCTTGTAGGTGGTCCTTGGCAGTAATCCAGGCAGATAAACCTGATGTGGCTACACAGAATGCTTCTATACTGACGGCTTCCAGTGCTACCAGACAAAAGACAATGTAAAACTATGCCATCTTTCCTTAACAGATTCTTTTTTGTTCCTGCTAAGAAAAAAGATGGAAGAAGCAATCGCGGGGTCTGGGGGGAAGGAGGGTTACAAGATGAAAAAAAAGGCAACGGCTTCTGGATGCTCTGCAGCATTCGGTAAAGGAGGCAGCAATATTGCACAGTAAAAACCTTGTCTGGAAGCATCTACAGCTTTTGGTGGATGCTTATTTAGAAGACAGGGAAGGCAGAGGAGTTAATCATACAGCCAGCAACCTCTGTTGTGAATAGATGCCTGACTTTGAGGTGACTCTAACTTACGCCATTTCCGCACTAGCCTGTTATAGCATGATGATTCCACTTTCAACCTCCTCTGGAATCCTGGGGTCTGCAGTTTCGGGAGGGGCCAGTCGGCCCCTCCCGAAACTGCAAACCCCAGGATTCCAGAGGAGGTTGAAAGTGGAATCATCGCGCTATAACAATCTCGTGCAGAAATGGCATTAGTTTTCACAATGCACTTGCTGCATTTTGGGAATAACTGCATTGCCCAACATTTTCCAGTCTAAAAATAACAAAATATGACTGTTTTTTCGAAACACCCTGTCCATAGTCTGGATTTTTTTTTTTTTTTTTGACTGAAGCTTCTAGAATTTCCCAGCTAGCTAGCTAGGCTGATTGGGGGATTCTGAATGTTACAGTCCAAAAAATATTTTTTCCAAACCAACTGCTGAGAAACCACCACTTGTGCATTGTAAAGGTTTTGGGGGATGCCCTCAAAGACATGAGCTGTTTAGATAGGGTGCTGATAAGACATCAGACAGTCAAACCTGCTCTCTGGTCTCAGAGCTTCTCTGCTGGGTACCCTTCATCCAGTTGAGCAGTGCTGACAAGCTGCCAAGGAATCCCAAGTTAGCTCCGAACAGAACTCAAAAACCACTGACGTAGAACCGCTGTGTCAAAGGAGAGCTGTGTGCATATTGTTGTACTGGCCCTTAAAAAGCCTGCTTTGTGAACTCTTTTAAATGTGTACGCATGCATGTCGGCTTTCTGGGTTTATTAATTGTGGAGCTTAGCTTTGGTAAACTGCAATTGAATAGCTCAGGGCCAATTGGACACCTCACCCCCATCCCAACAGAATACATTTTCCTTTCTTAATTGCAGGTGGCTTGCCTGCTCTGCACCTGGGTAAATTGTCTGTGTGTGTGTGTGTGTGTGTGTTTGTGTGTGTAGGCCTTTGCATAATTGCTCTCTGTGTCACGTGGCTTCTTCTCTACTTCTTCAAACTCCAAGCAATTCATTGCTGTCTCTCTCCTAGAAAATGACTTGTGGGAGAAAATGGCACAGAATCCCAATGACTCTGAGCCATCTTCTCCATGCTTCCACCAGTCTCCCTCCCCAATCTGCCAGGAAAAAAAGTCTATGAATTCCCAGAAGGTCTCCTGGCTGCGAAGGAAGAGCTTTTTGCTTAATTACTGCACGCATCACCATATCCAACTGCTGTCTTTTCTCCCTCTTCCCCTCTGCTGGCTCCATCTTCTGCGTTTTTTTAAAGTAATCGGAGAGAAACTGGTGCCTGGCAGCTTCAGAGGTTGCCTGCCTTCGCCCCTGCCAGGGCACACTCCCTTGGTCACCTGTGTTGACTAAAGCATCATTTCTAGGTGACCAACCAGAAATAAAAGGTTTTGTAAACTAGAAAAGAAAGGTAGCTGGTTTCTTCTTCTTTCTGTTGATTAGTTTCCTTGCAAAGGCCAATGTGTGTATGTATGTTTATTTGTATGTATTTGTTACAATTATTAAAATGTTTATATCATGTCCCATATCCGAGTATCCGAGTATCTTAGGCAGCGTACAATAAAACCAATTTAAGACAGTAAACAATAACAATAATTTGGAAAACTAAAAATATATTAAATAATTTATATCAGACAATTTAACCCCAGTTAAAAACAATTTAGAATAATGCTGAGCGTAGCACATATGAGGCAGTGTAACGGTTTGAGTGTTTGAGTGCGACTCTGGAGAGCAAGATTGAAATCTCTGCTCCGCTGTGGAAACCCATGCAGGGGTAAGTCACGTTCTCTCAGCCTCAGAGGGAAGGCAAAGGCAACCCCTTCCCCTCTGAACAAATTTTGCCAGGAAAACCCTGTGATAGGTTTGCCTTATGGCCGCCATAAGTTAGACATGATTTGGAGGCACATAAGAGACATAGCACATGTGGAGATCGTATGCAATCACTTAGGAACCTGACAAGGGCTTCAGCACAAAGCAGTGTTTTGACTTGGAGTTGGAATGACACCATTGTTGGAGCCAATTGGGCCTCTGAAGAAAGAAATTTCATAACCAGGTTGCCACAGCAAAGAGGACACTATGCTGCCCAGAACAGTGTAAGGAGTCTAGAAGCTTCGGAGGACTCATTTTCAAGGCTGCTCTGTCCTTGTCCTCATCATTTTTCAGGGACAGACCCATTTTTCTGGTTCTTCTGTGAGCTAAACCTTTAAGGACAACTTTTTAAAATTCATTCCCTCCCTAGCCTAAGTTAATTATTTACAGTGCCTGATCCCACGTCACTTTTGCCCCTTGCGTATTGAGTCTTCCTGCCCGGTAAGACTGTAGCCATACTTGGAGAGTGTCTACATCTTGAGTCTAATGTTCATGCGTGCGCACGGAGACTAATTTGCTATATAATAGGCTGCCAATTTTACAAGCTACAACTGATGCAATCTTGTTTGAGCTGTCAGTAATATTTTAGGGCATTCATTCAAGCAGCCCCTTTGAATATCTTTAGCCAAAGAACAGATACCCTCTTTGGTTTTAAACTGTGGAGGATGGACAGTTGAAGAATAAATAAATACAGCATTCAGCAAACTGAAAAAAGGCTTTGAGGAGTACATAATAGTGGGGCGGGGGGTTGATTGGATGGTGATCTTTGGAATGAGAATGGGGTGTTTCAGATACACAAGACTGTCTGTATTTTTCATCTGTGAAGCGTCAGAGGGATATGGGAACTATGTGGGCGTACCGACATACTCATCACTACTGTACAATGTGAGCCCAAAAATTTTAATGTTGCTTGGCATACAGCATGGGTCCACTTTAGCACTACAATGCTCAGGATCAGTTTTGGGTTATTTTAACTTTGCTTATTTTATAGTTTCTTTTTAAAAATAAGCTTACCATATCAGTGACAGTCTTTGGAAGCAAACTTTGTATTACTTTAAATGTGCACACGTAAGAATGTAAGAGGAATTTTGCAGCAAGTCCCTTTAACTCCCTGTCCTGTTTTTAATGGTGGCTAATCAGATGGATTTCAACGTTGAGAAGTAGTGAGTTGTGAATAATATAATTACCTCTAACAAGTAATTCCTTTCAGGGACAGCAAGGCTACCAAAAAAAGCCATTTTTTAAAACACAAGGTAATGAGTGGGAACTAAATGACTTCATTAGAGTAACCTTTCTTCAAAAATGCTTCTTTAATATTTTCTAGTAACCCTTAGAAATTGCTTTTAAAGGGCGTGTTAGGATCAGTTCTGAATTTGAACAAGAAAAAGAGATGCAATTGGCTGCTTAAAAAAATTTGCAACAGTGAATCATGTTTTTTAAGCAATGAAAACGATGAGAAATGAGAACAAGTCACTTTTCAGAAAGGAACTCTCCAAGCTCTGATGGTTCTGGGAAGCCCACTAGCATGGCATGAAAACAATAGCTCTGCCTTGCTGAAAAGCTGATTGCTCAAAAGCACACTGCCCCGAGCATGGATGTGCCATTGGGCTGTTGTGGCCAAAACCCCTCAGCAGACTTCTCCTCCTCCACGCGTTGTCTTGTGACCTTTTAAGTCCTCTAAACAGGGCTGGCCGCATCACTAGGCAGAATGGGATGGCCACCTCAGAGACCGTATTTGGTGTTCTGAAAGTGGCCAAATATTTTGGTTTGTTGTTTTATTGTCAAAAATGGCATGTAGTGGTCTGAGTGTTGGACTACAACTCTGGAGACTGGGGTTCAATTCTTCACTCAGCCATGGAAGCCCCTGTAGGGTCCTTGGGTGTGTCACATTCTCTCAACTCCCAAAAAACCCTGTGATAGGTTTGCTTTAGGATTGTCGTAAGTCAGAAACAACTTGAAGGCACACAACAACAAGAACAAGAACAAGGAGGGAAGAAGCTCCTAGTGGGATTTTCTGCTTCAGGTACCAAAATAAACTGCCCAGTTTTGGGTAGCAAACACTTGGACTTGAATAGGTGAAAGGCACCATTGGTACTCCTGTCTCAGGCAGCAAAATGTTTTAGAATAACCCTGAGTTTCAGCCGCTTCTTGTGGTAGGGAACTCAATACATTAATTAAATGCATTGTGCAAGGAAAGGTTTTCTCATGTCTGATCTGAATCTATGCGCTGTCAGTTAATTCAAAAGTTCTCACTCAAGTCACATATTTTATGGCTTAACCCTGGCTTTCAAAACATGCCCTAAGGCCTGGCAAATTCTATCTCAGCCAAAGTTGTGTGAGAGCCAAATTAGGTATAGCAGGGAACCCAGGTTTCTTGTTCATTGTCTTCCCTATTCCCATATAAAACCATGGGTGGTGTTGTAAATTTTTCTGCGCATGTTTGTGCACGTAGCCCTGGCCTTCACACTACATCTGTGGCCTAAGGCTCTGGTGAATCTTGTCTCAGCTGCGTGTCTGAGGGCCAGATTTAGACATAAGAAGAACGACTGTGGTGGTGGTGCATAAATGCCTTTCCTATTCACATATAAAACAGTGGGTGGTGTTTTCAGGTTTTTTGTACAGCTCTCAGGTTTGAGTGAGTAGCTTTGGCCCACATGTGGGTAGTAAAGTACTGTCTCAATATGTTGGCATAATAAAAGCTGAAGATGGCCTTTTTAATGGTTGTTGTTGTTGTTGTTGTTGTTGTTCATAGAAATAATAGCATCTTAGAGTTGGAAGAGACCCAAGGGGCCATCCAGTCCGACCACCTTCTACCATGCAGGAACACACATCAAAGCCCTCCCAGCAGATGGCCATCCAGCCTCTGCTTAAAAACCTCCAAAGAAGGAGACTCCACCACACTCCATGGAGGAAGCAGCATATTCCACTGCTGGACAGCTCTGACTGTCAGGAAGTCTTCCTGAGCTTTAAGTGGGATCTCCTTTCCTGCAGCTTGAATCCATTGCTCCTTGTCCTAGTCCCTGGAACAGCAGAAAACAAGCCCACTCCCTCCTTGACATGACATCCCTTCAAATATTTAAACATGGCTATCATGTCCCCTCTTAACCTTCTCTTCTGCAGACTAAACATCTCCAGCTCCCTCAACCACTCCTCATAGGGCATGAGGAGCTTCCAGACCCTTCACCATTTTGGTTGCCCTCCTCTTGACCTGTTCCAGCTTGTCAATATCCTTCTTGAAATGAGGTGCCCAGAACTGGACACAGCATTCCAGATGAGGTCTGACCAAAACAGAATAGAGTGGTACCATTACTTTCCTCGATCTAGACACCATACTCCTGTTGACTCAACCAAGAATCGTGTTGGCTTTCTTGGCTGCCACATCATGTTGTGTGTCTTCAAATAGTTTCTGATTTATGGAGCCCCTAAGACAAACTTATAATAGGGTTTTCTGGGGGCTAAAAGTGTGTGATATGCCTAAGGTCATCCAGTGAGTATCTGTAATCAAGCAGGGAATTGAACCCAGGGTCATTGCCAAAAACCCAAACCACTATACTACACTGGTTGTGTAGAAGGGAGAAAGTGGTCAGATATTTCTTGTTACTTGCCAAAATTCCCACTTCTATGCAATCATTAGAGGTACAGGAACTGTTTCCTGTTTCCTGTTTCCTCTCTGGCAACTCTAAGCCTTTTCCTTCCATACATTTTGTCCTCACTGAAATCCTGTGAAGTTGGTTAGGCTGAAATGGGGGGTGGGAGAGAGAATCAGATTCTAGCCCAAGCTCACTCAGGTTGCTAGGATGAAAACTGGATACCTTTCCTGATTGTGTAGAAAGTGATAGTGTTATTGGATTGTGTTACAAACAACACATGCTGAAGTTCTCCCTTCTGTACAACCATTAAAGGTACAGTAGCCATGTCTGGATTTCAATCTGACGACCCTACGTTTTATACTTGATCGAGCAGAGGCATAAAACAACTAAACAGACGTGGCTGCTCTCATTGCAGTTTAGTCCTCACACAGCTTTGGCTAAGCAAGAAGTCGCTGGGGCCTTTGGCCTTAAACATGTTTCCAAAAACCAGAGTGTTTGAGCCTCCCGGTATGTCACTTGTATAACTATAACATTCCCCATCCTCTTTTCTGTACATGAACTGCAAAAGACACAATAACAACAAATGTGGCTGCCCCTGCTCTCTGTCACATACAACTGGGCTTTTTTCATAAGTTGCGTCTGGCTTGTTTTTGGATTACATCGATCACTGTTCACAGCGGTTTCTGGCTTAGCTGGAATTGCTTTTCAGCTTCCTGAGAACCCAGATCTTTTTTCTAGAAGAATGTCAGTTTTTTTGGCAAGTTGCCTTGGAAGCAGAGATAGGGAGGACTTGGCTTGTGTCGTACACTCCAGTGCCATTGTCTGCTCCTGGCGTCTGTTTCATACTCGGGTAACTCACATTTCAAGAGATGGACAATTGAATGGATGGGTTTCTAGCTGCTGGAACTGTGCATCCATGCACAGATCAAGGCAAAGCTTGGAAAAGTTACTTCTTTGGAGTACAGTGTGGCCAGAATGAGGGAGGGAATCCCAGTTTTCAGCATCTTGCATTTTCAACAACTGTTTGGTTAAATTGACTTCTGTAAGCTTGGTTGAAGATTAATAGCCGGGCGTTTCAAAGTGCTGTCCTTCTGGATCAGGCTGAAAATTTGTTTAGCTGTGTTTTCTGTTACTGACAATCATAAGGAGAGTAGGAAGCTGATGGTACAATCCCACATTTTTATCTCCGCCACATGTAGTCTTGGTATCTGAAACTGCTATGTCACCCATAAGTGACGTGGATTACCATAAAGGGAGGTTGTTCTTACTTATCATCACAGTGACCTCTGTTTCCAGGATTCAGGCTATGAATAATATTTCTAACGTAGCCAAAATGGTATCACCCACACAGAAGAGGGCTCAGAAAAATGCTGCTTGTTTGAACTACACATCCCAGACTCTCACATCTGGATGCCTCTTGGGATTCTAAGAAATTTCAGTCAACAAATAAGTAAATAAATATTTGTGGTCTGATATTAGTTGTTTCAAATGAACCTCAAGATGTATAGAGATACAGTGAATTTTTGGGGAGAAAGGAAATCCTAAAAGATGTGAGGAGGAACCCCAGGAATAGCCCAACAAGGATGGAGTGTTCATTGCTCAGATAATGCTCGTTGATTGTTAGGAGGGCAGAAGAATGGAGAATGGTGTAGAGTATTGTGTTGCAGGAGAGGGACAGAATAGCCCAAAGGCACCAGATCCCATCTGATCATGGAAGCTAAACAGGGTCAGCCTTGGTTAGTACTTGGACGAAAAACTGCCAATGAATACTAGGTGCTGTAGGCCATATTTCAGAGAAAGGAATTGGCAAAACTACTTCTGAGTATTCCATGCCTAAGAAAACCCTATGAAATTAATGGGGTTGCCTGGGTGGGGGTATTGCTATGAGCAGAAGATGGCAGCCATCAGTGGGGTCATTCAGGTGGTCCTCATACACCATTTATGAAGTTCCCAGGCAGAAAAAGTACTCCCATACCTAAAATGCAAGAGCCTCTTCAATCAAGAGTGCCACCATTTCATGCATCATCCTCACAGATCTCTATAGGAGGTGGATCACCATCCCATCAACATACTTGATTTAATGGTAGAGCGCAAGGCACACTTGATACATTAGAATTAGTAAGAACATTAGCTCAAAAATGCAGGAGGAAACCATTGTCGGTTGAAGAGATGGAATACATCCAAAGGGGAAGTCCAGAATAATAACAGAAAAATATACAGTCAGCTACTACTGAACAACAGACTTTTGTGAAGGCGTTTCTCATTATCTGAGTATCATAAACTCATTGTTGAAGGACTTTCATAAAACACTTCAGAAAGTGGCTGTGTTCTAAATCAGAAGACAGTTCTGATTTGAGTAATCGTCTGACTCCACTTTATAGGACTACATCATTAAAAGATATTTTTCCATTAAAAAGAAAAAAGAAAAAGAAAGAAATTCATGGGGTTGCCGCAAGTCTCCAGGCAATTTGAAGGCACCTATGCACATACCATTGCAAATGCTGTGTTTCAGTACTGTAGAAGTAAACTTTGGCCATTTCCTCACAAGACTGTTGTAGCGCTTTGATTCCACTTGCAACGTCCTATGGAATCCTGGGGTTTGCAGTTTCGGGGGGGGGCCAGCTGGCCCTTCCCGAAACTGCAAACCCCAGGATTCCATAGGACGTTGCAAGTGGAATCAAAGCGCTATAACAGTCTCGTGCGGAAATGGCCTTTGTTGGGCACAAGTGCGAATGATGGCTGTTTATTGCTGTCAAGACACCCTATTATTAGCAGCCCTGTTCAGTATGGACTCCCACTTTCCCCAGCAGTATTGTCTTTTCCAATGAGTTACGTCTTCTTATATGTCCAAAGTACGTTAGCCTCAGATTAGTCATTTTGGCTTCTAGGGAGGCTTCCAGCTTGATTTGCTCTTAGAGTCCTTTATCTGTATTTCTGGCAATCCGCGATATCTGTCAAACTCTCCTCCAGTGCCACATTTCAAATGACCTGATTCTCTTCTTGTCAGCTTTCTTTCCAATCCAGCTTTCACAGCCATACGTAGACATCAGAAATACTGCGGTAGGGAAGAGTGCCCCTCATTTTAATTCAGCAAAACAAAGGTGTGCTTCTGCTTTTAGAAGGCCAAGAAAGAATGAGTACCTTTTCCTCTTATCTCTAACCTCTCTCACCCTTGCTTTCGAAGCTTTGCTATTTAATTTCCATGCTTGTGCCCTTGCCTTGAAGGAGTTTGGGAGCTGCGCTCCTTTAATCTTCCTGGAGAGGAACTGTAGCTCAGTGGTACGGCACATGCTTTGCATGGGAATTTATTGTATGTTGCTTTGAGAGGATTTGCCACTAACAGATTGCTTGTCTCTACAGCCAAGCTGAGATAAGTCCTAATGGGGTGTCCATTTGCTTTTGTGGGATTGCTTTCATTTGACGCTGCCTGAGGATGAAGCCAAGCTACTTTGGGTGGTTTAGGCAACTGACAGGAAGGAGCTGGTTGCTGGAATCAAAGCAGTTGGTACTTTAGAGGGGAATGAAAAGCAGGGGGAGTAGCATTTTATGTCAAAGACAAATTCACTTATGCAGAAATCCATTTGAGCAATCAAACTGGACCCATGGAGAGCATTTCAGTAAAAGTAAATGGAGAAAGAAATGAAAACAACATCATGGTAGGAGTTTACTACAGGCCGCCAAACCAAAATAAGATGGTAGATGATACTTTTCTGAAGCAAATCTCAGAAATCTCTGAGAAACAAGAACTGGTAGCTATAGGGGTCTTCAATTATCCTGCTATCTGCTGGGAGGCTAGCTCTGCTAAGCATCTCCAGCAAATTCTTGATGTGTCTTGCAGATCATTTTCTCTTTCAAAAAGTAGAGGAAGGAACAAGGCAATGAGCAGTCCTCAACTTGATCCTAATCTATACGGGAGAAGCTGGATCAAACTATTTGGAGTGGCCATGAAATGCTAGCATTTGTGATTGTAGGGCAGGTCAAAGAAAAGTGTAGTCAAACACAAACCTTGGATTTCAGGAAAGCTGATTTTATCAAGCTCAGGGAACTACTGGGTAGAATCCCGTGGCTAGAATGGTAGAGGAGAGAAGACACCCAACATGGGTGGGATTTAATGAAGAAGGAACTGCTAAAAGCACAATCCCACAGAAGAATCAAAATAGGAAACATCTGAAAAAGCCAACGGGGCTGCACATTGCACACGAAGAGGAAGCGAAAAGAAAAAAGACTATGTATAAAGAATAGAAGGAAGGATGAGCCACCAAGGAAGAACACAGATGTATAGCCCAAGCTTGAAGGAATAGTGAAAGGAAAGCTAAAGCTCAGAATAAACTGGCTAGGCAAGCAAGGAGTAATGAAAAGGGGTTTCCCCCCAAATATGTTCAAAGCAAGAGAGGAACTGGTGGACTGCCACTCAACAAGGCTGATAAAATGCTAATAGATCTCAAGGAAAAGGCAGAACTGCTCAATTCTTATTTTACTTCATTCCTCCCCCCTCAACAGAGGACTGTGTGCTTCTGTTAATCAGCAGAGAACTTGGTAAGAAATCCAGGTTGCAGATCAAAATTGTTTGCCAGTAGTCTTCTTATAATGTGTGTGGGTTTTGAGGTCTTTCTCGCATCAGAGAGAAAAATGGTTAAATGATTTGCCCTTGCCCAGAAGAAGGAAATCTATAGAGATTTTCTGGGTGTCACCTGGATGTAGACAACACTTAGCTTTATTTTTCCCCCTGTTACATCTGAATCAAGTGGGGCTGTATATGTCCTGGAGCAGCACTTGGGGACAGTGATGGGCTGGAAGAGGTCTAATGAACTGATGTTGAATTTTGGGAAGTTGGAGCCCCTGTGGGCATATGGTTCCTGTGCCCAGGCGTTGGATCATATTCCTGTTTTGGATGGGTTTATGTCCTCCTCCCAGCCATAGGTGCATTCAGGGATGTTCTTGAATTCATCTCTGTCACTAAAGGCTGAAGTTCAAAGAGCACCTATTGCCAGCTTGTCTTGTATGGCAAAGGTTTGTCTGAAGCCAGACAGGGTTTGCCGGATCTCAGTGATCAATGCTTTGGCAACCTCAAGACAGGACTCTTCTAATGTGCTCTGTTTTGGTCTATTGTTAAGGACAGCTTAAAAAATAATGACAAATTTTCTTGACCTCAACAAGAGAAGTTTTCTTTACACTAGGGATATCAAAGGTTGGTTATTTCGTTCTTGCATGAGAGAATGAACTGTTTTAGTACCCCCTGACCCTGTCCAACTGGCTGAGATTATTAGCGGTTTTGTGGATTTTTCAATTAATTTTTACATTTCAGGCCTTTGGGGTGTTTTTTTTTGGGGGGAGTGAGTATTTTGTGTATGCATAAAACATAGTAGGGTGGTGTTGTTGTTTTTTGCACACAAAAATTCCATTTTCATACAAAAACTCTTCACCATTCTTATTTTTTACAATAATATTGCAAAATGTGAAAATGTGCTAAAACATTCACAGTCTCACCCAGTGGGGGAAAACTTGAAATTTTTCACATTTGCATGTGAGAAGGAAATAAGCAAAGATTTACATCTCTAGTGGAGTGTGAGTGGGAGGTTGATGTGTCTTGGTCTCTCATGCGGATATATCCCAGCATGCTCTCAGGCACACTGAAATCCCTGTGCATTGAGCAGTCTGCTGTTCAGTGTGTGACAGCTGGTGAGAGAAATGTTGAGCTATCAATACCAGATTGTAAGCCTATAACAAGTTTCCTTTCCAAACCTTGGAAAGAAATACTTTTTTTTTTGAACCATGGCTCTCAGAACTTCCACTCTCAGAACTTCATGTGCCCTTCAGCATTTCACAGATGAAAACTGGGACACACATGGGCCATTTCCGCACTACACTCTTATAGCGCGATTATTCCACTGGCAACATCCTATGGAATCCTGGGGTTTGCAGTTTTGGGAGGGGCTGGCCAGAGTGCCTTCATGGGTGTTCCTGCATGGCAGAATGAGGTTGGATTGGATGGCCTCTGGGGTCTCTTCCAACTCAATGATTCTATGAAAAGAAGTGTCTTTGCACCCTTCCTAAAGGCAGCAAGAGTGGGAACTGATTGCAACTGAAGCCGGAGAGCCTTCTGAAATTTGGAATGCAGCTCCGGGAGAAAGAAAGCCCACTCCCATGTGCCCATCAAGTCAGCCGCTCTGCAGGTACTGGCATCCTCAAGAGGGCCTCTTGTGAAGATCTTAGCAACTGGAGAGGCTCATAAAGAGACAGGTGGTTGCCTAGACAGCCAGACCCCAGCTGTGAAGAGCTTTAAAGGTTGGAACCAACACCTTGAATGGGGCTCAGAAAGCAAGTAGCAAGCCGCTCAGGTCTTTCAGGAACTGGGTAGAATGATTTTGATAACATGCACCACGTAGCTGCCTCAAGTAGGTATTGATCAACTGGAACAGAGGCTGGCATTCTGATTCCGTTGGTGGCCTATGCAGGTGTAAATTGAACTTTTTTTTTTTTTAATTGAAATGAACACTGACCATCTCCAGCTGACAGTGGCAGAAGCGGTGTTGCACATGTAGGGCTGCTGTGCATGCAGTATTTCATTAAAATACACAGAGCAGGGTGTGAATACGCATTGACTTTGTGCATTGCTGTGCACATTGTGCATTGCAGTCACGCAGTGTGCTGCCAGACAGGCTCCATAACCATTGAGACACATCCATTGAGCTACATCGGTGTTCAGAATAGGGATTGTGTAATGCAACTCTCCTAGATATCCTCAAAATGTAGGATCTCAGCCAATGCAGTGTTGGACATTTCTGTCAAGGGCGCTTGGCAGCCAACCAGCTATGCCATCTTTGAAGTGACTCCGTTTCATTCCTCTCTCTGCTTCTCTTCCAAATGACGTCCTAATCTTGTTCACATACCAAGGAGGATTAGATTTCCTGAGAACAGGCAAAGCCCCAGTGTGTTGCTACATTTGCAAAATGCCTTTGGTCCTTGATTGAGAAAAAAAAAAGGGTAACAGGATACAACAAGGGGAATGAAGAAGAAATCATTAAAGAAGCAATAGTAGCAGTCCCAAATGTGAGCCATGGTTCCAGCAGAAGTAAAGACAGAGGAGTTATGTAGGTTGGGAGGTGGATAGAAGAGGCAGTGTGTATTTTGGAGTGAGGTTGAGCTGTTTCAGATGACAAATTTCTGAAAAAGAACAGCCAGTTTCACTTAAACCTGTTATCACTTGAGTTAGGTCCTACTATTTACACACACACACACACACACACACTTTAGTGTATATATCAGGTGTTGCCCAGGATTTTGTTTTCTCATAGGTAATACTTGTTAGAAAGATTTGAGATCCTGTGTCTTTAATTCCCCAAACTGTCTTGTCCAGTACCTGTAACTTTTTCCCGTATTCCCCAATCCAATCTGTATTAAGAGTTATTAACATAAAGAAGTTGGGTTCCTGAGGGAATACACTGTCCTCCTCCTCCTTGTTGCTAGGCCTCGTCTCCATAGCAACCGGCCTATTCAAGACAGACACAATTGACTGAAGCCCAAGAGCTCTCTGGCTGAGAATTCTAAAGGCCCCTCCCTAAATTGCATACCCCAGGATTCCATAAAATCTTCTTAGGCAGCCAATCATAGGAGGTCTTCCCCTGACACAGCCAGTCATATATGAGGCCTTTGCCTGCCAAACAAACTTTGACTTTTATATATTAGAAGATCTATCTATCTATCTTTCTAAATATATATGTGTGTGTGTGTGTGTATTTAATTAATAATACATAGGGTTGCATTAATTCAGTTAACAATGCATAGGATTGCAGCCTATTTTAACAATGCATAGGGTTTAATTTGCAGCCTATGACATGGTTATCACTTGTATTTGAAAACATCCTTTCCTTGAAATAACCACAGGAGTCCCTTTATGGGGTGATGGGCAATGGGAACATGTGTTTATGGGGCCTTTTCACCCATTCTCCAGCTCCTTAGTCTGCATATGGACAAGGGACTGTCAAGTAGAGCTCAGTGTGGAAGCAGAAGTGTTGAGTGTTCCCTCAGTGCTTTGATCGATTCACGCGTGTATTTGTGGCTGGCAGCTGAAAGGGCAGAATGTCAGGCCACATGGACATTCTGACTGTGAGGAACAACAAAAAGTCTGGGAGGTTAAAGGCTAACAGATTTCTCAAGGAGCAAGGTAGTGATGGGCAGCTCTGGCCCTCTAGATGTTTTGGACTACCGTTTCCAAAATCGCTTGCCGTAGGTTGTGCTGGCTAGAGTTGCTGGGAGTTGTAGGTGAACAAAAACAACCCCTCTGAATGACCATGCTACCTATTCCTGGTGAAAGATTTCACAGACAAGATTTTTTGTGTGTGTGTGTGCCAGAATGCAGAAGCAGTAGGTATTATTGCTGGCCAAGAAAGGCTCTAGCTGGACTGTGAAACTTCTGCAGTCCTTCCAGGTCAGGGAGAACCAATGACCACCAGGGTGATGGAGTGATTTTTGGAGCCAAGGAATCCTTAATCCTCTTAAGTATGCTCTGAATGCACTCTCAGTGATCACCACATGGGGTAACAGCGTGCAGCCGTGTGACTTGCTAGTTCTAGTTGTTACCTTTGAGTTGACTCTGACTAATGGCAATCCAGTCCTATGGTATTATTAGCAAGATTTGTTCAGGTAAGGTTTGCTGTTGCCCATCTCTGAAGCTGAGAAAATGTTGTCCATAGTGTGTTCCCAGGGCTTTGTAGAGATTTGAACTTGATCTCCCAGGTTCCAGCACTCAAACCACTATGCCATGTTGGCTCACTGTTGTGACCCTATTGTGTTTTGTACTTCGAGCTGAAAGAGTCCCCTTTTCTTGCTGTCCATCTTCACACATGTCCTAACTAGTTAGCCCATTTCCCCCCATTATATTCCAAGTGACTTGTGAACCTGCATTGTTGAAAACAACTGGCTTCCTAGTTCTAGCCTGTGTTCTTCTCATCAGTTCCTGAACTAGTAATATCTTTGGTCGGTTCTGTATGTTATCTCTTCAAAATGTCCCACTCCCTCTGTCTTTGCTGTTTGCTGAAACAGAAATGGTGGTAAATTTTCACCATGGTGGAGAGGCACGGTTTAGGATAGTGGAAATACACTTCTTCAATGCAGAACTCCTCAGGGACTCCCCCTCCTCCGGTTTCCAGAATGCCTCTGGAACTATGGCTTGACATGCAATTAGTCATACTGCAGTCATACTTAGTTGCGGGCAACTGTTTCCATGAAATCAATCAGAGCAACAGGCCTTCTGTGCGTTCAGGAAAAAAAAAAGAACTGAGTGATTCAAATTATGTACTAATATATGCAAATTTGAGGAGATGTTCATGCAAAAGAGCTATTTAAAGAGTTCATTCAGATTCCAAATCTTTCAATGAGGGTTGCCTACAAACTTTTAAGCCTACTTTGAAACCATGGCTGGAGGTCATCTGGTCTGTATATTTGCTACCAAAGTCATTTTTGAAAATCCCATTTGCCCTATCTTATTTTAATCTTCCTCTTCCTCTTCCTTTGGCAAAAAAAAAAAAAAAAAGGATGAAGGTGAGGATTACACCTCCTAGAAGCCACTGGAGATACGTGATTCCATACTGAAACAAGGCATGCTTCCCACATCTTGTTTTAGTTCCCTTCCCCATTTCATAGAATCATAGAATCATAGAGTTGGAAGAGACCCCAGGGGTCATCCAGTCCAACCTCATGCTATGCAGCAACACCCATCAAAGCATTCCCAACAGATGGCCATCCAGCCTCTGCCATTTGGCCATTCCACCATGGGCTGCCCATGGTGGCTCCAGATTGTGGTAAAAAAAAATTAGTTCCCAGATGTTCTGCATTTGCCCACCCTTGCTTTACACCCCTGAGGACTAGAAAGCTGCCACACTTTTTTCTCCCCTATGGCATTTCTTTATGCTGTTGAAGAACTGTGATGTTCACAAAGGGTTGGTTGAGTTCATGTGTTGCCAAGGGAAAGCCTTCGTGCAGAAAACATGTTTAGAGGGGCCTGTGTTTTGCAGTCTATTGAAAGGCAGGGATGCATAGCAAAAGCCAGAGCAATGCATTCTCACTGGAATGTGCAGCTGAAAGAGGAGCACTCTTGCCTGCCACTCCACAGCCAGCTGTGGCCATGTGCCAGACCAACAGCACATTGTTAATGGGAATGCATACCATCCCTATCAAGACTTTGGAGGGAGAGATTACAAATTCTTTCTTTTCTCTGTCTTCTCCCCCATTGCACTTTTTCAGTTGGCTTTCTAAAGGCCAAAATGCCAAATTCACAAAAAGCTGCTCTTGAAAGAAGTTGGAGCTCTCCTTGAGAAATATATGTCCAGCAGTCAGTGTGACATTCTGCAATTGTTTTGAAAAGCAGGGTTGCAAAGGAGCCGCATTCCCTGACCGCCTCTGAGGTCTCCCCAAGGAGCTCGTAGGCTCCAGAAATGCCATTTGTCATTCCTTGAGAAGCAGCTGGCTTTTTTTCCCTGGAGAAAGCGGAAGGCCCCCTCTTCTTGGAGAGGGGAAAAGGGGGAGGTCAGAGGCCATGTGCGTTTAACCCTCAGTCACAATGAAAGGCTCTGTGGCTGATGGTTCTGTCCAACACTTGGCAGATCTATGAAAAAGGTGCTGGAGTTTTGCGAGTTCACCTCTGATTTCAGGCCTCTCGACCCCATAACCTGGCCTGGTTATTTGAGTAAGAGAGCTTTGTCTCCCTTGCCAAAGAGAGAAAGCTGCTTTTAGAAGGAAGTGGCAAACACCTGCTGTCCATGTCTGCAACGAGGATGTTACAGTTAGTTTTAGACTCTCTGCTCTGTCCTCGGACATCTCATGCTAACTCTTCAATTGTGTCTTAAAAAGAGTTCATTCAGATCACATTCCTACGTTTATATAGCAACTTTAGTGGTATTTTGAGAGTCGGTTTGGCACATAATTGAACAGAGAGAGCTTCTTTTCAGTGGCGGCTCCCAGTATCCCCTGGCCAGAATTGTCAGGGAGTCATTTTCCCAAGCTTTGACTTGGTGGAAAGGTTCTGGAGGACAGGACTAGAAGGAGTCCTGGCTTTGCCTCCTCACTCAGCCAATGGAAGTAGGTTCCTGTCCTAAGATGTCTTCAGTCTCATTTTCCACAAATCTAGGAGAGGCAGGCAGACCAAGGAATGAACAGGTTCAGTTTGCACAAACGGGAGCCTTCCTTCAGCTACTTGAGTTAGGAATGTGCCCTTTGCTACCACCCAGGCCGGCTCTACCGTGGGGCCATCTCAGGCAGCTGATCTGGGGTATCACGAAAGGGAAACAAGTTCTTATTTATTTACTTAAGTATTTTCATATTTTTATCATGAGCAACAGGGGAAAATGTTCATGGGATTTCTGTCTCATGTGGCAAAAATATTTTGGATGTTTTAGGGTACTCTGTATCTTGCTCTTTTGAGAAGGAGGGAGTGCCAGTTGATGTTCTCTATTGGACAGCAAAATTGTCTTGGGTTAGCTTCGGCTAATGCATAGTTTGTAATCGTTGCCCACAAATTCTACAGCCTGCTCAATGAAGAGGCATAACGTTTCCTGGACTATATTGCATCAGGCTCCACATTCTGGGTTGTCAGGTTTATGTGCAAGGAAAACACCTTGTGCCTAAAAAAGGAACGTGGCTTGGGTTTAGATTATATGAAAAACTCGTATCTCCTGATAGCAGACTGGCCACATTTTAAGATGCTTGGGGACGGCTCTCTCTCGGAAAAATCATTCTCACTGATGCATTAGGTGATGAAACAGGAGAGAACCTTCTCTGTAGTTGCTCCTTGACTGTGGAATTCCCTCTTGTGGGAATCTAAGTTGGCCTCCTCGTTGCCTTTTCAGCCAGCCAGTGAAGACTTTATGTTTACCTAGACCTTGAGTGTTAACTGCTTGTTGTGGAAGGATGTTTGATTGGGATATGTTATATTTGTGTTTCAGAGCCACTATAGTATAGTGATTTGAGTGTTGGACCACAACTCTGGAGACCATAGTTTGAAACTCCGCTTGACCATGGAAACCCACTGGGTGACCTTGGGGAAACCACTCTCTCAGCCTCAGAGGAAGGCAAAGGCAAGCATGTCTGAACAAATCTTGCCAAGAAAACCCTATTATAGTTTTCTTCTCCTTGGGGTTGCCATAAGTCAGAAACAGTTTGAAGGCACACAACAAGAAAACATGTTTGTGTTTATATTTGTATTTGTATAGAATCATAGAATCATAGAGTTGGAAGAGACCCCAGGGGCCATCCAGTCCAACCCCCTGCTATGTAGGAATCCACATCAAAGCATTCCCAACAGATGGCCATCCAGCCTCTGCTTAAAAACCTCCAAAGAAAGGGACTCCACCACACTCCCAGGCAGCAGATTTCACTGCCAAACACCTCTGCCCATCGGGAGTTCTTCCTGAGGTTCAGGTGGAATCTCCTTTCCTGCAGCTTGAATCCATCGCTCCTTGTCCAGCTTGTTAATATCCTTCTTGAATTGAAGTGCCCAGAACTGGACCCAGTATTCCAAATGAGGTCTAACCAAAGCAGAATAGAGTGGAACCATTGTCTCCCTTGATCTAGACACCATACTCCTATTGATGAAAACAAGAATCGTGTTGGCTTTCTTGGCTGCCACATCGTATTGCTGATTCATGTTCAGCTTGTGATCTACCAAGACTCATAGGCCATTTCCACACTAGACTGTTAATAGCGCTATGATTCCACTTTCAATATCCTATGGAATCCTGGGGTTTGCAGTTTCAGGAGGGGCCAGCTGGAAACCCCAGGATTCCATAGGATGTTGAAAGTGGAATCATAGCGCTATTAGCAGTCTAGTGTGGAAATGGCCTTAGATCCCTTAAAAAAAAACTTTTGTATTATCTATTGTTTTAACTCTAGTTGTGAGCTGCCTTGAGTCCAATATTGGGAGAAAGATGGAAATAAAATTAAAGCCTTTCAGAAGGAAGTCTGGGCTGGACATCTTCTCAAAAATTCTCATTTTCCAGGTGCAGGAACATTTCCTGCAGGAGGTTGTACAAAGGTGGAGCTGCCCACTGGTAGTGCAAAGTAGTGCTGTCTAGGAACAGCACTAAGACTTGGTTCTGCCCATTGTTTACCTGCCATGACTCTTCAAGCAGGCATGCTCGATAACAAGAGAAGGGAGGAAAGGTGAGGCGAGCAGCCCCAGAGGCAAAACCTCCCCTGTTCGGCCGGGCTGCTCACAGGAGCGGTAGTGGCACATTCCTTGTCAATGACTTCAAAGGTTCTGTTGCTCCGTACACAAAGCCCTGCAGCCTTGGCAACCTGCTTCGAACATGGACATCAGCTGTCTGGCGCTATTGTGGTTGTTCTGGTTGCAGGGAAGCATTTGAACTGAGGGCTGTATGTATACATACCCTCCCACCGCCCTTATCTGCCAGGGACAGCCCTCAGCTATAAACGATTATTGATTGATTGTTTTTTTCTAGGTCTTTTGTTAAAGTTTCTTTCCCCTAAGTGTTAGAGTCTTGAGGATTTAATTTCTTCTCAGGGGACTCTAGAAAAGATACCTGAAAGTGGAATACACACATCTTTTATCTCTAGGGCATCTCATTTCAAGAAAGATATTGGCAAGCTGGAGCGGGTCCAGAGGAGGGCGACCAAAACGGTGGAGGGTCTGGAAGCCAGGAAGCCCTATGAGGAATGCTCAGGGAGCTGGGGAGGTTTAGTCTGCAGAAGAGAAGATTAAGAGGGGACATGATAGCCCTGTTTAAATATTTGAAGGGATGCCATGTAGAGGAGGGACTGGGCTTGTTTTCTGCTGCTCCAAAGACTAGGACAAGGAGCAATGGATTCAAGCTGCAGGAAAGGAGATTCCATTTAAACCTCAAGAAGAACTTCCTGACAGTCAGGGCTGTCCGGCAGTGGAATCTGCTGCCTCAGTGGAGTGTAGTGGAGTCTCCTTCTCTGGAGGTTTTTAAGCAGAGGCTGGATGGCCATCTGTTGGGAGGGCTTTCATGGGTGTTCCTGCATGGCAGGGGGTTGGACTGGATGGTCCCTGGGGTCTCTTCCAACTCTGTGATTCTATGATTCTAGTACGAAGCTTAGGAAAGTTACTTTTGGACTACAGCTCCCAGAATCCCACACCCAGCATGGTGATAGTGCTGGCTCAGGGATTCTGGAAGCTAGAGCCTCCAGAAGTAATGTTTCTCAACTCTGTTGTAAAGAGTCATGGACAAACAATGTGCGCTCATGACCCACTAATGCCCCATGCAGCAAACAGCTGTGTTTCTCTGCTTGTGGGCTTCTCGGACTAAGAGAATACCAGACTAGATGGACTTTTGCTTGGATCCAGTGTAGTTCTTTCTGTGTTCTTATATCCGTCATTTTGTTCCCTGCCAGTGAGATCATTTATGCTTTTATTTTTTTCCCAAATCTGTCATAGATGATGGAACAAGTTGCCTTGACATTTAACTTGGTAGAGACTATTTGGTATATGAGACAGAGGCAAGGATGTAGTTATGGATGGGGAGAGAAGAAAAAATGAGAACACTGACCTCACAAACAAGCATTTTGTCTCCCCAAATATAAATTTTCCCACAGCCCCCAAATTTCTAGCATTTCTGTAACCTAAAACTTCTGTTGAGCATTTTGAAATACAGTCCAGGTGTCCAAAGACAAGGAGCAATCAAAGTGGCTAAGGGAATGCGAACACAGCAAATACAGGAGTTCTAGGTGTGAATTATTTTCAGTGCCTTACTCTTTGCAATACTAAAAATTTGGAGAACGAAAGAAAATTTCATTGGGGAGGCAGAATTCTTGTTGGCAGGCTGTGTTAATGCCTTGCCTCTCCCCCCATAGCAACTGAAAGTAATGCCGGAGTGCCTTGGTGGGTGTTCCTGCATGGCAGAATGAGGTTGGATTGGATAGCCCCTGGGGTCTCTTCCAACTCTATGATTCTATAATGGATTGCAAGGACTGTGTTCATTCTCTAACATGTTACTTGCATGCTCTATGCAGATTGGCTGTGAACATTTGAACCTTCTGAAAGGTGGGGCAGGGTTCTTGATAGCATAATGGGCACTTTTTAAAAATGTTCTTCCATAAAAGGTTGGTGGGCCTGGTATACTTAGATTAAGACTTCATCAAAGGGAAGTAGCTTTTGTGCAGAGGAAAGCTGGATTTTGCAACTGAGGTTAAGCGGAACAAATTGGAATGTGTAGGTGTATATTTGCATAATTATATTCATCTAGATACAGAGAAGGGATGAGGAGCCCAGTGTGATACCACAGTCATATCCTCTGCTTTCTAAAAATCTTGTTCAACTCCACCTCCAGATGTTGAGATTTCACCAAGTTCTGTTCATCACTTGCAAACCTTTCCCCGAAGCATTAAACACTAGAAACGTGTCTATTTTTAAGGGAATGGCAAGGTTTTCAGTGTTTGAACTCTGTGCAGATTTTCAGTGATTTTCAGAATACAAATTTGTGTCAGCTAGCCTTTGTGCAGATATAGTTTAAAAAAAAAAGGAGGAGGCAGATACTGCATTTAAGAACATCCAGCCATTGCTGTCTCAGAGATATAAATGCAGCCGTGACCTGCATATATCCTTCCTCCCTGAGCCCCCAGTGAGTGATCTCAGTAGCAAAGCCCAGGGGACACATTGAGAAGGGAACATGGAAGAGATTAAAAAAGGAATCTTCTCCATTTGCAGTTTGTTTAACCCTGGGAGAATTGCATCAAACCTTAAGTCACTTGGAAAGTTTCCATGAGCAGTGACCTCCTGGAGGGAGAAAAGTTCCCGGCTCTGTTTGTTCCTAAGTGAGAAAATGATAGCTTTGAAAATGAGTATTATGTACTGCATCTGAAGAAACAGGTTGATATCCCTGAACACTCATGCTAAAACAAAAAACAGTTATTTTTAAAGGGGCTGCCATATTCCTTTTTCTTTCTTTTTTGCCTCTCCTCCTCCCTTCCTCCTTTTGATGCTTGAAAATAAAGTTATAAACATCTGAAGGTAGTGAGGATGGAATAGGAGAACTTGTGGTGCCTTAAGAAGAAACTCAGAAATAGGACAATGAAAGAGGCTTGCTTGCTTGCTTATTTATTTATTTATTTCTCTCTCTCTCTCTCTCTCTCTCTCTTTCTCTATTTGTTTAATGTCCAGCTTTTTTCCACCAAAGGAGCGAAGTACACTTATAACATTTGAATCAGAAGTTGGCTAAAACAGTACATTACAAAAGTTTTTAAAAACCAATTAAACGAGAACGCTATTTTATTTCTTTATTTTATTATATTTATATGCTGCCTTTCTCCCAGAGCAAAACCCCAGGCAGCTTCCAAAAAAAAAGTTTAAAAACATTAATAAAACATACAAAACAATTAAAAACATTTAAAAACATACAGAATTATTTTAAAAACCCTACAAAATGATGAAACACCCTTGATAAATTAAAAGCCGACCTGCTTATGTATTAGAAGCCTGCTTAAATAAGAATGCTTTTGCCTGCTGGTGAAAGGAGAGAAAGGAAGGGACCAGTCTGGCTCCCTGAGGAAAGGAGTTCCGCAGGGTGGGAGCAGCCACAGGGATATGTCTTAGGGCTCTGGCAGGTTCGTACGGGGAGATACGCTCTTTCAAATAGTCTGGACCTAAGACATGTTAAAAGCAGACTGTTAAAAACAGTGGCCATTTCCGCACTAGACTGTTATAGTGCTATTATTCCACTTGCAACATCCTATGGAATCCTGAGGTTTGCAATTTAGGGAGGCGCCAGATGGATTCCATAGGATGTTGCAATTGGAATAATAGCGCTATAACAGTCCAGTGCGGAAATAGCCAGTGTGAAATACCTTTAAAACATAACTAAAACACACAGGCTAAAAACATGCATACTATCCTGCCATATGATTAAAAATAAATTAATCAAAATCTTGCTTGAAGAAAAAATGCTTTTGCCTGCTGGTGAAAGGAGAGAAGGGGGTTGACCAGCTGAACCTCCCGTGGAAGAGAATTCCACAACCTCGAAGCAGTCACTGTGGCTGCACTACATTGTTATAGTGCTATTATTCCACTTTCAACGTCCTGTGGAATCCTGGGGTTTGGAGTCCAGGGAGCGGCTTTTAGAATTCTGATCCAGAGAGCTCTTGGGCCTCAGTAAACTACAAACCCCAGAATTCCACAGGATATTGAAAGTGGAATAATAGCACTAGAATAGTGTAGGGCAGAAATGTTCAAAGAATTCTCTCTCCTGCGTCCTTACCAAACGTGCCTGTGATGTTGGTGGGATGGAGAGGAAGCCCTCCTCTGGATCTTAGAACATGGGCTGGCTTGTATAGGAGATACAGTTTTTTAGATAGTCTGGTCCCAACCCATGGAGGGTTTCGAAGATTACAGTCAGTGCTTTGAATTCTGCTAGTGGTGCCTTTTTGAACACGATCCTTGTAACCAGCCCCATGATAAAGAGGCAGAACACTTGTCTCGTATGTAGATGGTTCCAGGTTCCATGCCTTGGAATCTCCAGTGAAAAGTCAGATGAGAGATGAAACATTTCTGGACATTTTAAACCCTTGAGGGAGGGGGAACCCATCTTCCCTCAAGTTTTGGAGGACATTTCTTTAGAAAAATCAAACTATATTCAATACTTATTTTCATATCAAATCCCAACTTTTTTTCCTGGCGTAATAACGCAAAATGTTTCATTATTACTGACCATGTAAAACTGCTCTAATCTGCCCATTCATGAAATTATGGAACTGGGTGGTTTCCCAGCTTTCCCCCAGAGCTTTCACCATTCTGAAGGATTAAAAATACTTCTCCTAATGTCACTTGTTTGCTGGCAGGCAGTAAGAACTTTAAAGCTAAAATAGGCGGGTATTTTGGGCCCCACCTCTTTGGTCTTTGGCCCTGATTGCTGCTGGCATGGTGTCCCCGAGAACTCTTCCGAAATGGAATTTGTGCCAAAAGAGTTTCTCCATTCTTGATTCAGAGATGCACTAGATAGATCAGATGTCTGACTTGGGGGAAGGCATCTTTTTCTACACTTAAGTGTGTTGAACATGTGAACTTGTAGTTAGTTTGCCGGATTGTTGAAAGGGCACGACTGAGAAACACCTAAACGTCTTGTTGCTGTCATTTTAAAGGAAAAAACCCCCAGAAAACATAGGCATTTATTAAAGAGGATGCATTTCACAACTGCATAAAGTGATGGTTACATTTGGAGAATGCCATTCTTTGCGAATCCAGAGGAGATGATATAGAATCATAGAATCATAGAAATGTAGAGTTGGAAGAGACCACACGGGCCATCCAGTCCAACCCCCTGCCATGCAGGAACACCCATCAAAGCATTCCCAATAGATGGCCATCCAGCCTCTGCTTAAAAACCTCCAAGGAAGGAGACTCCACCACACTCTGTGGAGGCAGCAGATTCTACTACTTGACAGCCCTGACTGTCAGGAAGTTCTTCCTGAGGTTCAGGTGGAATCTCCTCTCCTGCAGCTTGAATCCATTGCTCCTTGTCCTGGTCTCTGGAGCAGCAGAAAACAAGCCCACTCCCTCCTCTACATGGCATCCCTTCAAATATTTAAACATGGCTATCATGTCACCGCTTAACCTTCTCTTCTGCAGACTAAACATCCCCAGCTCTCTAAGTATATCCTCATAGGGCTTCATGGCTTCCAGACCCTTCACCATTTTGGTCGGCCTCCTCTGGACTTGCTCCAGCTTGACCATGTCCTTCTTGAATTGGGGTGCCCAGAACTGGACACAGGATTCAAGATGAGGTCTAACCAAAGCGAAGTAGAGTGGTACCACTACCTCCCTCAATCTAGACACCATACTCCTATTGATGTAGCTGGGAATTAACAAATAAAATGATAAAAATAAATAGCCCTCCTGACAGTTTATATTCTACCATTCCTTCAAGAAGTTCAAGACAGTTTACATGATTCGTCTCATCACATTATCTCCACAACAACCCTGTGAAGTAGGAGAGAAAGTAGGACTCAAGGTTACCCAGGGAACTTCGTTACCCTGTGGGGATTTGAACCTGAGTCAATTGAATCCTGTGCCAGCACTATAACCACTAGACCTTAGTGTTCCATAGTACTACTGTGAAAGGTATATGTTAGACGGCCATCTTTCAGGAGGTTTTTAGATGTATATTTTTGCATAGCTGAGAGGGTTAGGCCAAATGGCCCATAGAATACCTTCCAACCCTGCGATTCTATGACACTGGAAAAAGTGCAACTGCTAGCACAGGGTACCAGCAGGATTCTGGCCTCAGAATTCTTCAAGATCACTCAGTCAGCTTCACAATAGGGCAGGAGAAATTTGGACAAGGATCTCCGTTATTCAGATTATCATTCTGTCTGTTTTGTACACGCCCAGGACTTTGAAAAGCCCCAGAACTTGAAACAGTAGACTATCTATAATGGAGGGTTTATTTGGGATACAAGATGCGTTACACTCCCAAGTCCTGAGCAGTGCACCTGCTAAGTCCTAGGATGCTGTTAGCACTGCGGCCAGACATGTCGGCAGCTCCCAGGCTGTGCATCTGAAAGGCATTACAGCAGTAAGCAAAAACAGCTGGCTGAGCCCCTGAAGGAAACACATGTTTGGAGAGAGCCTTGGCAGTAGATGGTGAGGGGGGGAGCAGGAAGGAGGTAGAGTGGAAATGTTAGTGGATTTTTCTGTCCAATTATCATACCTGTCAAGGTGCCCAAATCTGACCCCTTTTCCCTGGAGAATTATGCAGCATGCCCTTATCTGGGGAACAAGCGAGGGAGCAGAGAAGTCTTATGTCTGCAAAAGGCTTACGGAAGTCTTACAAACTGATTGATTAGATCAGTGCTTCTTCAGATATTTTGGATTCCACCATCCAGGATTCCTGACCGTTGGCCTCACCGGCTGAGATTTCTGGGAGCTGAAGCCCAAAACAGTTGGAGAACCACAGATTTGGAACCACTTGGGTTAGCTCAGTAGTCTTCGGAGGCTAAGCTGCAGTTGGCTCCCAGGTTTTTACAGGAGATGTGGTTCCATGGGCAGCCCAGAGAGAGAACAGAAGGTTACATGCCCATTCATTCCGAAAGAAGGTTTGGTGCTACCCAGGGCTGGTGCCAACATCTGGCATACCTGGGCTGCTGCCAGGGTGTCCTGATGGCACATTACTGTTGTCTGCCCTGCTGCCCTATTTTTTTTCTCTTAACCTAGTATTTTGGAAAGCTCCAGCCAGCTGGATCTAGCTGCTATCATAATTTCTCATAATACTCTGATCTAGTGTTGACCTGAAGAGTTGTAGGAAATTATATAAGTGGTAAAATACAATGGAATCCAAAATCAACAAAACAGTGATACCTTTATTGTGCTAATTAAAATACACAAAATGTATCATGCAAGCTCATGAAACTTCACTGGCATCTTCATCAGGCAAAGATGTTAAAAACCATACAGGAGAAGAAAATAACAACTTTAAAGTCACATGCCTATGTTTTATCCTGGGTGGTACTTCTGCTATCAGTTAAGATGGTCTGGAGGGATCTCAGTGCAAACCACTCCTTTTCTTGGCCGTGTGGGAACTGGGAACCAAGGGCAGTAAAACACAGGTAGTAGCATTTGAAATCCATTAGCCGCAGCAAAGTAATGTCCATTGATATCCAAGCAAACTCCATCCTGTGCAAAGCTAACTGCCCTTTTTTTATTTATCCAGGTTCTATCCCTGCTTCAAACCTGGCGTGTGTGCAACTGCAAGCATGTCCAAGCTTGCTGATGGTTCTGTTTAGTTGATCAAGGGGTCCATTTTGGTCAGAGTTTGGAGAAACTCCTTTAATTTTTGGACTACAAGTCCCAGAGTTCCCAGTGGCTACAACTCCCATACCCCTGCAGTCCCAGTGGCTGTGCTACTGGGAGGATGCTTAGAATTATGACCTCCCACCGATCTGCCCGCCCAAATAACTTCCCAGTGCTTTGGCTTCAGTTCCAGTTGTGCTATCCCAGAGCACCTGGGTTTGCCATTAGAAGGGGCACCTGTAGCTGCTTTGGGTTTCTTGGGAAGGACAAGGAAGGTGCAAAGAGGGCACTGGGAATTAAATTGGATACTGCGGCTCTCTTTTTTGTCCTGTGCAGTCTCAACACCTGCCTACTCATCTACCTACTTACCTGTGCACCACCTTTTTCTAGAATAAGGCCACGGTCTCTGCTTATGCCAGGGAGAAGGGAGTTAAAAGAAGTTGCTGCTTGCCCTCTGTGGCATGCCAACAGTGACATTCCTTCGAAGGGGAAGAGCAGATGAATTTTAATGAAATCTTGAGAGACTTTAAAATTTTATGTTCAACTTCAATTATTCAAGACTTTGGGAGTGCAAGTTTTGAGCTTCGTGGAGGAAAAAGTGGAGCAGGGAGAGAATGGGAGGCCCTCGATTTTCTTTCAGGAATATGCGCGGTGTGCTGCACAGTTTGAGAAGAAACCGGATTCTGTTTTGTTCTGCTTGAGTTCAACGAGGATGGCTTTTTTAAGAGACGCTGTCAAGTTTCTCCTTGTAGCCAGCAGCAAGAGCACTGAGCGTATGATGGGGAGGAGGAAGGAGGAGATCAAAGTAGCTGGGAATTTATTTTTCTTTTTTTATAAAAAGGAGGTCATGATTGGAGGGGGAGAGAGAAATTCCACATATTACAGGATGATGGGGACATGCAGGGCATTTCAAAAGAGGAGTGAATGATTTCTGCAAATCTTTTATGACTTTTGTTTTTGCAGAAGGAAAATGCATCAGAGCTTGGAATTCATTTGTTAAAGATTAATTTGTTCCACATTCATTAAAAAAATTTCATTTAAAATTAGCTAGTTGTAATCCTAAAACAGCAGTGATGTTAATTTGACATTTCACAGCAGTCTGATCTGTTCCCAGTCATCTTTGCTACTTTAACAATGCCATTTTTAAAATGTGGCAGCAATTTAGTGGATCCAATAACAAACCAAGTGACAGGTTAATTCAGATGAAAAGTTCATAGTGTTTTGATGTGAGCCTGATAACTTTATTTGAATGGTTTTACAGCAAGGCGTATCACTAAGTTTTCAAAGGTCTGGGTAGAATGTTCTCTCTCATCTGTATACCTGATTTTAGCCATTTTTTGAAATTCTAGGAGTGAAAAAGCCCCTAAATTAACTAATGAATAGTGAGTAAAGGAATGAATTAACTAGTGTTGAGGATGTTCAGGGGACTTCTGGGGGTATCCTTGGAGGGTCTGCAAAAATTGGGGTTCAGAAGCTGTGTGTGGCACTTTCCCCACCCCTGCTCCAGGCTGACTTTGCTTTGGAAATTCTAGTTGTTTGGGGCCCTTCCACATTATACCTTTATAGCGCTGTGATTCCACTGGATCTGCCGTGCCCAAATCCTATGGAAGACTGACCTTTGCAGTTTAGGGAGGGGCATTTAGAATTCTCTGCCAGAAAGTTCTAGTGCTTCAACCAGACTCCAGACCCCAGGATTTAGCTGGGAGTTGAAGTGGAATCACAGCATTATAACTGTCTAGTGTGGGACCAGCCTCAACCCTCTCTTGGGGAGGAATTGTTTTCCTCATTCCAAGGCGGCTCTTTCGATCCTCCTCTTCAGCGCAAGATCTGCACCAGCTGTGCCCACCTCTGTTCACAGGGCGCCAGCAGATTGGTGTGTGTGACAGTTCCTTTTCCCCCTTCCTGCCAAACGCCTCGCCAGCCTGGAGTAACTCTGCAGGACAAATGTGCCTTTTATTCCCCCGGTTGGCGAGGGTTGCCAGCCCTGGCCCTCTTCCCAGTAAACAGAGCTGCATCGTCAGAGAACATAAGCACTTATTGTCTCCCTGCCGGGGACTCTGTCATAGGAGCTCCTGCTGAAGAGGAGCGGGGTGGACTTTGCACAAAACAGGGAGCCAGGGAGGGGGAGGCCTCCGCTGAGAAAGAGATGCCAGAAAGAAAAGCGGAGAGCGGAGTTTCTTAATTGCATTAGTTTCACCAAAAAAATAAAGCCGCCACTCCTTTTTCTCTTGCTGCTTGATTCACTCCTTCCTTCACAATTTCCCCAAGGGAGGGCTGGAGAGTTTCTTATTCTCGCTCTTCTTTTTGTTTGTTTGTTCAGAGAAAGTGGGGTCTTTGTCAACAGGAACATGGGCACCGTTTGGCTAATGAGACTGATTCTTCTGGGGCAGAGAGGTGCTATCTGGGAAAATGATCCAAACCAAGAAACTTGCATGAAGGGGTACTTTGAAATCCCCCACCAAAAAACTAGAATGAATTCCATTTTATGACCATGCTATGCTGGGTTGTACTGAGTCTACTAAGCTAGGTGTGTCTGCTCTGGCTGGCAGCAGGTTACCGGGGACTGAGATTGAGGACTGCCTAGAATTTGGAGGTAATTTGTTGTAAAGAACTAGCGATTGATTCCCTTTTCGGATAGTGAAGGCATAACTTTGGGGGACTGTTTCTCACTATATAAGCCTCTTTCAGCACTGAGGTCTTTTGGAGAGGCCTTTCTCACTGTCTTCCTGGCACCATTAGATAGGAACAAGGGAGAGGGCCTTTTCACTGGCTGATCCCAGACTTTGAAACTCCTTCCCTAGGAAGGCGAGGGGGGCCCCTTCCTTGCCTCCTGCTTCTGAGAAGTGAAAACTTCCCTATTTTGCCGGGCTTTTAGGAATTGACCATGCTGGACTTTTAATGGTGTACTTTTTTTGGTTGATTTATATGTTCGGTCTTCTGATGAATTTTAAATAGCTTTAACTCTAGAGATGGTTTAATTGTTTTTAAAATAATGCACGGATACACAAAAGCACACTTGTACAGGGACATGTGCACACACAGAGATTTTAGGATGTTCTTACTCTGTGCTGTTTCTAATAATTTGTAAGCTGCCTCTAGTTCTGTTATTGGGAAAAAGTGGGATATAAATGAATAAAAGATTCCAAATGGCTGACATTCTGTTGGGAAGATATGGCACCCCAGCTGTTCAGTATGTTTACGACTGGGGCATTTTTGCCATGATCACAACTGCCCCCACCCACCTTAATAGCTAGCAGCCTCAGGGAGTGACAGAGGTCTGTTCTGTTGGTGATTGGGATGCTGAGGAATGATGTTTCCATGCCTGATCCACCAGCAAGCTGAGGTCTTACAAGGAACTGAGACAGGATTCCTGCTTCCTCTTGTTGCACCATCGACCCCTGGCAGGAGGGGGCTGGAAAGAGCATCCTGCAGTGCTTCTTTTGCTAGCAAAAAAGTCCTCCATTTCTTGGTCTGATTGCTGGCTGTTAAGGTAGCTTTGAGGAGCCAGCTTACGAGGTGGTACATCATTATGCAATCATAACTATGTCTGTGATGCAGGATCTTGGCCAGCATTAATAGAGTAGTAAGAAAAACAACATTGCAATATGTTTGCAACTTATAGCATCACTCCTTTTGTGCTATACTGGTAGCTTTTTCGTTACTTCCTGGATGAAGGGAGGAAGAGGATGAACAGAGGGTAGGAGGGGGTTTAAAACTATGTCTCCAGTGCCCTGGTCTGACACTGTAAGCACCACACTATATTGATCTTTCTATGTGCAACCATGTACTCATTTATTGATCTCTTCCACAGTATTACTGACACTCTAAGGAAGAGCTTTTTTTAAAAAAAAAAATCAGTGGCAGTCGGTGAAATGGATTCTCCATTTGTGATGGCACTATCACTAGAATAACATACTCTGGAAATGGTAAATTGAGGGAGTCTTCTACCTTTGTTCTCAGCTTGTGAACTCTCCTGGGATGTCAGGCCAGCTGCTATTGGAAAGAGGATGTTGGATTTAATGTGTCCTTTGCATATGATGATCCTGTTCCAATTCTTGGAATAATTTGTTCTTTCTTTATTAACCTTGCAGACCATGGTGAGCTATGCCTCAAACATAGCATAATTTTGGAAAAGCATATAAAAACATCAAGTGGCTACGCTTGTCCAGAAGTGTCTGCATTTTACTCTCAGGCAGCAGGAATGGCTCTTCTAAGGTGGTGCCAACTGCCTTTTATCTAATTTATTTATTTTTAAACCTTCTTTCTGGGCAAAGGTATTGGCCCAAAGCAGAGTATAAACAGCCTGTGAAATGCTCCATGACTGAGCCTACCATATTGTCATAGTATCAGACATCACGGTATGCAAAAAATATGGAAGAATTTGTTAATATTATCCTTTATCCTTTACCTTTTATTATTTCCTTTCAAAGTTTCTGTGGGTGAGATTGTGCATATTCTGGTGGTTACCACCCCAGTGGAGCAATGAATTCACTTTGGCCATTTCCACACCACACTGTTATGGTGCTATTATTCCATTTTCAACATGTTATGGAGTCCTAGGGTTGGCAGTTTAGGGAGGGGCATTTACAGTTCTCAGCCAGAGAGCCCTTTGGCCTCAGGAAACTACAAAACCCCAGGATTCCACAGGATGCTGAATGTGGAATAATAGCACAATAACAGTGTAGTGTGGAAATGGCTTTTGAGTTTTAGTCTGATCTTTAGAGGATCTGTCCAAACTACTGATTCTCCTTTTGGAAATAGGATTCAGCACCTTGGATAGTTCCTTGAAACTGCAGTCTAAAACCCAGAGTGGCTTCAACACCCTGGTGACATCAGAGCCACCAGCTGCCGCTATATGTCTACCCTGGAGGGAGCCCTGGTGGCGCAGTGGTTAAATGCCGGTACTGCAAGCCACAAACCACAAGGTTGTGAGTTCGATCCTGCTGGGCTCCAAGGTTGACTCAGCCTTCTATCTTTTCGCAGGTCGGTAAAATGAGTACCCAGCTTGTTGGGGGCATGTATAGAAAAATATTTCGAAATACATGCTATTTGTAAGTTGTTCGCCGCCTCGATCCATATGGAGAGGCGGGATACAAACAAACAAACAAACAAACAAACAAACAAGAGAACACTGTGAGTTTGGAGCTACCACAAAAAAGTCCCTGTTTCTGATACTGGTTGATGTAACACCTCCTACTGATAGGTCACAGGCCAGAAAGCTGCGCTATGCTAGGGAACCACACAGCGCAGATCAGGCAACATTTTTGACACATTTGAAAGATCATATGTGTGTGCGTGTGTGCGTTTTATGTTTGGTTTCTTGAGATCTTTTATGTTCTCCCCACATGCAAATTTCCATCAATTGACCCAATGACCATCCAATTTAATGACTGCATGACTCATTCCATCAGATTACTTTCCTCCAGTGTGGGGAGGCATAGCAAGGGCCCTGGCAGACAATCGCTGTGGCCACCTGACGACAGGAAACTGGAATGCACCGTTTTGTTGTTACAGTCATTTCACGACTCATTTACCTTCAGTCGGGAAGGGCTCTAGGGAGTGAGCGAGTGAGAGAGGGAGAGGCTGAAAGGTTTTATAGGTGATTCCCTGAGTCTCAAGCACCCTTTATAGCTACCTAGAAAGACTGCAGTCCCACATAAACTTTAGAAGGCTCCAGGAGAAAGGGTGGTCTCTACTTGGTGGGGCAGGCTCTAATTTTTGTTACTTCTGCCTTGAAATCCTGATCAGTTTGGCTTTTTGGAGATGACCTTTTGGAAACAGAATTTGAGCTCTTTTCCTGCAGCACGTAGAATGTATGTGGAATTTCGTGCCATGGAATGATTTTTTTTCCTGAAAAAGAATGAATTGGAAGGAAGGTGTCTGGAGACTTTGGGGGTGCTCTGGGTCACTGCGGGCACAAGGAGCATGCGGCCCACAGCCCATAGCTTGACCCTGCAACCCTTGGCTGTCACTTGGGGGCTTTCTGCAGCTACCTTTGGGAACAATGAGGAGTTCGTCTGGTCATAGGGGGAGTGGGGTAGAAAATCCACCTCCCAAGGGAGCTTGAGGTAGCTAAGTGTTGCACCCTCTAATTCTGAGCCCCAACTCACAGAAAGTGATGGGGGGTAATCTACTCTTGTGTTACCCCTTCAGCCTTCACTCACAGTAGAGCCAAAATTTCTGGCCTGACAAAGTTTCAGCTGAAAACTGATTTTAATTGAAAAAAATGCCATTCCCCAGAAAGCAATGTTTAGAGTAAGCAGTTTCCCTCCTCATTTCTCACCCGCTTTGGGGCTGTGTTTTTTAGCCTGCCCACCCTCAAAGCGCATGGGAGGCCGTGCGCAAGGGGATGGCCCAACAGCGACGAAACCTCAAATCCTTGCAAAGCAATTATGCCTAACGAGACATTTCCTACACGTCTGGTTTCAATTCGGGAGGCCTTCCGAGGCGGCTCGGTTACAGCTTTGAGGGTGTTTCTGCGTGCGCACCCGCGGTTTCTTCATCGTTGTTTCCGGTGAGCCTGTTGCAGGAAGGGAGCAGGTTTTCTTGAGAGTGCGCCTGAACCCTCGGAGCCAAAGCAATTCATCAACACCTTTAGAAGAAAATCTTCCGAGATCACACCTTCCCCCGGAGAAGGGGGTTTGATTTATGGGTCGATGTTGATCAACTGCCAGTTGATGGATATGCATGTGTTAGCAGGTGTAATGGATCTAATTGCACCGTAGTTTTATAAAGTGGAGCAGAAAGCTGGGCTGCCTTTTCGACATCAGGGAAAATGAGGTGAATTGACAACCCAATTAGCAAGGCTGCTTTGGAGGAGGTCGAGGGGATATCTGTCAATATTTTATATTTATATTAAATTCATTTATTCATTCAGTTTATATCCCAGCTTTCTTCCATCATGGTACCCTGGGTGGCTTATAATAATGGGAAAAAAAGGGGTTTAGCTAAAACAGTGATGTCCAAACTTTGGTCCTCTGGTTTTTTTGGGCTTCAACTCCCAGAAGCCCCATCCCGCTTGGCCAACAGTCAGGAATGCTGGGAAATGAAGTCCAAGAAGGTGGAGGACCAAAGTTTGGGAACCACTGAGTTAAAACGTTAAATCTACAAAAGTTTTTTTTTTTTTTAAAAAAAACCAATTAGACAACAGCTCTGTCACAAACACATGTTGTTTGCAGTTTTGCAAATGTTTTGTTAGGAGGGCTTCATTCTACATGTGCATATTGTCAGTTTTATAGCAAAAAAATTGCTGAAACGTGTTGCACTGCTCTTCCTTTTGTGGTGCTGGAGTCTGTCCCTACTTTTTCCTGGTTGTTTCTGCCTCTGGTACCAATTTTTTCTGTTAAAGAGGGAATGGTCAAGAACACATCCACTTCCTTAACTGAGGTATACCTATAGCCTCTCCCATGATCTGTTACTTTTCTGCCTCAAGTTTTATTTTTTACCTCCTGGCTGCACCCTTAGGCTGCTACCTTCTTCCAGGTTTCCTGGACTCCCAGGTTCAGACTGGCTCTGCCTCTGAATGGTCACATTCTCCCAGCACAATGGTTCTCAACCTTCCTAATGCCGCGACCCTTTAATACAGTTCCTCCTGTTGTGGTGACCCCCCAACCATAAAATAATTTATTTATTATTTACAATGCCTCCCCCTTCCAGCAAAGGCCGCCTGGCCGGCCAGAAACAGGGGGGCGGGCATGGAGGGAAAGAGGAGCCGCATCCCACCCCCGGGAAAAACTCCGAGACCCCCCCCCGGGCTCTGCTTCTGCTTTGCTCTCATTTCCGCTGGGGGGGCAGTGTGGGAAAAGTTTCCAGAGTGTCGACCCTGGCTGGGGTGGGGAGGAATCCCAGGGTTTTTGTCTTTTGCGCTGGGCACAGCTCACCCTCCCCTGGAAAAGTGCCACCTTGCGGCCCCCCGGCCCTTCCACAGCACCCCCCCTCCATGGCAAGTGGGGCAGGGGCCGTGGCGAGGAGGGGGCTTTCCCCCGTGCTGCCGCCGCCCCTCCCCAAGCTGGCCTGTCAGACAGGAGGTTCTCCTGGTAGCGGAGAAGGGGAGCGATTTCAGTCCCTTCTGAACAGGGGGCAGGAGGACGCGCGCGCATGGCTCGCGCTTGCGCACCACCACTCCTGCTGTGGCAATGCTGTGGCCACACGCACTGCCGCCAAAGGGGGTAGGAGGACGCGAGCGCATGGCTCGCGCTTGCGCACCACCACTGAGGAGGGAATGGAGCCTAAGACCATCGGAAATACGTATTTTCCAATGGTCTTAGGCGACCCTGTGAAAGGGTCATTCGACCCCCAAAGGGGTCGTGACCCACAGGTTGAGAACCGCTGTCCCAGCATTTCCCTGACGTTGCTAGATGTTGTACTGGAGTCTGGAGATAACGTGCCACAGATAACATGCCACAAGGCCCTTTGGAAGGAAAGTGAGAGCCAAATAATAATATTTTTATAGAGTAATATAAAAACCTGTAACATCTTTATTTTTTTAAAAAATATAATGAATAATGTGCACTTGCTTTTCGCCTCTTTAAAGTGTTTCTGGAGGGTCATCATAGTGAGCATTTCTGCAATTTCCCCATTTTTGAGGCATTTCGATAAATAAATACAATAAGGAATAGTAATGCATCAACACTTCATTGCTGATGTAAAGAGATAGAAAGGAATCCGATAGCACCTTTGAGAGGAGAAAAAGCAATATCTAGCATAAATGTCTGTGGGCTCTGCTCCACTCCATTGGATGCAAGGAATGGAAACTGCTCCACATCTGATGAAGGAGACTGGAGTTCACAAAAGATTATGCTAGAAATGTCTTTTTCTCAGTTCTCAGAGGTGCTACAGGATTCCTTTGCCATCTCTTGATGCTGCAACAGACTGGCACAGCTTTCACCATTTCTGCACTGTACTGTTATAGTGCTATTATTCCACTTTCAACATCCCATGGAATCCTGGAGTTTGCAGTTTAAGGAGGAGCCTCAAAGACCTTTGGCTACATGAGTAATAAGAGCCAGCATGGTCTAGTGGTTTGAGCTCTGAACTATGACCCTGGAAACTAGGGTTCGGTTCCCTGCTCAGCCATGGAAACCCAGTGGGTGACCTTGGGTGTATCACATACTCTCAGCCTCAGAAAAGCCCCATGATAGGTTTGTCTTAAGGCCACTTTATGTCAGAAATGAAGGTAAGCAACAACATGACTAACCTGTTAATCAGGAATCAGTGCATAAAATAATGTGTTGCCATTAAAAAATATTACTAATGCTCACCCATTTCTGATTTTGAATACATCAAAGGCCAGTTTCACCTACAAACTGCCCTATTTCTCCAGACTCTGCCCCGAAATGCCAGGGGGATCCTGCCCACTTTGATCCTTCCATATACCCTCGCCGCTTTCCTTGTCACACGTCTTCATATCCTGCCCCTCTTTCAGTCCTACTTATCTTCCTTCAGCAGTAGGTATTGCTGATCTACTTTCTACAGCTGGTGGTTTGTGGAAGAGGCAATTTTTTTTTCCCAAAAAGGAAAACTTGTCTGCTTTAGTTGACGAGCACGATCAAGCTATCGGTTAGCCTGCACATCTCCATTAACTTCCAAGGAGAAGGCTGCCTCCACCCCAAAGTGAGAGATACTTTCTCAGTGGCGAGGTGTTTGTTTCCTGTGCCTCCCCGTCCCCGTCTCCCCCTCCCAGATTCTCCTCCTGCCCTTTCCCTGTTTTAGAACAAAAGTGCAATTCAAGCAAAATGCAACAGCAGCATCTGAGGTGCTTTTGAATGCCAGTAGATCTAAACTGGTCTTTGATTCCTTTTCTCTGGCTCCTTTATCACCACTCAGCTCAATAAGCAAGTGTCAAGATCAAGAAGCTGGGCTTTTTTTGTTGTTGTTCCGCTTCGTCGTCTTCTTCGTTCTAATGTATTTAAAATATATAGCTATATACATAAAATTAAAAAGAGAGTGTTGGGCAAGGGCAGGGAGGGAGAGAATTCTACTTGTGTTTCAAGGGCAGCAGGATTGACTTTGAGACGTTTTCTTTCACGAGAAAGTGTAGAAGGGCTGCAACTCAGTGGTAGACAGCATGGGATATGTGTGGAAAATCACAGATTTAGCCTGTGGCATGTTGGCTTTGGGTCCTTTTGATGGTGGTCACATCATCCAAGGGAGGGGGAGCATGTCATACTCCCCAGATGGCATGCCGTTTCAATAAAGCCCAGGTGCCACTCACATAGAACTACAGAGCTGAAAGTGGACCACAAGGACCATCTTATACAACCCCCAGATATGCAGGTATATGCAAGAAAAGACCCTCTGAAAGATGCCCATCCAGCCTCTGTTTAATGACCTGCAAAGATCCTCCAAGGCAATCTATTCCACTGTCAAACTGCAATTGCAGTTAAAAAAAAAAAGGTCTTCCTAAGGTTTAGGTGGAATCTCTTTTCTTGTATAGTCCTCCCTCCACATCTGCGGGTTTGACCTTCACAAATTTGATTATTCACAAGGCACTTGCCTGTCTCCCCTGCCCCATTTCCCTCCCCCCATCCCTTTATTCTTCACCCCAGGCTTGCAAGGCTTGTGTTTAAAATGCATGTTTTTTTCCATTTGGGTGAGCAAAGCCCTTCCCACTGCTGAAGGCGTGGCTTCTCTGCCATGTGGTTGCACATTCTGCTGTGCATTGCCTGCTGATTGGTCAGGCAGGTGCTCTATTTGCTCCTATTTGCTCTCAAGATGACTGCTAGAAGTAATTAGAATGCCAAAATTCTCCTCTTCTCTGTTGAGGGGAAAGTACTGGTAAGCCTTTTAGGTTGTCTTTTTTTTCTTCCCTCTCCAATGCCAGGGCCAGAGGCAAAGGAATGGGAGGGGAAGCTTGGATGGGAATGAGAGGGGAATTGCAGAGGGGGAGTTGTTTGCGGTTTTTCCACTTTTGCAAGGATTGTGTGCCCTGAACCCTTGCAAATGTGGAAGGGCTACTGTAATTTGAATCCAGTGGTTCATATTCTGGTCGCTGGAGCAGCAGAAAAGAAGCTTGCTCCATCTACTAAATGATATCCATGCAGATATTTAAAGATGGCCATTGCCTCAGAATCTTTATTCCAAGTTTATAGTAGTTTGCTGTTGCCTGAGCCTGCTGGGAAGGGCAAGATTAATCTCTTCTTCTCCTTGCTAGGTTAATTAAGTGCAAATTAGTTTTACACTGAGATGTCAGTTTGCAGGAAAGGGGGAAAAGTGGGAGGAGGAGAAAGAAACTGGGACATTGTAAAAGCTGCTGAAAAAATGGGACCCCAGAGAATTAGCCAGGCCAGTCCCTGCCAGTTTGGGACAGTTGGAGGGAATGCAAGAAAACCTCTTTACAAAAAGGTATGGTGGGATTCATCTCTTCCTGCTACTTCCTCCCAATCCCCCCAGCCCCAGTCAAAGCATGCTCCACTGATCTATGGAGTAGGTAGGCAGAACTGTATTTCGGGACCAGTTATAGTGTCTTACAGCTATCGGGATGCTCCTCAAGGGGGATTCTGTATGCAGCAGCTGCTGCCGGCTGACATTAGAGTCAGGAAAGTCGAGTAAGGTTGTGTGTTTTCTCTGTTTAAATCATGCATGACTTTTCTTGTCCTGCTTATTATTGAGCAGTAATTGGATGCTTAATTAATGCATGGAATCTACAGACGCTGAATGTTGTGACGGTCACTGGGATAGATGGTTTCAGAAGGGAGTTAGTTGAATTCAGGGAGGAGGAAAGGCTTGGAACAGCTGTTGGCCTGAGAGCTGAATTGAGCCTCTCTGTTGAGGAGTAGTCTACCTTTGAACAGCAGTTGTTGAAGACAAAGGCCATTTCTGCACTACACTGTTACTGTGCTATTATTCCACTTCCAACCTCCTATGGAATCCTGGGGTTTGCAGTTTAGGGAGGGCCCTTTAGAATTCTCAGCCAGAGAGCTCTTTGGCCTTAGGAAACTACAAACCCCAGGATTCCACAGGAGGCTGAAAATGGAATAATAGCACTATAACAGTGTAGTGTGGAAATGGCCCAAGAGTACACAAGCCTTGTTGTTCTTGTGTCCTGCATTATTGGTATCCTAAAAGATATTGCTTTGGATGCTCCAGGTAGGGGGAGAGGCGGTAAAATCACCTGGGCCCAACTGAATGGGTTTTGTCTTTCTCAGAGTTGTCATTTTTTTTTTTAACATCCATTGCTAAAATGATGAACTTCAAAGAAAACAATGATATATAAAATCCTTTCCATGTTTTCCAATAAAGTGTCTAATCAACCAAAGAGCTACTAATTACATATCTAAAAATGGATATAAAGTTGTAATGTGGTTTTAAAAGAAAATGTGTATTTCTTGTTCTGATTGACAGCTTGTGACCGGGAGCCAAATATTTTTGAGTGAAAAGTTTGAGCTGGTGTATTCTTTCTGGGGAGCCGGAAACATTTTATTCAATAGGATCTGAGCGTGTTCTCCGTGGCCCTGACTGTGGGAAACAAGGCTAGACTGGCCACTGGCCTGACCCAGCAAACCTCTGCTTATGTTTCTAAGACAGAACAGACATACCTTAGTTAACAAAGACTCTGATGGTGAAGCTCCTTTTCACAAAGTGCTCTTGTGCTCTCCTCATCCTCCGTTTAGCTGGAGGTATTTTTAGCAGCATTGCCTTTGGGAAGATGGTGAATGAGCCCTGGTGGCGCAGTGGTTAAAAATGCCAGTACTGCAAGCCACAAGGTTGTGAGTTCGATCCTGCCGGGCTCCAAGGTTGACTCAGCCTTCCATGCTTCCACAGGTTGGTAAAATGAGTACCCAGCTTGTTGGGGGCATGTATAGAAATACATGCTATTTGTAAGTTGTTCACCACCTCGATCCATATGGAGAGGCGGGATACAAATAAAAAAATAAAAAAATGAGGTCTGGAAAGAGGGAAAGAGACTGACTTTCAGTGTCAGGTTGTAATAATGAGTCTGCAGTAAACAATACAATAAAACTTGGGCTGAAAAGACGGGATTTTAGCTGATCCTCCTGTAGCTATGTGTGCCTGCCTACAACAGATAAGATAAATAGCAGCTGCCTCCAGAATCCCTTACTTGGTATGAATGAACAGCAAAACAAAGGGGAAAGGGGGAAACATGATTCTGCTTCACTATTTATTCCCAGCATGTTAAAAAAAAAATGCATGGATCTATAACTTTGGCCACCAAAATGGAAATCACAAGAAAAGTAGAAATCATCCCTGGATGCAGCTGGAAAACTTTCAAGTGGTCTCTTGAAGGTTCAAAATGTTTTCCTTTATTATCCAAGGCTTTTCTGACTTGGTTGGTTCATTTTACACATGCATATTGCTAGTTTTGGATAAAACATTTGCTGCAACATGTTTCACCGTTCTTTCTTTTGTGGTGTAGGAACCTATCCCTATTATACTCATGTTGTTTCTATTTTTTGTACCAAATTTCTGTCAAAAGAAGTAGCGTCCAGGAACACATCAGCTTTATTGACCGAGGTCTACTTGTAGTTCAGAGGAAACTTTCTCCTGAAATTGTTAGATAGAAAAATTTTGGACGTTGAATGTGGGAAGAGTGCTTACCAGACGATGGAGTGAATGAAATCATCACCCAATTGTTACCCAGCACCACCATTGCTTTTTGACCATACTGGTTTTGGGGGTTCTGGGAGTTGTAGTCCAAACAAGAGAATTTTTCCAAGTGCTCTTTTATTGTGCCTAACAAGAGCCTCAAAAATCTTCTAGGATGAGCAAAATAACCCATAAAGAGGAGGGAAGGACAAGGGCGGGGGGTATAGATTTGTAGTATGATATCTAGGAACAGTTTGCCCTCCATGTGAGGTAGCTGTCCAGCCATTAAAATCCAGTGGCTCGCCTGTGAGCGGCTCGATTCCCTTCCAACTCTGTATCATTCAGCTTTTTCTCCATGCCCATGAAACAACAGCTCTGTCACTCCCTCGTGCACGCACAGCCGCTCAAAGGACCAATTCATTCTTCCACCCCCCATCCCCAAAATAACCCTCCTGGTCTGGGATATTTTAAGCCATCTTAATCCAACCCCAAGCCCGCGGCACGGGAAATGGGATGGGTTGCCAACAGCATTGCATCATTGCCTTGGCAAACGTCCCTCCGGAGGCCTTGGCGGTCACATTGGGAGGCTTGGCTCCTGGTCCCCCTTCTCCCCCCCACAGCCAGAGTGGCTTCTGACTCTTTCAAAGTCGTGCTCTCCATTTGTTCACCCTGTCCTACTGATGGCAGCCTCCCTGGCTGGAGAGGACGTGCTCCCTACTCTTACTGCCCCCTGGCAAGCGACTTCTGTTTCGGCTCCAGTATGTGTAACGCTGATTCCCTGGAAGCCGGGGAACACCATTCTGCCTCCCCACTTGACCTTGTTTGGATTCTCCATTTATCCGTTCCTTGCGTGCTGTTCTCCCCAGCCTTTCTGAGCCCAGGCTGAGAGAGAGAGTGTTCAATACTCCTACCACCTGCTCTGAATTCTTGCTTTTAAACCTGGTAGGGGATGGAGCCAGAGGCTTTGGGGGCATTAGATTTTTTTTTGGAGTGTAAAACTCAGAATCCCCCAGCCATGGTTGGCTGGGAGATTCTGGGTACTGTCCAAA